>OW679194.1:127003607-127337787 GCA_940337035.1 Agriotes lineatus
CAGAATATCGTCCTTTTTCAATTAATAGTTTTTGAGTTAACACTGGCAACAAACAAAGAGATAGCCAGACAGACACGCAGACAGGAAGATATACAGACGACAGACAGAAAAACAGACGGATTGCAAAAAACTGTTTTTGTTCATCTAGGGACCCTGAACGTGAAGATCTGAAGAAATGTCAGAAGGTGATTTTTTCTTTACAATACTTCCTGTGCCTTTTAGACGTGGGAAGTAAATATATACATTTTGAAACCAATCGAATACTCTTTCTATTCGATTCTGCTAGGTATAATAAGCTAAATATTTATCATCAACTGCATTTACAGCCAGTCTTATAAAGGCTACTAATCTGACGTTAACGTTAATTCGGTCTTAAAATAAACAAAAGCGCATCAAAATGTAGTGCTTATGACATTTATTCATTAGTAAACAAATTTTAATGCTCTTGTGTTTATTTTAACAGCTAATTAATGGTAACGTCAGATTAGTAGTCTTTATAAGACTAGCAGTTAAAGTGTTGAATTATTAACCTACAATTATCTTAATAAAAAAGATTTCGCTGCCTTTGAAACCACGTCCATAAAAAATCGGTGTTAGCTATCCACTTGAAATGACTAAAAAGAAATTAATATCTTAATGATCGATATAAAGTACACGATTGGCAAATCGTCATTTTGTAAAATGTATGTAATGTCTGTCAGTCATCACAGTTTTTTGGTAACAATTCTTAATAGTTTAATATCGTAGCTTCGTGCTGAATTATGTTCTTGTGAAGATGTGACGAACCAGTGAATATCAGGAATATATTTCTTAAAACTAGTCATCTACGTAGCACTATAGGCTGTTCCGTCTTACTAATACAGACATTCTCTTAACATACACATAACTGGCAATTGGAAATACCTATTGAAGTGTTAACTAAAAATGCATTTATGAATTCCTATTAAAAAATATTCGGTACGTAACCTTACACCACTGATAGATTTTTATTTATTATTTTTGAAGGGTAAAGTGTAGGAAGTTGGCCGATTCAGTAGCTTTTTCTATATCTTCTTTCAATCTTCCTTTATATCTTTGGGCCGCCAGTGTGTCATTGGTATCAAACTTTCAATGTTTCGTATTATATAGCAAATTAGCTATATATAGATTAGGATATTACAGCTGACGATGTCTTCCTTCTTTCAACCAGATTCTCCATATTACTCTGTCTCCTCATTCTCCGTCCTCAAGGCCTCTACTTTTCATTGCCTCATCCACTTCACCCCGCCATGATCTTCTCGGCCTTCCTCTCCTTCTTCTTCCCATTGGGCTCCATTCAGTGACTCTTCTTATACATCTATTGTCGTTCTTATTCGTTACCCAGTTTTTCGCCCCGTACGTCATTATGCTCTCCAAGATAGATTTGTAAATTCTTTTTCTGTATTTCCTGTAATGTGCCTGTCCCAGAATGTTGCATTTAGTTGTCTTATGCGTATTCGGGTTTGTCCAAGCCTATTTTTTATTTCTTCTTCTGTGGTTGCATTTTTTGAAATGATGAATCCTAAGTATTTAAATTTAGTTGCCCCTTTTATTTCTAGATTATTTTCGATTTCTAAATTTTGTATTTCTTTTGTTGTTGCTAGGTATTCTATTTTGTTGAAGTTAATTTCCATTCCTGCCAGTATATTCTTCCTTCAACTTACGTACCATATAGCTCAGGTCTTCATCATCTTGTGCGATCACTATCTGGTTAATTAGCTATGGTAAGTAAATTACTAAGTATATTTGCATAGAAACTTCGAGTTTTAGTAGTAAGAACTTTCCAAAGAATTTTAAATAATATTCGATAAAATTACTTTACAAAATAGGTAATTGTAATGTTGCCGTATCATAAACAAAAAGGGTAGTTTACCTGAAAATAAAATAGTTTTCGCTTCACTGTCAAGGCCTACTTATTTTTCAAAAACTGAAAATATTCTTAAAATTCTTTTCAAACGAAGTAGGGCCGAATACCGGAACCTTGAAATAAAATTCAAAAATTTTAGTTTATCTCACCTCTTGTAACATCAATCCTGTGACACACTGTATATTGTAGTAACGATGCCTTCTATTAGAATATAAATAATTCAATAGGGCAACTCACCACACAATACTCAGGGTATTTTTATTAAATTTACGAAATGTAAAACTTTGTCTGTCAGTAATTTAGGCTAATCAAAATGAAATGTATTTATTACTTTTAATAAAATTATTAATTTCCCCTTTCTATATTTTATCGAATTGCAATAATTTTCTGGGCTTGCTCTGGCAAAAAAAAGACTAATGTCTCAGGTTGGGTTCAAATTTGAGTTCTATTTGAAATTAATGTTTAACATATTTGACTTAGAATAGGTTTAAAACGCAATTTATTTTGTTACAATTGCGCTACTTGCTTCGAGTACTCATAATCTCACAACTTGACTTTCACCACAGAAGGTTGTTTGTGCATACAGTGTTTATTTTAATATTTAAAAGTGAAAATTGTGCAAGGAACCATCAGGTATATTGAATTAAAACTCCCGTCTAACAACTATCTTGCTTTTGTTTGAGTTGTGACGTAAACGACGCATTTTCATTTGTTTCACTTCCTGTAAAAGCTTCAAATTCTGGAAAAACCGCACTTTCTGCAGATGCCTCGCAATTTTCTCAAACTGAGGCAAATCTGGACTCTTGGAAACACGACGCCTCTACTCCGCAAGGTGTATTCTTGAATTCCACTAGCTGGACTCGTTAAATAAAATGCGTTGTCCCAAGTCTTGACCAGCATTTACACTAAAATTAGTTGCAAACACAGATAGCGACGTTCCATAGGTGGTGGAAGATTCAAGTAGGGAAGTGAAGTATATTACAAAATCATAAACATTAACTTTCCATTTAGAGCAAGTTGCCAGTATGATCAAACTTAATCTACTTAAAAAATAGAGCAGTATGTAAAATAAACACTTGCATAATCCACCAAGCAAATACACAGCAACTTTAACTTCTTGGACTCTTTTAATGAATAATCTCTGTAAAAGGCTTTACACAGAACTTCTTTCGCAAGTGCAGTTTGCAATGATCGAGGCACATATCTATCCGCTGCGCCGTGAGCGCGGTTTGCGTCGGTTGCAGCATCTTTCTGTTCCCACTGCACTCCGCAGCGATCGCTACACATTCCTGTCCCTTTTACGATGTTTACCTTGTATCTATTCTTTCCCATTTTCATCAAGTGCACAAACCGAAACCATGTACAAACTGTTAGTTTAAGCCATTCCTGAGCAAAAATAGGCAACTCTTTATATTTTAGACTGCTCACCTCGTATGTATTTGACTGAAAGTATATTCGGTTTCGAGCCAGACAGATATCTAATCCGCATCCAACATATAGTTTTTGAGCTACACCGCCAACAAGCAAACAGACAAACGGTCAGACAGGCTGGCAGGCAGACAGAGGGAATTGAGAAAATATGTTTTTCTTCAAACGGCAGTAAAATGTGTCATTATCCTGCTGGATTGATGATGCTAAACTGTCACTTTATTGCCATGCGGCAGATAATATTATCTGCCGCTGACGTCGTTATCTGCCGCTGACGAGATATAGTAATTTTCATCGGCTTTTCTTATAAACGTTTGAAGACTGCTATATGTTATTCGGAGCAAAAGTATCTTTATGTGGCTCGGCTGTACTTATCTGCCTCGCAAGCTCGGCAGATAAGTACAGCCGAGACACGCCACATCTATAATATAATTTTTCTTAATGTGTGTTTGTCTGTCTGTGGCACCACATAAAATCTCACGTTCCGGCTTCGCAGATATTTATATCATATATATAATACACATATATTGCTAGTAGGGCCTCAGAACGCCCGAAAACATTACGGCGCCGACATAGTCTCACTTAGAGTATAACGCGTCTCGTGCGCATGCGTGAGAATTCGAACTCCGCCTTTAGAAGCGAATTTTAAACTTTACCACTTCCCCATTGGGCGGACGACGCCGCCGCGTTTGCGCACAGCTCAACATTATACATTGAAGAGTTGGTTGTCTGTCTCACTTCCTGCGTGAGTTTCCCACTCATAGCCGCTAGCAATATAGTAAGTATTAGATATATGGTTTATATTTGTTTAGGTTTTGTTTTTCTTATGTTAGCGCTCGGCTCGGAGGTTGACCTTTCGCGTATCTTATTTGACGTGCGCGTAGCACGCAATTTGCTTGTAAAATATAACTTTTGCTCCTAATACCATAATATACTATTTTCATCATCTAGGGACCGTGAAACGTGATTACCTGACAAAATCTCCTAAGGTATTTTTTTACGATTACAATGCTTCCTTCGTTTTTTAGACGAGGGAAGTAAACATTTTGTTAAAACCAAATTTTCTTATAACTGAAGTTTGGACCTACTAAACACTATTAAATTAAAACGGTGACGTAAATTTCTATTGCACAAGTTCATCACAAGGGAGAGCAGATGCTAGATAGCTTAAACCATAACGATTTACTGTGGCAAACTCATTTCCAGTGCTCATCTGTGTACAATTCTAACAACTTCGAGTGATGTACACGTTTATTTAGATTTCTGTATATATATATATAGATAAGGATATTACAGCTGGCGCTGTCTTCCTTCCTTCAACCAGATTCTCCATCTCTCTCTGTCTTCCCATTCTCCGTCCTCAAGGCCTCTACTTTCCATCGCCTCATCCACTTCATCCCTCCATGATCTTCTCGGCCTTCCTCTCCTTCTTCTTCCCATTGGGCTCCATTCAGTGACTCTTCTTATCCATCTATTTTCGTCTGTTCTACGGACGTGCCCATACCATGTTAGTCTTTTCTCTTCTATGTACTTGAGCGTTTCTCTCTTGACGTCCATTCTCCTCCTTATCTCCTCGTTAGCAACCCTGTCTAGCCTTTTGATTCCGCAACATCGTCTCCAGAATTCCATTTCCGTTGCGTTGATTTTACTTCTGATTTTCTTATTCGTTACCCAGTTTTCCGCTCCGTACGTCATTATGCTCTCCACGATAGATTTGTAAATTCTTTTTTTTTTGTATTTCCTGTAATGTGCCTGTCCCAGAGTGTTACATTAAGTTGTCTTATGTATATTCGGGTTTGTCCAAGCCTATTTTTTATTTCTTCTTCTGTGGTTGCATTTTTTGAAACGATGAATCCTAAGTATTTAAATTTAGCGGCCCCTTTTATTTCTAGATTATTGTCAATTTCTAAATTTTTTATTTCTTCTGTTGTTGCTAGGTATTCTGTTTTGTTGAAGCTAATTTCCATTCCTGCCTTAGTATACTCTTCCTTCAACTTACGTACCATATAGCTCAGGTCTTCATCATCTTGTGCGATCACTACCTGGTCATCTGCAAAACTTAACGTGTAAAGATGTTCATTTCCTATCGGTATTCCCATGCCTTCGCATTTCCTCTTCCAATTTTTTAATGTTTGTTCCAGGAATATCTTAAATAGTATTGGTGATGTAGGACATCCCTGTAGCAGTCCCTTAGATGTTTTAAAGCTGTGACTCAAATTTCTTCCTGTTTTAATTGAAACTTGATTGTATTTATATACGTTCTTTACGGCGGTGATTAACTTTTCTTCTATTCCTATCTCGTTCATTGCTTTCCATAGTTTCATTCTGGGAATTGAGTCGTAACCCTTTTTCAGGTCTATGAAGCCTAGATGGACATCCCTATTTTTTGCCTTTTTCTTTTCTAAAAGTTGTTGTATTGTGTAGATGTGATCTATGCACGACCTTCCTACAGTAAAACCGGCTTGGTCTTCTCCTATTTTGCCGTTTATCTCTTCTTCTAACTTGTTTCTGATTAGTCGTCCGTAGATTCTCCCCATAGTCGCTATAACGCTAATGTCTCTGTAATTTTCGCAGTTCCTTCTATCGCCTTTCTTATATATAGATGTTATAAAAGCTTGTGTTAGATTTCTGTACTGTTCGATATTATAACTTCTCTATAAGATGTTTTACTACTGTTAAGTTTAAACTATATTTTGATATTATTATTAATTGTAATAACTACTAGGACCCTTCTTTGAAAGTCGTTTTGAAGTATGCATTTAGAAAGTAAACGGTCCGCGGAACTTGTGTTTATTGAATATAAACGTAAAACACGTGCCTTAACTCTGAAGATTATACTAACATTGACACTGTAGTACTTACCTGAAGTAATTCTTACATGAAATACTTTCCTAACAAAGCTGTACTTTTTTGTTACTCTGCAGTTGCAGTTTATAATCAAACAGTTTAACCAGGTTAGATAACAGACCTATGCAATACAAATAGTTTAACTTTTTCTTAATTTTATGGGTTAATAATTAATTGCTATCATACCGATGGGGCCAACATTATACAGATTGGTGGTGGATAATGTGAACGAATCTAGGAAAAAAGTGCCGAGGAAAAAAGTGCTGCGGAAAAAAATGCTGCGAAAAAAATTCGAATGATTCAAACGCCTAAATACACTTTTGTTCTAAGATAATTAGGCAAGAAATAAAATTAAAATTAAATATTAGGAATTTATGTTTATTAATAGTTATTAACTACTAAATAAAATACAAGCTTACTATAAATAGTTACAAAAAAACTAAAGTAAAAACTAACACTTTATAATTAACCCTAAGTTATTCATACACTTGAAATCTAATAGTATGTCCCATGGCACCAAGATTTGTTCGCGCTAATTGCACTTAAGACGGTAGACATAATACATATGCACCTTAGATAAAAATTTTCAAATTGAAATATTTCTACGTATTATCTCTAAATCTGCATTCCTGTCGATTTGGGAACAGGTAAACACATTGCATGTTCAAAAACTGCACAATACTGCAATGCAAAGTTTTTAAAAATGAAAGGGTAACTTCCAGTTTTTTTTTAAATTTTGTAAACCTTCGTCCGGTTATTACTTTATTATTATTTTCTCCCCTCGGCACTTTTTTCCGCGGCACTTTTTTCCGTGGCACTTTTTTCCATCGGCACTTTTTTCCTCGGCACTTTTTTTCCATCGGCCCGTTTTTCCAGGCACTTTTTTCCGTGGCAGTTTTTTCCGCGGCCCTTTTTTCTGCGGCACTTTTTTCCGTCACCCATGTGAATACAGGCAGTCGAATGAGCTAGACTACAGTTTACGGGCAGTTTAGACAGTATAGGCATATATGATTTAAAACCTATTCTAGTATCCACAGATACTAGATGTTTATCGCACAACAGTCTATTTCTGTTTATAACCCTATTCTAGCTCGTTTGACTGCCCATGTTTACATTATCCACCACCAGTCTCTATAACACCAAGGAGATAACATGAGCAATAAAATAGAATATATTACTTGAACGAGAAAGAGATTAACATGGAAGCATATATTTGAGTTGGCTTGACACTCATTTTAATTATGACATATGTCAACTAAACATGCCTAATGAAATAAATTTTTTATATGGTCATCTCCTTCTTACTCAAGCATTCTATTATGTTGTTCATATAATCTCATTGCTATTATGTAATATGATCAAAAATTATTTTCATCTAGTGGCTATGGAATAATTCTTAATTTATGAATGCAACTACGTTTGTATCTAAATGTAAAAACTTGACATTCAATTTTTAAGTGACTTATAGTTGCATTCATAAATTAGGAACCATTCTATAGCAATGCCAGATGAAAATAGTTTTTGATTATACTATTTATAATTATATCCCCGTCGGTATATGAAAAAGCTTTCGTAGCTAGGGGAATTATCTTTTCATAGGTCATAGATTTTATTACTACTTAACCATTAACTGCGATTTGTAATCTATCTACATTGTTAATTATAAATAATGGAAAAAATTTCTACATTTTAAAGTTTTCTATAAAGCAATTAGAAACTTCCCCATTGATTCAAGAGAAATATTATTTATTCACGTGTATATTTTTTCTGACTCCTGCTTATGACAGTTTAAAGCATTGGATAGATATTTCCATTAAGGTTTTCAATTATGCCCAATTTTTTTATATAATGTATAAAAATATTTTCTGTAAAACTTTTAAGTCAAAATCAACACCACCAATCTGAAGCAAAATTAGTTCGACTGTAGACGTTAAAAAGTTATGAAATAATTGATAGGTATGAAAGGGCGGAATTTAAATTAAAAATCAAGCAGTCTGTATTTTTGAGTAATATACATATACTTCATTTATATTCAAGATAGAGCAACATCTGCAACACAACTTACAAATATCAGTAGTAAGTTGATCACTACAATGATTTTATTAAAATTTAATAAGAGGGATGTGTCTTTTTGCCCTCTTTAAGAATGTCATAATCGATATGTCGTATCTCTAATATGATTATTTGCTTAAAGCGCCTCTTGTCACGGTTTTTAGAGAAAGATAATATTATCAGATCGGAATCATCCTAGTTCTTTGAGGTAGTCATCGCACAAATTTACAATTTTAAAGTTTACCAAAAGAGTTGTCAAATTTGACAAAAAATATATAACCGCAGACTAATATGTTGATTTTCTAACATTGGTTTACAGATGTCTTTTTTTCATTTTCATCATAACGATTATTGGCATTGTTTATCATTGCACAGTGCATCAGTGTTCTGAAATGCAGTAAGAATGCACGACAAAGATGCTCAAAATTCACTGACATTGTTTACTACGGCACAGAACGCGGACCTTATTCATGCTCTGAAACGCAGTAAACAATGGACCACATATGGTGTCAAATGATATGGCCAATATTTACTTTGATTGAGAACCATACATTGCTACGGAAAAACATCAGAATGGGAAGAAAATAATTATAAATAGGCAATAAATATATTGTACCTAATAAGAGATCATCATTGGGTAGAATGAAACATTTCAATTGCTTAGTATTTTTAATACTTTCGCAATATTTATTTACGTCCATGCACTATGAGATAAATAGAATAGAATGAAGTAGAAAAATTGTTTGTGATTATTAGTGAATCTTATGAGTATTGGTTAGTGATGGGCATAACCGGGCAATTTTCATAACCGGATTATTTGCATTCGAATCATATTAATAACCGATTGATTATTTGAATAATCATTCGAATCAATTTTGGCTCTCGATTCGTTTCAATTAAGTCAGCCGGTTTGCCGGTTGGCGGTTCACCGTCATCTGCATCGGCATCGTAACTTGCAGATAGCAGAGGAACTCAGTTAATCGTTAATTATAATAATTGTATAAATGATTTTTATTTGATTTCTAAGGAGTTTAAACCATTGAGAATAGCTATATCAATACTAATCATAAAGAAATTATAAATATGCGAATACAAAGTATCTATTGAATCTATTTTTAGTTCCTAAAATTCTCTAGTAGTCACCCTTCCCTTTTCGCTTGCACATCATACCGGTATATTTTAGAATCCATAATTTATCTACGTTCAGCCTTCCGCGGTTCTAAGGACGCCCACTTAAAATTTTCAACATCGAAATCCACTTCTTGTCCCGACTGCTCCGTTATTAAAAATTAAATATAAATCTGTTACGATATTGGAAAATCTTATTTCGCTTTCTGTTTATCCCTTATTAGGCATAATCAACCGTGTTTCGAAGCAAAAATTTAGGCCGTTATAAATTAATACCAACACAAGCTTCGGCAAATCTCATACTCAGCAGAACGTTATCTTTAATAGGAACGGCCCCATAAATTTAACTCGTCGACTGGGAGTCTCAAATGTCTTAACAACATCAACAAGCAGCGGCGAGCCTCACTTGGGTCAATCAAGTACATACGTAGAAAAGGTTATATGAGTTATGAATGACGTATTATTTACAGAATTTCGATCACTCGCAGGTCGCTGAGACGCGGCACGTAGTACGTTTCAGGATGAGGTTATTTTTCATCCGAATACGTGGAACGAAAACCGAGTTACACAGGTTATTTCAATAACCGGATAACCGGTTATTTTTGACTCGAATAAGCCCATTACTAGTATTGGTGATTATCCATAACGGAAATTAAATAAATGTTGGCTTGGCAAATGTAAAACCTGTTTATTTTCAAATAACTATAATCCAAGTGGGAATAATAGTACTTATTTAAATGTATGTATTCTACAATTTTATTATTAAAACCAACCCGACATTAATTAAAGTGGAAGTAACTAGATCGAAAGCACAGCGTACAGAAAAAAGGGAAAGCTTAAAGAATGAAAGTCTACATAAAACCTAGTATAAATGCAAAAGACGGTCAATTACAACAAAACATTAAGGGCCGGTTGCAAAAAGCAATGTTAAGTCTGGTGTTAGCTAACGTCGCGTCAAAGTAAACAAAATCGCATCAAATTTTGTTTACTAATATATTAGTTACCATAAGCATTTGAGATTTGATTCGTTTTTGTTCACTTTGACGTCGCGTTAGCTAACACCAGACTTAACGTTGCTTTCTGCAACCGGCCCTAAGTACAATAAACTTAGTAAGGAACTAAATACTTACAAAGTAGAAATATTAACAAAGGTTGAACATAAATTAGAACAACAACAAAAATTGTAGGACAATATATGAAGGACGTCAGATGGTAAATAACAATTATTAGAAATCAGATTGCTTAGAAGAGAATGGGGCTATACAGAATAAAACATTGGTACTAACGTGGAATACGAGGTGGATATATTAAATTAACAAATGTGAGAGACACTGCAGACAAAACAATCATTGCTATGATAGAACAAAATATTGAAGGCAAAGCACAAACTTTAAATTTCGAAGACAAAAAAAAATATAAAAATATACGGTACCCCCCACCCAAGAAAAGCTCCCTTTCGTGCTTTCCAAGAATACTTCGATACTCAGCATCATTCCGTTTCGCTAATACAATGAAATGCGATGAACCAGTTATTTATAAAAAAAAAAAATTTTTTTTTTGCCGACGACCATAGCTCAAAAGTTGATGTTGCCTTCATTTTCGGAGGACCTATCGTATGAAAACGATCCAAGACTTCAGGAAGGTTCCTGGCGACCGGAATCGTGTACACATACGAACATACATCCCCCGCACAGCACGTTTAGGCACCCCCCAATACGGGGGATTGATCTAGTGGGCTGGGATCTTCACCAAAAGATCTACACCGCCGAGACGGAGATTTGATATACTGGGTTCATTAGTCGGTTGGCTCGAATTTTAGAGATATTTGACTCAGAGTGGTTTTCGATATGAGGGAATTTCAATACTTCGTACACTTCGTGTCGAAGTAATAGCAGAGGTTGTTACAATAATTTAGGATTGCCTCAAGTTGTATATAGTTTAAGTCAAAATAGAATAGAAACATTTGATGGGAATGGAATTAACGCAATAGAGTTCATTGCGCGACTAGAATCATTGGTCGAAGATACAAGAAAGGTATATGGGCAATTACATGATTACCAAACAGAATTAAGAATAATAGGGGATAGCTTATGTAGTAGTGCATTACATTGATTCCTTTTAAATAAACAACAATGGAATGGTTTCCAAGATTTTAAAAACAATTTTCTATTATTGGAGTGAAAACAAACATGAACTGATATTTGAAGAGTTACAAACTTAATTCACAGTATGATGAAAAATTGGGTTTAAATAAGGAAAAGTATGTCACACAACAATATAATCAATTTTCCAAATTAGATAAAAGTCAAGGTAACAGTACTAATTATTATAAATGCGTTAACAACTTACTCATTTTGGAATACTAAAAATTTGATAGCACTTGGTTTAATTTTTCTAATTTTTGCAAAAGAAACTGTACATTTAACAAAAAAAATCCAAGAGGCAGTTTTTCTATAGTTTTAATCAAGAAATGTAAAACATTTTGAAAACTGAAATAAATCAGTGACGTCCAGGTGCCGTCTTCCTTTTCTTATTCAACCGTGCAAAGAGGACTTCTACTCACGACACTGGTGAATTGAAGGATGGTTTGCCGACAGACAAAATTATTCTTGGAACCGCACATACACAGTAAATTTGTAATTAATTTTCTAACGTGTTTTTAAAAATTAACAAAGTTTATGATTTTTACTTATGATAAAGGAAGCATTGGATTCACCCCAAAATTTCGAAATTGAGTTTTCAACAGATCTTCACGTTTTAGAGTCCCCTGAACCCAAAAACATATTTTTGTTCATTGGTCTGTGTGTCTGTCTGTCTGTCTGTCTGTCTGTGAACAGAATATCTCAAAAACGAAAAGAGGTATGACGTTGAGGCATCATATATAAGTTTTGAAGAAAATCGCATAACCTGAAGTATGGGTTTACTCTTTAGATTTTTTAGTTCCTTTTTTATTTTTTCAAAAACGGCTGCAACGATTTTTTTCTAACTTTACATTTTTATCACATGTGAGATAAGTGATTTTCCAGTTGAATACATCTAAAATGGGTTTCTTTTGTTCTTTTTAATTTTTTTTATTAACTCCTATTTTAAATAGAACACACAGTATGTTATTATATTTTTTTAATTCAGCTTATAATTCTAAACAAAATTTGTCTCTTCGACTAACGCTCTATTTTGTATGGTTTCTGTAGAATTTGTAATTTTTTAAATTTTTTTACACGTGCTTAAGAATTAAAAATAAAATTTTTGGCTAATTAGAAGATCACTGTAAAAGGAAATTGTGTGCGTGTATCACACCAGATTTTTTTCTCTCAAATTCAACACCCTGTCAGTTTTCTACACGTACTTAGAAAGCACCCTGTATATTTGAATAATATAGAAATATTGATAAGACAAGTACCAAATATGCGTGGGGAAGAAAGGGTACTAATTATAAATAAGAAATAAAAGCCTTGGAAATTATAGAGATTATAATTGAGTAAAACGTTTTATTGTTTCCCTTTATTATGTCCCTCAAGCGCGTTACCTTTAAGAAATTGCCCTTGGATGCACCTCGGGTTATTTCTAGGCAACGCACTTTCGGGTTGTTATTTGTCAAAGTTATTCCGGGTAATTATCTCTGCCCTTAGTAAATTATAGCTGAACATATCTTCAGCAGAGATCTTTGCGCAATAATAGAACTGTCTAATACCAATGTAGGCTATACTTTCTAAAGAGAGGATTAAATCACATATATTGCAGGGTAATTCGTATTTTAGCGATAATGTGTCATTTTGAGCTGAAAGCAGCTTGTAAAGAAGAAACGTTATATTTGAATATCATCTTTGACGATTATATACATGACGGTCTTCTAACAACATGTATAGAAACAAATTGATTATATTTTCTTTCCAACAAGGTGGAAGGGTTTATTAAAGGACATTAAAACCTATCGCGCTGTAGTTATCGGTAAATACAGTGTTTTCCGATTGCTTTTTACCATGTATCAATTAATTGTGTTTTACTGTTTGTCAAATGTAATTTCCATTTGTCAATATTGGCAAATGTTGACAAGAGGAAAAAGTATTTGAGATAGAGTGAAACACCACGAATATATGGCGAAAAGCAATCGGAAAACCCAATAATTCCGATGCAAACTTAAAACGTCAAGCCCATACTTACAAACAGATGGAATTTAAGTAATAACTCTGATTATAAAGAGAAAATGAAAGAATGAAAGATAAGCGCTAAAGATAACTAACATCATCATATGAACGAAAATGAACATTGAGAAACAATAACGAAAGCTGTTCACCGTAAAAACCATAAAACCATCGATCTTTGATGAAACTTGCGCAATAAGAGAACTTCGAACAGTGTTGAAGAAGTAAGGTCTGTACACACATGACTTAAGAGAGAACACCAACGAAAGCACGAGACTAGAATTCTATTTACCTACAAAAACTAGAGAAACTACTTATGATTTGAAACCTTCAACACCAGACGTACGCAAACATCAAATATCCTTGACAGGTGAAGATGATGTTGCCAACAAATTTTCAAATACAATTCATAATTCAGTACTAGTTATACCAAGAAAGTATTGTAATGGCAAAAAAATCACTTTTCTAAATTTCTTCTCAATTCCGTGGTTTATTATGTCTTTCCACCTTATTCTTAGTCTCTCTCGTCTTCATTACCTGTTTGGGATCTATTTCCAAATTTGACTTGGCCACCCCTCCTCCGGAATTCTTATCATATGCCCATATCAAGGCAGTTGCCTTTTTTCTATAGTGTCTGTTAATGTTGTTTCTACATTCGTTTTTTCTTTAATTGTTTTAGTTCCGATTCTGTCGAGTAGTGTTGCACCGCAGCATCATATTCAATAGAAAATTTCTACTGCATATATTCTACGTCTAAGATTGTTGTTAACAGTCCAGTCATCTGAACCATAAGTGACACATCTCTTTATAAATTATCTAATAATACAATTTTTTTGGTTTTCTCCCAATTTCTTTACTCCATAGTAAATAATTAAACTTACTTGTTATAACCCGTCCTTTGCCCAGTTTTCCCATAACCTACTAGCGTTACGCCGAGGTATTTATCTCTATTCTCTTACGAACTACCTTACGTCCAGTAGACCGCCGAATATTCAGCACGTGTGCTCGATTTTTAGAACTGGATAAATACGACCGTCGAATCGTTCGACATTTGGTTCAGAAACTTCTGGACGCCTTGTTGATTTACGATTTTATAGACCCGGGGTGAGCAAAATTTTTGTGCATCCCTCCAATTTTTGTTCACAACACTAATTTAGGCTAGAAAGATTTTACTTGAGAGGGGCTGCATTTCGATGATAATTTTGAAAAGCCGTATACTCAAAAAGGGGATATATTTTACTAAAGACTAAATACACAAAATGAGCATCATGATAGGAATAAAATCAAAGACCAATAACTTAATGAAATTATACAGCAATATAAATACAATAATAAATATCGCATTCTACACTGACAATAATAGAATCTAAAAAAAAAATAATTTTTGTATGCATGGATTGAATTCATCGTGATCCTGCCTCCTATTGTAGCAAAATAAACAAAGTCACGGTCACGCTAACCACAAAACGCCCTGCTGATTTTGTTAGATTTCCAAAATTCTAGTTAAAACTGCCATATAACCACTAAACTCTATTCACTATAGTCCCGGATTGTCAAAAATTACGTTTTATGGTAGCACTGTTGAATTTCTATTGTTTTCTTGTTACTACTGAGTTGGACAATGCAAAAGCGTAATTTTTAAAATTTGCGTTTTTGTTACCTGGCAACTTTTACTTATTTTTGCGTAAGTCAGTTCGAAATATCCCCTATAATTTACAGTTTTGACATTAGTAACTTAATTAATTGTTTCTAGTTACCATATCTTGACTTAAAAGTATTAACCATGATATAAAGAATTGTTTTTAATTGGATTTTGACATTGACAAGCTAGGACCATAGTGAATAGAGTTTATTAATTGTAAAAAAAAATAAACAAATGCACACTCCCAGCAGCAAAACATTGGAATGGGGAAACAAAATCACCTACCTGTGAAACAAGAAAATACCTTATCTGCTGTATCTGTTGTATAAAATTCTGGAATTCTCTTATGGAAACGCTCTGTATAATCACGTGCTAATAATGCAAATTATATAAATAGTACATTGTACTTGGAAATCTATAATAATATAATATTACATAACACTTGATGTGCACATGAAAATTAGACAAGGAAATGCAAACGATTCTATAAAGTACCTATAAACCATATCTTATAGAATATCCACGGATGTTTTATAAAATTAAAATTTGTTCCTTAAAAATCGTTATGATTATGCAGTTGTTATTCTTGTTATTCTGACTTAGTAAATTAAATCAAAAGTTTATGGGTTTCGAAATTAATTAGAACTTATAATGTATGACTTTCCAGAAATTCGTTTTTAAGTTTTGTGAGCATATTTTGATCTCTATCTATATTTGCATTATTTTTGATTAAATATGACTTGGGAGTTAGGTACGTTTAATGTATTTATATCATACGTACCTACGTCATTGTTTTAATACATACGATATTGCTTGTCCGGTCTCGTTTGGCATATTATTAACTGATATGCAAGAATTTCTGATTATTAAACAATGCGTAGAGATGTCATTGTACCATTCTTCACTTTTGAATTTTATATACTCAGTTTGCTAGTAAAAATATTTCTGTTTCGCCCTTCCTGTGGTTTACACGTTGAGTTAGCGTGCTCTTCTGAATATCTCCTAACGAAGCCCCTTATGAAACTGGGGGAAACGTTGAGTTCTTCTATCTCAACAACATTATGGTTGAATTCCAAAAATTCTTTGTTACATTATTACTGACGTTTTCAATTAATGATGAAACTTGCTATCAAGCTATTCTCTTTATGTTAAACAAATCCCGTAATAACCTGCATGAAATGTACGGAACCCAAGTTATCAGAATTCCGAAAATATTATCTGAATTGATTTTGTGCTGTACTGATTCAAGTTGTAATATTTAATTGGGAAGTTTGCCACACAGAAGAATGGAAAATATGAACAAGCAAAATATGAAAACAAACTGTTTCGTTATCAATGTCTATCAATAGTTGCTTCGTTAATACAATCAAATTTAGAATATTTATGACTATTCAAATCACCTGTCATCTGTCAAAAAGTGACCAATGAAAATCCAGAATTCTGACGTTTCTTGACCAATAAAAAAAAATATCAGTGGATATATCTTCCTCGAAGGTATTCAAGTGACTATTTTTAACAAATGCGATTTTTATTAGAAAACGTCAATATTAGTGTTCTGTTACTATAGAAATTGAGTAGTTTGTTGCTAGATTTACTGAAAACTAATTTGAAAAAGTAATTTGGTTGATTAAATAGTCCCTCGAATGCCATTCTTAGTCAAAGTTAAGTAGATTATTTTTGTAGTGGTATCACTACTCATGTCCATTGCGCTTGAAATTAGGACTCGTGCTAGCGCACTCGTCCTAATCGTACCAAAGCGCAATGGACATTCGTGACAACACCGCAAAAATAGTCGACATAACTTTGACTACTCATGGTATTATAAGTGAATGTTTTTAGTTTTACAGTGCAGTGGTATAGTCAACAGTATTGATTCCTATTTTACACCAAAAGGTCTGGACAAATCTGGGTACGGTCACCGTCATTCCTAGTTTGGACATATTTTCTTGCATAATGTATGAAAACAGAACATCTGTGTTTTCCCCTCTAGAATACATCGCTTCAGGTTACATTTACTGATACCGACACAACTTCGAATGTAAGTGCAGACAATGTATTTAAATACTTATTTATTTGAAATCGGCATTAAAGTACCTCGAAATCGTCATTAAAATACGAGAAATCTGCATTAAAGTAATCCATTGTTTTACATTTTTTTAGGTGGCGAGGCGACAGATAAACATCAACCGATGTTAACATAACCTAAAAATGTTGGTTAAAATGTTGTAATTTCACGATTTCTCGATTTCAAATAAAACATAATGTACTCCTCGGCACTGAACTTCCTTTTTATCCCTCATGTGGTTTATTTGCCTTAGCCCTACAGGCCTCGGCAACTAAATCCACATTCGTGATAAAAATCTAAACTTCAGTGCCTTGGTATACAAACTAATATGTCCCGCTGCTGATCACGTAAGTCAGTGATACAGCCTTAGTAACAAAACGTATAAGTCCGCGATTATATTTGTTTGCTGCTTTCTCTTAACAACGGAACTTAATATTATTATTAAGTTCATAGGATAATAAAACTAGCAACGCAAGATGCAGACTTAGACGTTTTGTTTATAATTGCAAGTGTTTATGTGAAATGTGACACTCACAGGTAACACGACCCACGAAAATCAATCCTGGTGACAGAAAACAAACCAAACGATTTTTTCAAAAATCTAGGAAAATTTCGATAAGCAGCTGGAAAAATATAATAAGGTAACTCGGAATGTATCGCCTATTAACATTTTCGGCAGGCAACAAGCCGCGGCTTCGCCTTGGCTTGTACTTGCCTACCTCAAATGTTAATAGGTCCTTACATTCCTTGTTACTTAATTAGCTATTAATTTACTGACAGCCATATATCGGACAATAAACTAGTAATGGTGCGTCAGCGCTGACTAAACATTCAATTTTCTTAAAGAGCAATAGGCGGTTGTTAAATATTTTTGTGGTTAGAGGTATTTAAGGGGTTGTGTCAGATTCAAACTATATGCTCCAGCAGTGTGTTATCTTTAGCCACTCTTTAGCAAGGAATAACTGCAGTATAACAAATTTGCAAAGGGCTTACACCGAACTTCCCTCGCTCGAATTGGATCAATTTATAATAAAAAAAAAAATGTATTCTGCTGAGAATATTTCCAGGCTAGTTTCTTGTTTGCCGCCAGAATAACTGAGCCACGGGCGTTCCCGAATTGCATGAGTTTTTGCTGCGTTATAAACACACCATACTATTCTGTCTCATTTGTGATGTTTACCCGATATCTCTTATGTCTTATTTTCACCAAAGATAAAACCTGACATTTATGCAAATTACTACATTTATTGATTTCTCAATTAAAGCAAAAATAAACAAAATTTTATTTTATTTGTGAGATGCCAGCCCCGTATATATCTCTCTGAAATTTTTTCGGTTTCATGCCAGGTAGACATATGTCCTGCATTCAAAATGTCTTCCTCAGACAAATAGTTTTCGAATTATACCGCCAACAAACAGACAGACACACGGAATTGGGAACACCTCTTTTCAGTCATCTAGAAACCCTGAAACGTGAAGATGTGAAGAAATCTCGGAAGGTGATTTTTTCGTGATTACACTACTTCATTCGTCATTTAGCGAGGAAAGTAAAAAGTTGTAGTAACAAATCAATTAAAAATAAAAATAAAAATTAGCAATCAGATTTCTTTAACCAAGCCCAATGTCACGTTCGCCTAATTATCTATATTATTTGATATCAGCCAGTTCGATTTGGCTTGACGAAACTCTTTAATTGAGTCACTAGTTAATGGTTGAAGACACATCGTATTGTATAAGTTGCGATTAGGTACTGTATTTTATATTTTTCTAACAAGAAGCGCACTTTGACGCACATAGCATGATGTCCAGGCAGCTGATGGGCCATCATGGCCAAACTGCTAAAAAACATGTTTCCCTTTAAAGAATAACTTTTAAAGTAATATCTCTACAATAAAATTTCAAAAGAAATTAATTTCATAAATTACACGTATAATAATTTTAAATAAAATTTTACGTTTCGCAAAACCCCAACTTGGGGAACTTTTTCCCTTATTGTTATTTCAATATTTCACTATATGAATACCATTAAATAATAATTTGTGCTGGAAGACCATCACGGAAGCAGTTGGTTGCACCACTCGAGGATTACACATGGCCCTTCTAACAGGAGTCTAGCTTCGTTATTATTAATGATAATGGATTCCATATTAACGGATAAACCATCTCCAAGGAGTTAAGCGTATTAGCTCAAATCAACTGCAATAATGAATAATTGGTATATCAAATTTCAGATCAAGTTATTTAATTATCTAGTTATGAAGCAAATGCGTTCATTTTAATTGTTTGCCGAAATTAATCATTTTAAATTTCAATCCAGATGTCGTGGATTCGTATTTTCTGTAAAAAATAAAGTATGATAAAGTGGTTTAAGTGACTGCAAAGGTAATTTCATAGCATTGCAACATCACGAACACTTGATCTTAATTTTTGCAATAGAATAAGGATATTAATATATAATTTGAGCAGCAATCGATCTCATATAAATAACTGTTATTTAATAAAATAGAACTAAGTAATTGGAAATATTCTAAAAATGTATAAATCATAGGTAACCTTATGGTTGATATTTGTAGTCTACAAAAATTTTTCGTAATTTTTAGCTTTTAACCATTTTTTTGGAAGCGAATCTTCAAAAATATTTAAATAATTTATTGAACATGAAAATGTGAAGAACAATTACTAAGAAGGAAACGATTAAACAACACACGATTGGCACTCAAATTTATTCAGCAGTTATTCCGAGTTGAATACCGTTAAGAGGTTGTTAAGTATGCTAAAAAATCGTGCAACCTCAGCTTTAAACGTTTCTGGCATTAATGCAGTTTTTCTGTAGAAAGCATTTAAAATATTTAGCAAAACGAATATATTCAAAATTACTTTAATATCCTGACTGGCAGTAATTTCAGCAACAATAAACTCGGGCGTGTTCTTCTTTCCTTTCAATGTGTGCTGTGTCAAAAGTCTTGTCACTGAAAATGCACAGATGTACCTAGTTCACACATAGAATTGATAAATAATAATTTATTAATAGCTCTAATCACAAGAATAACCAACTGCCTAGAGAAGATAGATTCATTGTCGGAACAAAATACACAGTTGAAAAAATAAAATATTGAACTGAACACCGAAAATGTTGTGATTTGTATAGGGTTCTTATAATTTGTCCTTATTTAACCAAATAAAAACATCAATACTTATAGAAAACTTGTATCTTCCTGCTCTGGTACAAGTTTATCAATTTAAGTTTTTTCATCCATTCCCTTGGTTACTTAACATCTGATTTTTTAATTTTACTACTAAGTTTCTTTGACATAATTCTTTTAAATAGGTACAAATTCTTCATGATTATCAAATTAATTTTCTGTTACTTTGACATGTCTGTCAAATTTAATTTTTTTCAAAATAGGCAGTGAAGAACTTCGATATCTTCATTAAAATACCAGAAATCGGCAGTAAAATAGTCCATTGATTTACAAATTTTTCTAGGTGGCGGAGCGACTGATAAACATCAACCGTCAGCATAACCTACAAAAGTTGGTTAAACTGTTAAAAAAAACATAATGTACCCCTCGGCACTGAAGTTCCTTTTTGTCCCTAACGTAGCTTATATGTCTTGGCCCTATGGACCTCGGCAACTAAATCCATATTCGTGATAAAAAGTTACACTGCAAATTACTATTGTCGTCAAAAGTCAAAAAGGCTAACTTTACTGTCAGTTTTTACAGCGTTAAAGTGACACTTTTCCAATAAGGAGCTTTGCTTTACCTTTTTTGCCTGCTACAGAAAAAGTACTTTTTACTGCCGCCGGTGTTAAGACAAATATTGTTTTTCTTCAAACGTCAGTAAAATGTGACATTATACTGCTGGATTCATAATGCTAAACTGTTACTTCATTGCCATGGTATCTAAACACAAAAGCAAAAGTTATACTATTTTTGGGATTTTGTTTAAAAAAGTAATTTGTTATCAACGTGTGAAGAAAGAATACTATACGTTATTCCGAGCAAAAGTATCTTTATGTGTGTATAACTTTTGCTCCTAATAGCATGATATACTGTTATTACACACAACTAATTATAATAATTTTTTAAGTTTATCTGAACACTGATTAAATGCTATGATTTTGATACTCTTTTCTGTGATCCTCTTTCCATTTGCACTTAATATTTTAAAGCACTTCATGTACAAACCACTTTTTTGTTTTATTTCATAATCATCCCTTCATGCATCGTTGGAAACTTTACCCTTATTATAACCACCTGTCATAGTATAAAGCTTATATTTTTAATTAACCGGGCTTTGCATGATTATACTTGAATAGTACCCCTTGAAAAAGGTTACTTCACTGAATATCTTTAAGCAGAAAATAATGTTAGCAAAATTCTATTTAACCAAATATTAATATTGTCTAGTCGCCTTCCAAATTCCATTTATTCAGATTAATTAATCACATGCAAAAACAGCAAAAACTTTCACATGAATTAGCACTCATGTCCATATAGCCCCAATTAACTTTTCTATTAAACTTTATAGTAAATTGTTACTCAACAACTTTCCTTTGTATTAATACTTTTCGAACAAGTGCATTTTTTGTCAGTTCTGTTATACTTTACTTGACTTGTTTACTATTCCATGCGGCATTAGCAACTTAGGATCTGTTCATAATACCATAGCACTATTGTTAAAACTTAACCAATATTTTCGTAAAGCTGTTTGGGGTGGCCGACATTCGGCCCGTAATGTTCTTACCACCATTCAAGCGGTTTTGAAATCATTAAGTTGCTAACTAGAAATAATAACGGTTCTTGCAGCACACCGATAAAAAAGTAATCTGGCGCGACTCACTGATCCCAAAGGAAACAGTTTCATTAAAGTGATCTGACTATGCAAACTGCAAAACCGATATATTGAGATGGTTAAAGCGCACAATTTAGCTTTGTATGCAGAGAAAAATATTGAACAAAGTCAATTAAAGTACAGAGTTGAAATATTTTATTTAATTGCAATTTAAACAGTAGTTGAAGTTATTAAATGCATTGGAAATGAGATGCAAGAAGCTAATAATATAATAATATAATAAGTAATATAATAAGTAATATAATAGGTTTACGTATTATTGAAGCCAGACCAAATAAAGGTAAATAATACAAAGGGTTAGTTATGTGCATAATATGAGCGTAGAGTTAGTAATAAACGGACAGGCCATTGAAAAGCAAGATATCTGAAAGGTAGATGGAAATCGAAGCGCGATAAGATAAGATTTGCAAAGAGCAAGAGAGAACGTGAGCAACTGAATTGAAGAAAATCCTGCGACATTTTTAAGATTGAACTCAAGCGTCAGTGCATTTTAAAAATAAAGTGATTATAGCAGAGCAGTGATTATTAAAAAAAAAGTTTGATGTAACGAGGAAGAACCATTTTAGGTATAAGAAATAAAGACAATTTTAGATTTAAGAAACATGTTATCAAATTTTATTTCTTGATGCAAAATTGTAACTAAAAATAATTTCTTTTAAACAAATTCAGATCGCGGTTACTAATCAACGCGATACTGTTTTGTCAAACAATAAGAAATTATTGCTGAAAATTGACAAGTTTGGCCAAAATTGTGCTCCAGCAAATTTCATGTTTTAAGAAATAAAAAGTCTGTACCAAGTTAATATAAGTATACCATTTTATTATACCAGTTACCAGGCATCTGTGTTAGTGTTTGCAGAACGTTCTATGACATAAAAATTATATATTTACCAAACCGATTTCGGCTTAACAACGGCACCGATCACCTGGAGATTCCGAATATCGACAACGGACCATTTGAGCTGCAGAAGCCAGGTTTCGCAATTCCAATGAGCCAAGGAGGTGTGTACGAGCACCGCAGAACAACATTTGCTGCCAGGGAAGGGACTTCAAGTAAGTTGGGACCTCAGCGTCACCTTGCACCAGCTCCGAAGCGAAATTCGGCCAGATTTGAAAGGTAGGAGTTGGCATATTTTGAGTGTTTGGGAGCCGGCAAAGCCAGTAATCTCCAAGAATACACCTTGCGGAAGAGGTCCATCGTATTTCCAAGCGTCCAGATTTGTCTCAGTTTGAGTAATTTGAATGGCGTCAGTAGAAATTGCGGTTTTTCCAGGAAATTGCAGCGATCACAGGAAGTGAAACAAAAGAGCAGCTGGCGTCGTTTTACGTCACACCTAAAAAAAGCAAGTTATTTGATGTTAGGCGGGAGTTTCAATTCAATTTACCTGATGGTTGCCTGGACAAATTCTCACGTGTGAATCGTAAAATATACGCTATATGCACTAACGACTTTCTTTGTTCAAAGTCAAGTTTTGTAAGGTTATGAGTAACCGAATCTAGTAGAGCAGTTGTACTAAACTAAATTGCGTATATGATTTGAATAACATACTGACAGGCAAAGTTTGCACAACAAAAATACTCTGAGCATTGTGGTGATTTGCTCTAATTATTATTTTCTATTAAAAAAAACCTTTACAGTTAAGGCAGGCATTTCAATACGTGAACCACCTATTAGACGACTTGAATGAAAGAAAACCCAAAATAGTAAATACCAAACTCTTACGTATATGAAATAGTACTCACAAATGTTTAAATTTCCAGTATAGATAATTTAAAATTCCAAATGATTAATTCCTTAATTCTGTCGATCATATATTTATCTCTTTTTATCCCCTCGACTAAAAGACAAAGAAAGTATTGTTACCGTAAAAAATCACCTTACGAGATTTATTAAGATCTGTTCTCAATTTCGTCTGATTGTCTATCTATACGTCTGTCCGTTTTGTTCGTCTGTGCGTCTGCCTGTTCGTCCGCCTGTTGGTGGTATAGCTCTAAAGCTATTTGTTAGAAGATGACGATATTTTGCACGTATATTTTATATTGACCTTCCTTAAAACAGAATATACTCTCAGTCAAATATATACAGGGTATGCAGATTAAAAAAATAAAGTTTATCTATCTTTGCTTTACCTAAAAAGCTCTTAGTTGCATAAAAGTCATATTTTGCACATAGCCCAGGTTTTTACCCTTGACGAAAGTAGGTATATTAATGACCCACCATATACAGGGTGGGCATTTAAAAAATGTTTTTATTTGCTTTCCCGCCTCTAAAGGACGAAAAAGGTACTTACTGTAATCGTGAAAAAATTACCTTCCAAGATTTGTCTAGATCTTCATGTTTCAGTGTTTGTCTATCCTTTTGGCAGTACAGCTCAAGCTACTTGTTGCAAAATGGTCTTGATTTTGCATGCGGATTAGATTTCTGCCTGGCACAAAACCTAATATACTTCCGGTCAAATATATATAGAGGGTGAACAATTTAAAAGAATGGAATTATGTCTATGTTTGCCTTAACTCGGCGGGGTACGGTGAGGTACAATAGGCCTCAATGCATTTCAAAGTAACATATCAGAGTTTCCGCGAGTAATACCTTAGCTAGGCTTCGTGTACGTTCGAATAGACCTTCTTTAAGTAGATACGTAACACGGTTAGTCGTAAAGAGGTAGCCGTGGCTATCATGCCAATTAAATGGATCTGTATACTTTATACCCCACCGTACCAATCCTGTAAGAAAACGAATTAGAACCATAGCCCACTGTACTCTTGCTTCGTTTCACGATTTTTGATTACATTGTTAGCTTTCGGGCTAAGTTTGTTTTATAATTTATCAAATATTAAAGGTAATTTTTGCAATTGTGTCTCTTGCGAGAAGTATATAATGTTTAGAACATGCTGTGATTATTTGTGATTCCTGATCAAAGAAAAAACTGAACAATATCATTTTATACTTACTTAAGTTTTGTTATTGAGTTGTAATTTACGTTTATTACGTATTTCAAATATATTTTTGTTATACATTTTGATCTTTTTTTTTCAGTTTATATTTACTTACAATTTTTTTAAAGTCTTAATTTTGTTTGTTTTCCTATTGCAATAAAGGTCGAAACCAATCACAATACTATTATTTAATAAGTATTCAAACACTTCAGAGATAGTAAAAACTACAAAGCCGAAAACAGATTATGACAACAAAGAGAGGGTGCGTTGAAGCTAAAAAATTAAAAAAAATCAGTCTTCAGCTACTATCTCTAAATTCTATAGTCCAATTTAAATAATCTTCATGTAAAACGTAAATGTATGAATTTTTATTCTGATAATATCTCCCTCCGCGCTATTACCCCATCATACCACTGGTGTGACAAAAATCCACCGTACCGCCGAAGAGTTAACTCGAGAACTATTAGTTAAATATAGGCAATGCTCTGCACATAGCCCAGGTTTTCACCCTTGACGAAAACAGGCATATTTTAGACCAAATAAATATAGGGTGGACACTTTAGGGATATAAAATTGCACATAGCTCGACCAAAAGTGTATAGGTTGAACATCGTAAAAAAGGAAAGAGAAACAATTGCTGTGGACTGCAGGCAATGAAACGGAAAGCTGTTGCGAGTGCCGTGCACTGCAGCCAACACAAAGAACAGAAATGTGCCACGATGGCGCCTATCGCAAAATGTAAAGCAAACGATGCGAGCCGTACTTGCGAGGGAAGTTGCGTCTAAAGTTCTTTGCAGATTTTTCTTTGCTATTTTAATTTTTTTTCAAAACTTTCACTTGCATGGGAAGTTCCGAGTAAAGCCCTTTACTGATTTTTTTTGAAATGTTAAATGATTCCATGGTTATGGTTATGTGTCTATTAATATTGATATCATATCGTACATTTTATAAAACCCTGAGTATTCAACTTCTTTCTTCAGTTGATCATTTGCGGTTGGTTTTCTCATTTTTACCTCTCCCTTCTAAAAGCCGAAGAATGTATTGCAATCGTGAAATATCTCCAAAGGACTTTACACTGAACTTGCCTCGTTAGTACGGTGCGCATCGATAGCTGTACATTGCTATCTGCGATACTGCAGGACGCCGCAATAGCTACCTACACCTTTCCATCTGCACTAGCTGCGCTTCGCGTCCATGGTTGCACATTTTTGTCCCTTGTAACGATTAAGGTGCGCGACGACCAGTACACTTTTTTGCAGCACTGGCTGCGATTCGCAGCGATTTATTTCTCTTTTACGATTTTTACCCTGTAATATCATAAAATGGACAAAAATGTGCAGCGATCACTGAGTCTTTTAGAATACAACCGACAGCGAATCTAACTGCTGTGGGGTCATGCGCTGCTAGCGGTTAAAGCGGCGGTTTAGCAACTGCTAATCGGATTCCGCTTAAATGAGGGCGTGGGAGCGCAAGTTCGATTCTGATTGTAATGTTTTTTATTTGCAAATTGATATAAGTCGCCGGACGGAAATTCCGTTTAAACTCCTTTACAGATTTTGTCCTAAATATTCTAAAATATCACGGATATTCTGAGACTCTTGTTCGGAACAATTTCAAAACACTAAACAATACAGCACTTTAACTATACTCTATACCCCAGGTATATCTGACGAAATTAGACCGATTCTAAATATGTTTAATAGTTTAATCATAGGATGGTATTCAAAACGACGAATTCCTTGCGGTAGATTCTCATACACTAAATCGTGCAGCGCAGAACAAAATTCAAAGAATTAGATTCTATACCGTGTTTTTCAATTTCGAGGCTCGCTATTGAGATTTCGAAAACAGTAAGGTCGGTTAAATTGATACAAAGCTACAAATTGTAATGCTAAATAATATTCAAAAATTAAATTGGATGTAGCAGTCTTAGTTTTCGAGTTATGCCGAAACAACAAAATGGTATATTATCGTATTTGCGTTATAATAATGGTGAGGCACTAACACCCCATGAAGGAGCTTGGCCTGCAAGGCGGAAGGTTAGAGCTTCCGTATCGAATCCTCGCTCTCACACCCGGCTGTCGCGTGTCAAATTCATGACACGTGGTGATGTGGTGAGCACCACGCATTAGACAACTGCGTCCTACTTGGAATTGTTGGATAATCACTTGCACGAGTTATTAGAAAATGTTCCACCTATCAACACGATGGTGCGCCACCACATTCTACAAGAGTTGTTGTACTTACTTACTTAATCCAGTGACCTCTTGTACCATTACTGGTGTCGAGGTAGGGGTTGGGATTTTGTAAATGCTCTCCACTTTTTCCTGTCCCTGGCTATTTCACTGGCCCTCTTACTTGTATGTGTTTTTCTATTTCCTTGTTCCAGCTGATCCTGGGCCTTCCCCTTGGTCTTCTTGCTACTACCCTGGCGTTCCATATTCTTTTTGCACAGCTCTGGTCTTGCATCTGGATTATGTGGCCAAACCATCTCAGTTGGTTTTCTTCTGTAATTTGTTTTACAGACTTTAGGTCCAAATCTTGCCTTATCACGTCATTTCTTATCCGGTGTGCCCTTGTCACTCCTTGGATTCTTCTGAGGAATTTCATTTCCATTGCTTGTAGCCGGCTTTTTTGTTTTTCATTTAACACCCATGTTTCACTGCTATATATAAGAGTGGGTATGTATATTGTCTTGTAGATACTCTTTTTTGATTCTTTGAAAATTTATTTTTTGTTAATAAAGCCATTGCTCATTGCGTAGTACAGTCTATTGGTAGCCTTTATTCGGTTATTAATTTCTCCTTCAATCGTTCCATCTGCACTTATAGTTGCCCCTAAATACTTGAAACTGCTCACCTGTTCTAATAGTCTTCCCCTCAACACTATTTCTATTTCTTCCTGCTCTCTTGCTATTAACATAGTTTTGGTTTTCTCTGCACTGATCTCCATGTTTCTGTCCTTAAGTGCCCTATCCCATAACTCTATATTGTGTTGCAGATCTTCCTCAGTTTTGGCTACTATAAGCACATCATCCGCGTAGGCCAATTCTGTCAAGAAGATTGGTTCCATTTTATAGAGTTGTTGTAGAATGGTTAAACGACCATTTCAATGGAAGGTAGGCGCGATCCCGTTCAGTGGTCTGCTAGGTCACCAGATCTAAATTCACTGATTTTTACTTACCTGGTCTGAAAGACGAAGGAAGTAGTACCTACTGTAATCACGAAAAAATCACCTTCCAAGGTTTCTTCAGATCTTCACTTTTCAGGGTCCCTAGATGACGAAAAACAGGTTTTCTCAATTCCGTCTGTCTGTCTATCTGTCTGTCTGCTGGCGATGTAACTCAAAAAATATTTCTTGGAATAAGACGATATCTTGTATACATATCATGTATCTACCTGGCATGGTACCGCGAAAGTTTCAGACAAATATATACAGGGAGAAGAATAAAAATTTTTAAATTTTTGCTTGATTTCAGAAATACATTAAAGTAATAATTTATACATACGAGCAGCATAGGCTTTATCCTTGACAAAAATTAAACCGAACAGATACAGAATAAATGTTCTACAAGTCAAAAATATGCAAAGAATAAGTGCGTTATGATGACCTTTTCAGGCCCCGAGCCTCATAAATGCGTAAATCCCAAACCTTCAAAGAGACGGGAAACGCATATTTGGACCCGGCATCGACGTATATCGTAAAAACTATTGCACATAAATATATACATCTTGCGTATGATATGTTTAAACAGAAATGAAGAAATTTTTAGTGGAAGAATTATCTGCATTGATTTATTGATGTAAAAATATAACTAATTTTCCATTGCCTGATTTGGTTGAAACTCACCTCATTTCGGCACGAAACTTAAGACATCCCCGGCGTGAAGGTTAAGCCAGCTGAAACGCAACGATATGAAAAGGGTTCCATAGAGTTGCGAGAAATTGCTCAACTATTTGTTCGCAGTCGCAAGCGCAGCGGTTCAAATCCCTCCGTTAACGAATTTTTTATTTGAAAATTTTGTTTTTAAAATTATTTAGTGTCATAATGTCGACGAAGGAAGTTCTGGGTAAAGCCTTTTGCAGAGGTTTTTCTTCTAGAGCTACGCAAAATAACTAGTTTATGCAGAGGAAATTCACAATGAAGAGTTAAAAATATGTACTTTTCTTTAGAATTTTTCGTTAAAAAAGTGATACTTTCTTCACGATTTTTAAAATGACGACTTTCGTGATCACAATGCAAAAAAAACTGTTTGTTGAAGCAAGACGATATGTTGCATGCAGATTATATGTCTACCTGACATGAAACAGAGAAAATACAGCAGAGATATACAGTGTGTCCTAGGGTTGATGTTACAAGAGGTGAGATGGACTAAAAATGTTTGAATTTTATGATTGTGGGATTATGTCCTGCTTGGTCTAAAGAGAATTTTAGGAATATTTACAGTTTAAAAAAAACAAGTTGGCTTTGACAGTGAAGCGAAAACTATTTTCCTTTCAGGTACACTACCCTTTATGTTTATGATACGCAAAATTCTACCAAGAAAAGTTGTTCAGAATGATATATTATGGCCCTATACAAAATTTCAGGAAAATCTACTCACTTAAATTGTACGGTTATTTTTTGATTAACAAAATAATAGTTATTTCCTTTTAGGTAAACTACCCGTTTTGTTTACAATGTGGCAAAATTTTACTAAAAAAAGTTGTTCAGAATCGAAAATTATGCTTCTATACAAAATTTCAGGAAATTCTACTTACTTAGATCAAATCGTCATTTTTAATAAATACCTACAATTTTAACGGTTTAATTGAAGTAGGTAGATCCTCTTGAAATTTTGAATAGGAATATAATTTATCATTCTCAATAACTTTTCTTAGTAGAATTTTGCCGTATCATAAACAGAAAGGGTAGTTTACCTGCAAAGAAAATAGTTTTCGCTTCACTGTCAAAACAGATACAGGCTAAACATCACAAATCGAACCGAATAGTATGCCGTCTTTATAAGGCTGCAGAGAAAGATCGTGGCCCAGTTCTTCAAGTGGCGGACCCGAGCGGCGGAATAGAAACTGGGCTCGAAATATTGATCGCGTTCTAATCTCAGCGGACTAGATTTTTTTAATTTACAAATTGATGTAATTCGCACGAGGAGAGTTTCGTGTAAGCTCCTTTACAGTTTTTTTTACTTCCCTCGTCTGAAATACGAAGGAAGTATTCTAATCACAAAAAAATTACCATCCGATATTTCTTCACGTTTCTAGGTCCCTAGATGACGAAAAATAGGTTTTCTTAATTCCGCCTGTCTGTCTGTCTGTTTATTTGTCTGTCTGTCTGGTTGTCTGTTGGCAGTATAGCTCAAAAACTATTTGTCGGAGGAAGACGATATTTTGCATACATATTATATATCTACCTCGCATGAAACCGATACAATTTCGTACAAATATATACAGGGTGAGCACCTTAATTATTTTTGGGTAATTTTAAAATAGAGGAAAGTAATAACTTTCTCATAGGTCAGGCTTTACATTTGCCCAAAAAAAGACTCAACCGATACAGGATAATGTCACAAAAGAGTAAAACGTTTGAACAATAAGCCCGTTCGTTACAAGAGAGTCGCGCGCCGCTCTTATTTCTATAAGGCTTGATGGCGTAGTTGGAATTTCGCTGCAGGTACTTCCGCTGCGGAGATGCGTTTACGATCGCTATGCTGGTGCGGGCGGGTTCAAGCCCCAACGGGATACATTTTTTATAAATTGCAAATTGATCTAATTCGGGCGAGGGAAGTTCTGGGTAACGCCTTTTACAGATTTTTTATATTTCAAATACAGCTTTTCATACAAGCAAAATGTAATCCTTAAACATTTTGAAAAAGTTATTATTCTTATTATTATCTCGTCTCTTAGTAACTTTTCTTTAAGAAATTATTCGTGAAGGGTATAGAAGCAAATACATTTCGTTTTTCTTAGATATCCGCCCGTCAAAGCAAATTATTTCAGAACACACTGGCTATTCAATCTTGCCATTTTGTGAGTATTTGACAAAGCAATGATTTATATTATACACATATTATTCACTACAGCGTATTCAATGCCTACTAACGTAAGTGACAAATATGATTACCCTATTTTTAGTTATAAAGATATACCGAGTATCTAGTATCCGCAGTATGATCTCTTATGTGCACTGTAATATGCGCAAACAGTACTCGTAGTATGTACGGAATGCTGGTTTACACAGTAAAATATACGCATCTGTTTTAGATGAATAACTTCTCGAAACGGAAAAAAGGGTAGAAATCAAGTGAAAACCCTAGAGAACAGCGTGTAGTACAGATATTGAAAAAGTTTGATGCAATCGATTTTCTATTTCTAAATGAAGTCTAATCCAGTTACAGAAACTTTGTAGCCGCTACGCAGATCTTTATCGGAGGCTCATACTTTTCTCTTCAATGGGTTAATTTGAATATCAAGATCGACTGAGAATGGAGCATCGGTTAAGAAATAAACAAAATTAAAGCGCAAACCTTTTATCATTGAAATTTGGAGGAAAACTGACAGAAAAGCCATTTCTAGCTCAAACTGTTTTGTTTGTTTGAATAACGTACTTTCAAAATAATTAAAGTAATCTATATAGATGAACAACTTAAGACGGCATTGTAAATTGTAGCTGTAGCTGTAGCTCGTTTTCTTAGTAATACCCATTAACTACTACACTTGCAACAAATATCTTTTTTACTTCCCTGGCTTAAAGACGAAGGAAGTATTGTAATAAAAAAAACACTTTTCCAGATTTCTTCAGATCTATACGTTTGAGGGTCCCTATTCTCTATTTTTCAATTCCATCTGTATGTCTGTGTGTTCGTCTGTCCGTCTGTTGGCAGTATAATTCAAAAATTATTTTTTGGAAGAAGACGATATTTTGCATGTAGATTGTATTTCTATCTGACATGAAACCGAGAAAATTTTGCAGCAATATATACAGGGTGAGCATTACGAAGACTAAATTTTGTTTGTTACTATTTTAACTGAAAACAGACAAAAGTAATAATTTGCACGTAGCCCAGGCTTTCTTATAGAAGATAATGAGACCTAACAGATACGGGGTGAACATCACAAATGGGACAAAATATTATGGTGTCTTTATAACGCAGCAGAAACTCCTACAATTCGAACACGGTCGTGGCTCAGTTGTTCAAGTGACCTCATTCGCCTGGGAGCGCGGAGTTCAAATCCCAGCAGATTACCTCTTTTGCAAGGTTATGTAGTTCAAGCGAGGGAAGTTCCGTGTAAAACCCTTTTCAAATTTTTATTTACTCTTATTAATTACGAGGGTCCGTTTTTATATTCTCAACTAGGGTAACTTTAAAGTGTGATACAATTTTCCATTACAGTGCTTTAAATCGCATATGCATTGAATACGTGCATGCCATTTTACATTAACTTATTAAAATATATGAACTCATATCCAGGTGACAAAACATTTCTTATAAAATAAAAAGTAACAAATTATGCGTAAAAAAGTGTTGGCTATGTGCGGGAATGATTACCCTTCCAAATCAACTATTTGCAAGTAGTGTAATTATTTAAACATGCTTGAGGATTAATGGATGATGTATATGACACTGGAGGGGCAACATTGAATAAGCGACAATAGCAGTCTTGTTTTAGAAGCCACGGGTTTCAGGATTCTGCAGCAAAAAGGTGGCAATAATTTATTGGGACGGCCAGAAGATTATGCAAACTTACTGCATCGCCTCAGAGATTCTATTAAAGTAGAATCGGGGAAAACTGACGCGAGGTGTTTTGTTACTGCACGACAATGCAGCCGCGCACAAATTAAGACTTGCAAAGCTGCTGTTGCTGATTGTGGCTTGGGGGAAATTGAACACCTGCTTTAAAGTTTATCCGGCATAAAACTTGTGTTTGTGTTGTGTTCGCGTCGCGTAAAAGTTGTGAAAAGATGCAGATTCGGCACCCGACGATTATCTTTGGTTTTGTTAGGTAAAAAACTATTAGGGCTAGACAATTTAGAGACTACGACGACGAACTTCTAGCAACCCTTGAGGACCGTTTTGAAGAGAAGCGCAATGAATTCGTTTACAATAGATTAAACTTGTTGTTATTGAACCGGTGTAGCACATTTATTTAATATCGTGAAACTATATTGAAAATAAAATTTTTGTTTTCATTCCCTGAGTGGGAATATAAAAACGACTCTTCCTACTTGGAGATGTATGAAGGATACCTCATATAATATTTTTGGAAGGTTTAGTTAAATTACTTATGTTCTACCTTTCTGATTATCTTTTTCTCCAAGCTATATTATACGAGTTGTGAAGCATCATGATATAGTCCTTATTAGACACTTATCATAAAAACGCTCTTTTTGAGGAAAATTGTCTTTGCGTATAAATAAAAGCTTCTGCGCACTCGAGAAAAATTGTTTGCGCAAAAGTATATACCCCAATGGCCCCTAAAAGCAACTTTTCCAGAGCACGCTAATGTAGTAAAAGTCAAATTAACTGTAATTCTTTCGCATCCCAAGCTGTCGCACATTCTTCTACTCTTGCAAGGAATATAAACGTTCTGAAACAAAATTCTTAATCTAGGAACGTGTGTTGACCTTCTCCCATAACTTCGAGTGCAGTTGAGACTCTAGAATACAGAAAAAACACAATATGTATTTTCCGATGCGTTCAAGATTCTTTTGTCCATATTAACAAGTCGATTTCGCAGGAATGACGAACTTAAAATTCTGACAGGATTTCTATATGAGAATTCCTCTTTCACTTTTATATCCACTTCACTCAACACCTTCGAAATACTTCTTAGGGAGAAGAAATAACTACGGTGTATTTAAACACAGACTATTGTATGTATGATGTTGATAAGCAACATAAATTATATGTTAAACAACAATTTTTCAAGTTAATTCAATGTTGCCCTAGTATATCGGAAATTCTCCGTAAATAAAAGATCCAGAAATTTCTTTTTTGCAATACCTATTTGTAAATCTATATTTTATTTATAAAATGAGCAGGAATAAAATTTTACTTTATTCACTAGTGAATAAAACAGTCCGCAATTTATAGCAACTAACAAAATGCAAAACAGGTTACCGTGGCACCTATTACACAATCAAGTAATATGATTAGCTATTTAAAATTATTTATTCAATTTTAAGACGTTTTATTTAATTACTTGTAAATATTGGAAAAAATGGTATGCCACACGTGAATAAATAGATTTTATCCATTCGGAAAAATGATCTCAGTCGGCTTTGCCTAGTGAGATAAAATTTTCCCCTTATGTATAAAATGCCTCTTTATTCGCGTGTACTATACCTAACTATTCTCTACTTTATTACTTTATTTTGACATATTTCATTAGTTATTATTTATGGAAAAATGTATGAAAAATAAACAGAAATATAATTTTATTACTAGCTATGCGAATGTAGTATTCTTAATTGCACTTATTTATATCAGATATTGTTTATACCTCTGTCAGTTTCTTGAATTCCTGTGCTTCTTGTTCAGAAATTATGTTATTTCATCTTTTCTACAAATTTTCTTTATTTGTGTTATTTGAATTGTTTTGTTTATTTATTTTTGCTTCTCATAAAACTTCTGAAAAGTACCTAGGATATAGTAGAGATAACAAAAGAGAGAGTGGAACTTTCTCTCCCTTCACATTTAGATGCTTATTGTTTCCGAATGCTTCTTCAAACTTGATTTAATTGTTTTTTTCAAATTTACTGTCTAACGTTATTTGGGGTCCGACAGAAATTGCAGCGTTTCATTCAAAGAAATGACATGGAGAGGTCAAAGCAAAATAGAAATTCACCCTTTTGGTTCCCAGGTATTCTCTGCTTTCGATTGTAAGAGGGTTAAAATAATAATTTGTTGAATATCTATTAGATATAAATTATCAACAATTTTATATTTGTATTAATAGTCTCTCTAAATTTTAATGACAACCATTTAAATAAATTGTCCATTAAGAGGTTCAGTTGCATACGAATGAAAGTAGTAGACGTTGGCGTTAGAATAGTAGAGAATTTGCGGTAGGTTCCACGTGAAGCTGCATTTTATAGATTTACAGATTGTACGAAAACCAAATGAAGTCGGTACACGTTTGAACTCGTCAGTTACAAGTATATTTGTATTTACAAGCTCTTTGTATCTATTTACTTAACCGCACTATAATTGCAAACGGCTTTAATTGCGGTTTGGGGCAAAGCAATGCATGACGATATACGAACAAATTTATCATGGTTGGGAATAACATTAATATCATCCATATAAGAATGTATTCATAATTATAGTTCAGTTTGAGAAGTCGAAGAGTACGGTTGTGCTCCGATATAAGTGTTGTGAACTTTCCCAATAATATATAGTGTTTACCTTACCAATCATGAGTAAATTCGTATGTGTCGTTTGCACCCACAAAGTCGTAAAAAACGACGAAATAATATGTGATACGTGCGACAAACCTATCCAAACAGTATGTACAGGTCTGTCACGTGCCGAGATAAACTGTATCAGGGATGATAGTAGGCGGATATCGTACGAATGTCCCTCATGTAAGGGCGATAAAGATATGTTTAAACAGCTAAAGTCTATTGTTACCCAACTACAAGAAGAAGTTCAAAAGCTGAAGGCCGGGATCGCTGTACAGAATAGTGATACAAATGGCGACTTCATGGAAAGTGTTATCGCAGAAATGCAAGAGCGACAATTTCGTGAATCTAACGTTATTGTTTTCAATATGGAGGAGTCTAAAAAATCTACTACTGACGACAGGATCGAAGAGGACTTGGGGCGAGTGAAGGAGTTGCTTATCGATACCGGGCTCAGCGGTAATATAATCGAATCTGCCAAGGTGTACAGGCTAGGCAAGTTCAAGCCAGGAGGTACGAGGCCGTTGAAAATTCTTCTTAACAACAGAAACTCGGCTATCCATGTGCTAAAGAGCAAAGCAAAAATTAGAAATAGTTTAGTGAAAGTATCGGCCGATCAAACTCTAAAACAGAGGGAGTATTTCAAACATATAAAAAATAGATTAAATAAATTGATCGAAGATGGCGTGACAAACAAGACAATAAAATTTGTAAATAAAATTCCAACGATAGTCGACAGCGTTGCTACAGGTGCTGAGGCAAAAAACCAGTCGAAGTAATATCACGGCCGCTACCTAAGGTAAACGAAAATGGTTTCGACAACATAGAGGAAGGGGGTGTGCGTTCTAAGGATATTTTGTACTTGAACATACAGAGTTTGTTGGCGAATAAAACGGAATTGGAACTGTATATTCGAGAAATAGACCCATTAATAATTTGTTTAAGTGAAACTAGAATTACCCATGAAATTGAAGATGCCGAACTCAATATTATGGGTTACAAATACTTAATTTGTCACAGTAACTCTAGACATACAGGTGGTGTTATGATTTACATTCGTAATGACTTAAACTTTTCTCAATGCACCAACTACGCAGTGGACAAGGATTTCTGGGCATGTGCTATTAAAATTAAAGTTAATAATATACAGTATAAAATTATGGTGATTTACCGCTCCCCTAGTGCACTCCCTGGTGTCTTTTTTCAAGACTTTGAAAGAATATGTGAGGAATTCCTGGACAAAGATGTGTGCATCATTGTGGGCGACTTTAACATTAATTACAGTTCAAATTCGTTCTATTCGAATAAGATGAAACTATTAATTGAGAGTCTAGGTCTCAATCAATTGGTTCAGGCTCCGACAAGGATAACGGAAACGAGTGAGACAATAATAGATTACATCCTAACAAACAACAAAAATATTAAATACGCAAATCGCTCTACGCCAAAAATATCGGACCATAATAATTTGTTAATTGAAGTCAATTATACATTCGTAAATAGCAAGCAAATTATATATAAACGTTGCTACAAAAATTTCTCTGTTGAGAACTTCCACAACCTGTTAGTAAACAGCGAATGGAATAATTCAAATAGTAATGTTGATTATGCAGCGGAATCATTTACTAATACCTTATTAGGTACTCTTGATAATCTATGCCCATTAAAAAAATGTTTGTTGACAAGTAGATTCTCTCATAAACAATGGCTTACACAAAATATAATTGATGATATGAAAATTAGAGACAATTTATTTAGTACGGCTGTTCAAACTCGAAATGCTGTAGATTGGGAAAATTACAAGACTGCACGAAATAAAGTCGTTACTAGCGTGAAAAAGGCCAAAGAAATGTATTATTTTAATGAAATAGATAAAAATAAGGCAAACAGTAAGTTGATGTGGAAAAACATTAAAAACCTTGTTGATGCTAAAGTAGATAACAATATAAAAGAAATTATATTCGGTGACCTCCTTGTAAACGACCAAATGGAAATTGCAAGTAAATTCAATCAATACTTTATAAGTAGCATTAGTGAAATTGAAAATAGCATACCGATAATAAACAATTTTCCAGATATATTACGCAAAATTTGCACCCCTATCAACACTTTCGATTCATTTACAGAAATATCTATGAGTTGCTTAAATAAAATTGTTAAAAATCTCCCAAACAAAGCCGGGTCGGAAGGTATTTCTGTAAGAAATCTAAAATTGGCTAATGAAGCGATTGGAAATCGTCTACTAGATATTATAAACTTATCTTTAAGAAATGGAGTTTTTCCGTCAACATGGAAAAAGTCAACAGTTATACCGATTGCAAAAATAAGAAATAGCGTAAATTGCTCAGATTTTAGACCCATAAACATACTTCCACCATATGAAAAAGTATTAGAAATTGTAGTAAAAGAACAGCTCCTAGAATATTGCAATAAAAACAAAATAATCGCTGAAACACAGTCTGGTTTTAAGTCACTGCATTCATGTGAGACAGCCTTGCAGGCCACTATCTTAGACTGGAAACAGCAAATCGCGGATAAAAATGTTATTGTTGTGTTTTTGGACTTGAGGCGGGCGTTTGAAACAGTAAACCGAGATCTCCTACTGGCCAAGTTAGAAAAAATGGGTTTTACTAATAGGGTATTATCATGGTTCCAATCGTATCTATGTAATAGATCACAAACTGTAAAAATAAATAGTTCATGTTCTAAACCACTTACAAATAAACACGGTGTCCCGCAGGAAAGTGTACTTGGGGTTTATTTATTCTTATTATTTATAAATGATATTGTTTTTCATGTTAAAAAATCCAAGATACACTTGTTTGCGGATGACACAGTTATATATACCTATGGCAAAGATTTTGACTCAGTTGTGAAGACTTTAAACGAGGAACTCGCGGCAATATTTCAGTGGTTATGCGCGTGCAAACTTAAGTTAAATATAGCAAAAACGAAATATATGATCCTAGCAAATAAGCACATGCATCAACAACTTGTACCAACTAAAAATAATCAAATTCTTATAAATAATCAGGAAATTTAACGGGTTGATGAAATAAAATATCTGGGTGTTGTAATTGATGAAAAATTAAATTTCAAAAGCCACCTTCGACTTTTGATAAATAAAAACTCAAAAAAGTTAATTACATATTCAGGCTAACAAGATATCTCAGTAGTTATAGCAAGTTCATCATATACAAATCGCTAATAGCACCGACACTAGAATATTGCTCTTCAGTTCTGTTTATGCTATATGATTGTGATATTAAACTTATGCAAAAAATCCAAAACCGAGCGATGCGTGCAATAATAAATTGTAACACGTTTACACCTGTGAAATATATGTTAAGTAGCTTAAGCATCATGAGCGTAAAACAAAGATTAACATTTAATACGCTGGTATTTATATACAAAATGTTAAATGGTAAATTGCCTCAATATCTAAATCACCATGTAAATTTTGTAAATGAGGTCCACAGTCATGATACACGTTCCCGAGATCACTTGTTTGTAAGAACATTTAATACTAATGCCTTAGAACGGACGGTCATCGGACGTGGCTTTAAACTGTATAATATGATTCCAGGGTGTATACAAAATGAAGCGGAGCTAAGGAAATTTAAATCACGCTGTGCAGAGTATGTCCTCAAAAACGTACCTTTCCAATAAATTGATAATAAATAGCTACTCGAGTATAATAAATTTAATATATTTAAAATTAGACTAGAAGTATATTTAGATTATTATATTTTACTGTAGAAATAGTCTTTTATTTTATTCCTTTAAGAACTGAATGTAAATAGCTAAATGCTAAATAAAGAATTTATTCTTATAATATGCCCAAACGTTCTCTAAGCATATACCGCCATAGAACTTTAATTAAGCTCCTTATACACATTTGCACTTTCTAACTACTTTTATGTTAAGGCACACAATATTTTATTGTGCTACATTATAACGAAAACTTGGACAAACGACTAAGCAAAGCTCATCTAGGCTCCTATTGTTAGACTAGCGCTGTGTCCGCATCCGAACCAATTCATTATTTTTTATAAGGAGATATTCTATTTCTTCGATCGACGCTAACTCTCTATGAACAATTAACTGTAGCGTAGTTAAATAAATTCTGCAAGCATTTGTTTTCTTTCGGGGGACTTTCAAGACCAACGAATATTTTTGGTTTGTATAAAGTACCAGAAATATTTCCACTTCCTGAAGCGTATTAATCACCACTGCATGAAATATCACTGAAGTGGTTCTTCGTCTGAAATGTGTTACAAAATATGTGTTATGTTAATGTTTTTCAAATTGTGATTTGCTGAATTTACATTTGATACAAAGTAACATTGTAATGGACCACCACCGACGCGAATTAGTACCGACATGGATTTACATCCGAAGCGCGCTAGCACCAGTAGTTTCTTCCAAGACAAGTGGCCTAAACTAAAAAAAATACTTACTTTACATATAAACGGGCTACAAGCAAATGCAGCAATTTTATTCAAGATTTACGTTTAAAATATAACTATTACCCTATCTGGAAATATGGTTTGCTCTGGGATTGACAATTCTAAAAGCAGAGAAGGTACGTTCTTTTGCCGCAGTCTTCACCTTTTAACCATAATCCAAAGGCCTACAATACTTTCGGTTAAAATGTCCTTTTATTTATATTTATTGTGATTTATTAGCAACCTAGAAATTTTCAAAAAATGTTGTTCAAAAGTTGATCACACGCATATATAGAGTTTTATGTATATTTTTCATTCCCCCTGTATAACACTATGTTGGTGACCAAATTTTAACCAAAATCCAAATTGGCGTTTTCTATCTTAAAATCACCAACACAAATATTTGCGAAATTATATTCCAACGCCGCCAGTCTTAGTGCTTGAAAACTAAATAAATAATTATGCTCTCTGCTGCGCTTTTACTTGCTAGCTATATATACGGGACACTTATCAAATTAGACGCTAGTAATTTTTCGGGAAAATGTTTCACCATATTAGTTCTAAAAAACTAATTAGTCGAGCGAAAATCTGCAAAAGTGGAAACGTGGTTTCGTGAATTTCCGCTCCTTACGCCTTCGGCAACCATTATACTGTTACGCATCTATAGAATCACTTAGTGGAAAATTTTTAATTAAATTTTAATCTGCTATTCTAGTGTACGCAATTTGATCTGCCTTTTCGCAGTTCTTTACAAACAATGTACCGCTCTGTTTTTTTTTAAATCAACTACACAGCTGGAAATTTCTGAAGCTGTCGGGTTCTTGTACTCAAAAACGTCTATTTCTTTGAGCTATATATTTTAAATCCCAGTGAAATATACAACACAGTAACCTTTGAAATGGCGCAAAAGGTGTATTTTCCTTTACACGTTTGAAATAATTGAAGCTTTAAATCAAACTGTGCCATGCTATATGGTTTATCTGCGCGGAATATTTGCAATACCGAGACAACTGTGCTATACGTTTACTCAACATGTAACATGTACTAGTTTAGTTCCAGGTCAATTGCTACCGTAACAGAGTTATCGTACTGCAAATAAGGTAGTTTTGTTAATTTAGAATTGACCACGAAACCAGTAGTTGATATAAATGAAAAATTTTATAGTTTTCTTTTGGAACAAAATGAGGAAGTACAGATTATACAGGGTCCGGCAGAATGACCGACCCTATTTAAATTGTTAATAACTGTTTCAAATTAAAAAAAATTTTTTTTTCGAAAATATAAAGTAAAAACTTGCCAGTTTTAACTACAATATAATTTATTTATTAAAAATATTAGCAGTTGCTCCAAATTAATTTGGTTTTTATTCAGTAGTTGAAGGAATTGTTCACAAAACGTAACCCGAACTTCGAAATCTCGTGGTACCTAGTAATTGCTACACGATTTGAACTTTGTAAGAATGAAATTTTAAATCTCCTTAAAATACTGCGAACAGTTCTGTCTGATAGGCCCAACTTGATGAATTTAATCAAATTAAGGATTAGGTTAATCTGTATTAGTGTGAAAATGAAGTTTGAGTTTGCGTGATGTTATTTTCAAAAACTAATATTTTTAACAACTAAATTATATTGTAACTAAAATGGGCAAGTTTTTACCTTACATTTTTGAAAAAAAATTAAAAATATTTTAAAATTTTAGACAGTTATTACGAATTTAAATACCCTGTACTACGTGAGAATAAGGTGGTGCGTATATGACAACCAAGAGCTTAAATTATTTCTGTAGATTGTAAAGTATCATACCAGAGTAAAATGTATCTCAAGGATTAGCGCAGTTGCTCTTCACAGAATGTCGTTGACGTCCACTATACTCCAAAGGAATGGCTTTGGACAGTTTATTTGCAGCAAAGATCATTTTCTCTCGTATAAAATACTAACTACCGTGTCAGATGGCACGCGAATGCGATAAAATTGTAGGTCAAATATGAAAGTTAAAGCAAGATACATAAAGCCAAAAATCTATTCCTTCTTAAAAGTACGATCGTAGTAGGTTAAATGAAACAATAAATTCTAAACAGTGAAAAAAATCTGTGTAAATAAAATATTTCCTTAAAACACAGGACAAAGACAAATATAGAGGCATTGAGAAAATAAACTGTATTTTCAGAATACAAAAATTAAATACGAACAGAATTATATTGCACGCATGTTGATTTCCAGTCCGTGCAATTCATGGGTTGTTTACATTGCACTTCATTATATAGACGAACCAGGAAGCATTTTTAAACCTGCTGGCTTTGCTGTTCGTATTTGATTAATAAAATCTAATTTCATTCAAACTGAATATTGTCATAACATTTTGAAACGCAATATTAAAGTAATCATAAGTAATTTTCCTTTGTTGTGTCTTCTCTAAAACATTATAGGTTAGCTTAGTACATATTACATCGGAATAACGGTAGTGAGAAAGAAGAATAATGGAATTATGGGATACACAATAAATGCTTTACTGCTATTTTATAAATCTGTAACTGGTTTTAAGGTATATACGCGATACGAATTGTAGTTTTGTGCATTCACTGTAGTTTCTTTAAACTAAGTACTTACATGTAGAACATGACTAAATTAACATTGGCAAAAATTGGGCGAATATTAGTTGATTTAAAGCTTTTCTGAATATGGTAATACTACAATATACAGGGTGATTCATAACTGGTTGAACAAAATTAACAGCCCTGTACAGCAGCATGTTTTGGTTAAAAAACGCGAAATAAAATTTTTGCCGATCGGGTTTTGTTTCCCAGTTATTAGACCTGAAAGTTTCCGGTTACAATGTTAATTTTTAACTTTGCAAAGTTGAAGTTGACATTTAATAAACTTTTTATGTCACATAAATCATGGCCTGGTATTATTAAAGTTAAAAATTAAAATCGTAACCGGAAACTTTGAGATCTAATAACTCGGAAAGAAAACCCGATCTGCAAAAATTTTATTTCGCATTGTTTAACCAGAACCTGATGCTGTACACGCCTGTTCATTTTGTTCAACCAGTTAAGAATCACTCTGTATATTAGAAGTTAACACCGAATTTGATGTTCGAACTATTCGTGCAAGTGCGATCTTGATCCCTTTGTTAATACTTGAATCGCATACATAACGTAGCTGAGTTTACGAGCTAATCTAAAGTCATGACAGAACCTTATCTCTGACTAATCTCAGATAAAATGGCATTGTTTTAATAAGATCTACTTTTTATCCTTTTGATCTATCAATGCGTGGTCGTACAGATAGTTTTTCAACTATTGAAGTTTATATGATCTTACTCTTGCATTGAAATAAGTGTTATTTTTTAATAAGTTAATGTTAGATATATGCCCTTTTATAATATTTCTATTTTATGTTATTTCTCTTTTTCTAGCTCTTTGAGTCATGAATGCTCTTACGTCAAGTTAGGTCGATGCCTAATCAAACCCATTTTATGATAGTTAATCAGCACACAATAGTATATTATATCATGAGCGACTAAAGTGCACCATTAAATCCCGCGAGTGGAGTTTGTTGCCTCAAGGGTGAAGCCCGAGGGCAACAACCACTCAAGGGATTTAGGCATTTTAGTCCCGAGGTATATACGTAATTTTTTGCACTTTTGGGAACATTGTCATCAAACATTTCCAAAATTTGGAATCTGTCAATTTGGAAACTGATAGTCACAATTTAATAAAAACTGAATTGCAGCAGGTCCTGGATAGTCTGAATCAGTTGGTAGTACTGAAGTGTATTGTCAGTATATGTCAAATTCGAGATTTGCATGTTAAGTTTTGCGTCAGTGTATGTCAAATGACAAGCAAAACCTAACCTACTAACTTCGTGAGTACATAAATTTACCATAGTTACGGTATCATTTTAGTCCCTAGGGACTAAAGTAGCTCATTTAATCCCTAGGGACTAAAGTAAAAATGATACCGTAACTATGGTAAATTTATGTACACACGAGGTTAGTAGGTTAGGTTTTGTTTGTTATTTGACACACACTGACGCAAAACTTAACCTGCAAATCTCGAATTTGACATATACTGACAATACACTTCAGTACTGCCAACTGATTCAGGTTATCCAGGACCTGCTGCAATTCAGTTTTTAATACATTGTAATTGTCACTTTCCAAATTGACAGATTGGAAATGTTTGATGATAATGTTTCCAAAAGTGCACAAAATAGCGTATATACCTCGGACTAAAGTGCCTAAATCCCTTGAGTGGTTGTTGCCCTCGGGCTTCGCCCTCGAGGCAACAAACTCCACTCGCGGGATTAAATGGTGTACTTTAGTCCCTTATGATATAATATACTATTAAACTAATGCGATTTTTATTTAAAAAGTCAATATTAGTGTTCTGTTGCGTAGTTTGTTGCTAGATTTACTGAAAACTAATTTGAAAACTCTGTAAAAGGTTTTACCCAGAACTTCCCTCGTCGACATCCTTTATCTAATAGACGTGTCTGTCCGGGACGCTGTTTTGTCTGTCTGGGACGCTGTTTCAGCAGCCACACCGTAAAAGATAGAGAAAAAAGTTATTAAAGTTATATGTTTGGAATGGTCATGTCAGGTCAGGAACCGAATTTCAGTCTCTAACACTAATTATTATCTTAATAATTATCCTAATCCTAACTTTTTAGGTTAGATTCTAGGCAAATTTTATCAAGGCGAATGCGACTGGTAGTTTGCTACCAACAATGACGTCATATACGTACGTGTGGTGAATACGCGTTCTATTTGCAAAACGGTCTTTTTGTTTTATTAAATGAGACATTTGTCTCACTGGACTGCTAGTTGTGACACTAAATATTTAAAAAAAATCAAACTAAGTTAGGAGTAAAAATATCTTCACGTTTAAAACAAATTAAATACATTTTCAAAAAAAAAAGTCTCCCGCTGAGGTTTGAACCCCAATTTATAAACTCTGACGCTATTTATTTTATTCAACAAGGACGATATCTTTCTAAATTATTCCTGTTTCGCTTAAATCTTAAGGAAATTAGAGGACACCTGCTTCTCACGTTACCAGCTTCCGGTAGTTTTTAACGTTTCAATGATGCAACTAAGCTAGCATTACTAGAATATTTACCTAAACAATTATATATTCTTATTTACCAGCATTAGGCGATTTTAGTATCATTTACTTTGCTTCTAAAATAAGAAACCGTATTGCACTGGTTTCTAATACTTTATTTGAAAAGCTCCATTTATTACAATGCCATACCACTTTGACGCTGCTGTATTTGCTTCACTGTTAGATAGCTACTAACGAATCTACAAGGATTAGACAAACATCACTAATTGGAGGATCAAAACACAAAGGGATTTCTCAAAGGGCAGTAGCTAAATATCGACTGGAATCCACCGTATCAAATAATATTGCCTTTCCATTAAGTGGCCAAATGTAGGTTAAAGAATTTAAAATCCCAGCACGGCTATTTCTCATTTTATTAAGTTTCTTAAAAACAACTGAAGTTAGCATATCTTAGAAAGCCTTTCTTAAATATTGATCGCCAGCGTGGCCTAGCGGTTAGGGCGTCAGACTGCGGTGCCACGGTACGAGGTTCAATCCCCACATCTGGCAACTGGCGGGCCCACCCACTCGCTTTAAAAATTGGGTACCGAAACTACAGTTGTGGAAGTAGAGAAAGTAAGGCAGTTGTCGAAGGCGTGATGCTAACCACATCACCCAGTACGCCGTAAATGGTGTCCCAGATTGACTGGGTTTCGTAAAGAGATATTTCGGCGACCCTGACTCGCCTTGTCTCAGGCCATATTCCAACATGGAATGAAGTGCCCGAACTTTACTTTTACTTATTTCTTAAATATTGACCATACCAATGAAGCAGAATAGATTGTATCGAAAGATTAAAAAAAACTGTAACTCTATGTCAAATTCGAGGTTATCAGGTTAGGTTTTCCGTCAGTTTTGATACAGACTGACACAAAAAATAACATGCTAACCTCAAATTTCACATAGATTTACAGTGCCACCAACGTATTGTTCATACGTTTGAATATCCACAGCCTGCCGAGGATCAGTTTTTTTTATCTCTCGATATACAGGATGATTCTCAACCTATACGCATAGACTTGGGGATTGATTCCTCATGTCAAATAATGACTAATAGGCAAAAAATTGTAATAAAAGATTTTTAGTTGCCTAGATATCCGCGAAATTTACTTGAAAATCAAGAATACATAGAACTTTGTAAAATAACATCACAGCAAGTGTTCGAAGCTATTTCATATTTTCAAAACACAATTGGGCTCGCCGAATCCACCAGTTCCCACATACGAGGCCTAAAGCAGGCTGTTGGCGGATTATGTCAGCAGCAGCATATATCCGATTTCGCAATTCTTGCTCACTATTAACTTACACCATGCTTTTAAAGTGACCTCAAAAATAAAAATCAAGTGAATTTAGGTCGGGCGATGGAGGTGGCCAGGCTATTGGACCACCTCGACCTATCCATTTTCCGGGAAACACATTATGTAGATGTTGCCGATTCGCGTGCCCAATTAATTTTTTTACTCGGCTGATTTTCACTTCGCGCACTTAAATAATACAAAAATAACATTTATTACATTTTTTTCCCTATTAGTCATTATTTGACATGAGGAATGAATCTCCAAGTTTATGCGTACCTATAGGTTGGGAATCACCGTGTATATTTAGCATTAAATATTCTACACCGTAATAACAATGTATTCTTTCAACCTTTATGATTAATTGAATGTAAGCGTATTGATGACATTTAATTAAACAACCATATCAAATATCAAATCTGTGTTTTTAAATTTAATGATGGGGCTTTTGCTTCACCACATAATAGCTAAGTGTACAACAAGTGCTAGTGTGGACGTTTGTGCAAGAGACATGAAAATTATGAAACGAAGCCGAAGGCTGAGTTTCATAACATATCTCTTGCATAAACCCTTTTAGCACGAGTTTGCACACAATATTTTTTCTACGGCCTTAAATTTATTGTTATTAATCCATAAATGTCGATTTAACAAAGGTTCGCATTTATGACAGTTATAATTTATGTCATAGTAAAGAGATGGCCTTGACGCGTAGGTGACTGTATCGGCAGCCGTCAGCTGTCAAAGTTAGTTATCAAAGGTAATTATAAATGTACACATTTGACTTTATTCACTACATAATGCTTTAATTATTTAAACCACACTTTACTTCTAACGAGAGAAGTAACTAGAATAACTTTATAACATCATCCAGTTCAAAATTCTATATTCCACACCAGCTGTCTACTTTTAGAGCATGGGCTAAAAGTAAACAGCTGATTTTACTTTTAACACGCTAATTTATAAAACGTCACTTTTAGTGCTAGCGGTAAAACACCCACTTGTAGTAGTGGTCGTAGAAAAAGATTGGAATAATAATGTTTAGTTTCACTTTATTCCATTATCGAATTATCCAACTTTCTAACTAATATGCTGGTTTTCGTAAATTAGTTGTCCTATTTCAAGTGAATAAATCTTCGTGCTTCTAAAAAATTAAGAAAAGCGTTATTGTCGAGACACTGAAGTTAAACAATAAAAACACTTCGAATTAATTTGAAAATTAAATAGTTTCTGCAGTACTCAAATATAAATGAGTGATTTTTAGTACTGTTTGAGTTTGATTTATTTATGAAGCAAGAAATACTGAGTTAAGCAGATAGTAATTTATGATTAAACAAACTACCAGTAATGATTTGGCAGTTTCTGCATACATTTTGCAGACACGAACACCTTAACTTTTAAACTCTTCTTATATTCTTCTAAAAGCAATCAAAATTTATAATTTTCTATTGCACTAGCCAGCTCCACGGTGGTCGTAACTATGCACTTAGTATTAAAACTGTTGCGGTTTTGAATTTTAACAGTTTGATTCTTACCCGCTTTTTGATACGAATGTATTTATATTTCCTAAAGAATTTAATTGAGAAAAAATATTTCTGTTTAACAATCTTCATCTACAATTGCGCAGGCTTTCTCGATTATCAAAACAACGAAAAGTTCACAATTCTCGCTTTACCGCTTTAAATCGATAATGTTCATTTTTCGATTGACTTGTAAATGTTAAATTACAGCCATGAAGTAACCGCAACCGTGTTCAATTGTTTTTGTATTAACTAAGCATATAATCAAATTTTGTTTTCAGTTTTTCTACTTCCATGCATGAAATAGTAGTAGCTCCACACATTTATTACAGTACGTGAAGTCTGCCTTTTAATAGTGTAGCGGAAACACCAGTTCATTTCTTATGGAGTTTATTTCACGCACTATCCCCATAAGAGCTCATATTCTTTTTGGCACGGATAAAAAATTTTATAGATTGCTGTCTCACTGCCTCCTTTACTTGCCGTGCTGTGGTAAACTTGGCTACACTGTAGGTCATCCGCTGTCATAATTTGGTTTAAATGTGAGCAGAATATGTATTTCGCCTATTTATTTATTATTACTTATATTGAAATAGAGTTACATTATACAGTTAAGGTAAGGGTAAGAAATTTACAAGTACACATAAAAATACAATAATAGTAAATATTAAGTTTTCTCAAGTATCTTACTACTTAACCCTGTTTTTGAATTAAATACTACATCCTTGCAGATGCCAAGACAGACCATTAAAATAAAATAACGGGCACATTAGCACATTTTTTTTTACACTTAGGTGGTTGCGCGTGCGTCGTGCTATTTTGCCTTTCCTCCTGATGAAGCCCCTTACGAAAGTGGCGAAACGTTGAGTTCTCTGACCTCAATAATGATACGGTCCAATCCCAGAAGTCGTTTGTTACTTATTGACAATGGCCGTGAAAGCCTCCGAAATCAACTTTACTAAGTGTCCAAGTTAGGTAGGTTTGACAGATCAAAATCGCCCACCAATAAAAATAAATTTTTATTGTTTTTGACAAAAGTATCTTCTAATTTAAAGAAAAAAGGAACATAATTATTGTACGACGCATGAGAGGGAATATACGCAGCCTCAATAAATAGTTTGCCACACTTTAAGGCCACTTACACCCATTATCCTCTATAAAACTGTTAACATTGCACCATTTTGATACACGCTCAGCAGCAAAAACCTCACACATTACAATCATCACACCACCTCCGTCACTTTTGCCACTACCCACTGGATCTCTTTTCAAAAACATTGTAATGCGATGGAAACATCTCTAACGTTAGAACAGTCGGTTCCTTCTTTTACACAGCAGTATTTATATTTTGTAATCGTAGAAAACTCAAGTGCCTTGTTATAAAGTAGCTTATAGTAAGGGGATAGATGTTCATTACTGAACACCTTTGCGACTTTTCCAAAACCCCAATTTTGTGTATTTATCCTAAATTTCTGTGTTTTTTTGCAGCATTTAGAAACTTAGTTTTTATTTCCTCTTACAATAAAGTATTGGATTCATCCCAAACATTCGAAATTAAGTTTTTAACAGATCTTTAGAGTCCCCTGAACTCAAAAAACATGTTTTTGTTCATTAGTTTGTCTGTCAGCGCAGCAAGCTGTTGAAGAAAATCACATAACCGCAAGTATGGTGTTTACTCTTGTGATTTCAGTTTTTTTCGATTTTTTCAAAAATGGCTCTAACGATTTTTTTCAATATTTACATTTTTATTACATTTTTAATGTGTATTGATGTGAGATAAGTGATTTTCCAGTTGAATTCCTCTACATGGTTTTCTTTTGATGTTTTCCTTTTAAATAGAACACCCGGTATATTAATAAATTTTTTATTCGGCTTATAATTTTAGAGGAAATTTGTCTTTTCACTAACTCTAATTTTGTACGGTTTCTGTAGAATTTGTAATTTTTTAAACTGTTTAACAAATGCTTAAAAATTCAAAATCTAATTTTTGGGTTATATAAGATCACTGTAAAAGGAAGTTGTGTGCGTGTATCACACCAGATTTTTAATTCTGGATAGGCTCTTTTTATAGACCAGTTACTCTCTTTACCATACATTTACTTGAAAGGGCGACCGTTTATTGTTTTCTTGGCCTCCTGACATATAAACTACACATTCATACACAGTTAACGGCTACCTACGATTTTACAGTTAGTCAGTGTTTCTACGCATCCCGTAAAGTAACTAGAAAATGTCAACTTTTAGAGACCCTTAAAGAAAACATTGGCTTTGTAGTAACAGTGTATTTGCAGAAATGGTAGTTATGTAATTTCTGGTTCAGTTAAGTTATTGAGACATAAATAAAATTGATATTTACGTCTTTGATCTTTGACGTTTCAAAGCGCCAACTACGAACTGTACTGCAGGCAGCTTGTTTCCTGAGAACGGTACCGGTGGTTTTAGTATTCAAAAGCAAAATCTCGAATTTACAGAAAGCGTTACACAAAATATTAGGCCAAACAATTTAATACAATTAAAACTCGATGCCTAATCATTTTACAGCTCTCAGTTTTGTTAAAGCACTCCGCTTCACGTCGTCCTTCAGAAATTTAAACCTAGCGCTGTAAAATGCGAACTACCGCATTCGTAATGTAAATAACAATTAATCGATAGTGTAATCTTTTGCGGTGCATGTACTCTATTTGATAATCGTTTATAATTTTATCCAACGTGTATTAATTTTTATGAAACACGTGTCTTCTGTTTATCGAAAATTGAATCTTTGATTATGCGTTTGATGAAATTTCCTGCAGCCGTATTTTTTATCGAGCAAATATGTCGTGCATGGAAATTAATTATCGAATATTTAATTTGTAGCTGTTGGTTTTTACTCGCTTAAAATACTCTATATTTCACGAAAATGCGACCACGATTGCGGTAAAAGCGATGTTCACAAATGTGCCAAATCGACAGCAGAAAAAGTAACGGCACCGAAAAGTGAAAAGTATTAACAATTATGAATGAAAAATTAATGAATAATTGGGAACCAACGTAAACCGTGAAGCTGATTATTACTCTTCAAAATGCAAACATATGTTTCTGTTGCAAAACACTAGTACTAATATATAGCAAACCTGTTTGTACTATGTACATTTTATTAACATTTTATTTTAAGAAAAGATGTGGGTGTCCGACTTGCGACGTTATTTTGATAATGTAAAAGACAGAACCGAATTATATTTCCGACATGCCATAATTAGATTACAAATCCTCTCAAGCTAAAACGACAAAGTATGCACTCCTGCAGAACTGAAATTGCCAAATTAATGCTAATGACCGCCAGCTGTTGTAATTCTACCTACAACTTGGCTGTAGTATTTAATGTTAGCGCCCACTCTGCTTTAGGTTGACTTGAGACTATTAAAAAAGGTTTCCTGTCTCCGAAATTAAATTCCTGCCCTCAAACTTCTTATCTATATAAATAATCACAACTTTTAATTTGTAAATTACTTTGTTTCAAAAATCGTTGAATGAACTGAATGTTTGCCGTAGATTAAATTTATGAAAAATTATATTAGTCAAATCTCGATTTCCGCCTTTTCTGTTGCAATATGGTAATATTAGTTACATCGAATTCAACTTCATCTTCCCGTTCCAGCTATTTGATAAGTAGTGTAGCTGCGTATAATTCAGTTTAATTTAAAGCAATTACTGGCCTGTATGTTTTTATTTCTTAAAAAAAAAGCAAACAAAGTAAATAATTACTGAAGAATAACATGTCAAAATTGGATAGCTATAGTACAGCTGTTTACCTAATTTGATCTACAGGACGAGTTTTATAGTGTTCTAATGGAATTCGTCATATTTAGTTTAATTGCACTCATAATAACAATTCATCTAAAAACTAAACTTCAGTGGAACCTTAAAATGTGTGTACTACTGGGCAATTCTATTTCAAAAACTGTTGGCCATTACTATAATTGAACCTGATGTCCACGGTCCAGCTTGACGAAAACATTCTCAAACAGATTAATTTTGCTATTAAAGGTTGCTCTCTTCATGATGTGTTTTATCGGACTTTTTCCACTGTCTAGGGTGTATATCACACAACGTTTCGGGAGTTTTGATCTACTCCCATCTTCAGGCGGAAATCACTGTAAAAGCCTGTAAATACTACAAACAAAAGTGTTCAAACTAATTTTCTGATTTTAATTCGATATGTAAAGACTTTACTTACAATAAAAAATCTGTTAAGGACTAAACGAGAACTTTCCTCGACGTTGAGACACTAAGAAATTTTAATCATCAAACGAAAATAAAGAAAAAATATCTTTAAGTTCATAATAATACTGAAACAATAGACACGGTGTAATGCGATTTACAATCATTTTTAAATTAAAGAAAAAACATTACCGGTGGTGGGATTCGAACTTCAGCTCATGCAAACGAGCCTGCGAATGCGATTTCAACATTTGGCGGTAGTTCGCAGGTGAAACTCCCGTTCGCTGCACTCGGCTCTGAAGTACACCTCGCATCGGTGAGATGCAGCTGACTTAAATGTTAAGCATTTATTGTTGGTTCTTTTTTTCTCTTTTACAATATTTACCCAGTACCTATTGTGTCCCATTTTCGACAAGGGTAAAGCCTAAACTAGAGTCCGGCCACCCTAAGATAGGGACAGGCACGTCATCATTGCCGTCGTTTGGCGATTATCCCAATGTGCCATGGTTACTTAGCAACGGCACGTTCTTAAATATGCGTCCTGTTAAATTGTTTATAGTCGTTCTCACTTGCGTTTCGTTTTATTAAAAATGTCGACAAAAAATTGGTATAAAGGGAAAGACGATTAAAAGTCAAGGGCGCGAAATTCCGATTGTGAATAATCAGTTTTTTAACTTTACAATATTTGTATATCTATGAATTAAAATAATAGTACATACCAGGTGACAATGAAAACAGGGCCATGCTTATATCTTCTTTATTTATGAATCGATTTAGATAAAAATTTATACAAAGATATTAGAGATAATTTCTGAAACAGTCAAATTGGCCGACTTTCGGTTTCACCGGAAATCATACCAACTTTGATCTTTTAAATAGATCACCCCGTATGTTATTTGTTTTACAGGACAAATTACATAAACATGTCTTGCCAAATTTTCATTTTTTCAAAGAAAAATTTTTTTTCCACTTTTATTTTTTACAATAGAAGGCTGTGACTTGAAAAAAATGATTCTAATTGACTCGAGCAACTAATAATAATAGTTACTTTATCAATGAAGTCAATAAGAAACCTTGAATAAAAGAACATAATTTGCTAAACATATTTTTTTAAGAAAAGGTCACGTTTTTTAAATGGCAGGTGCCAAGGGCCTTCTTGCCATTAAACAGCATATTGAATTACAAATCTAACGATATGCATCATGCACTAACTTCATCTTTATCTAAAATTGAAGAATAATTAAATAATTATTTTTTTAAATATTTCTGTGTAATACTTAAGTAAATTCGGCAGCACCGTTGTATGTAGTTTGAGTCGTAGATTGCGAAAAACATAAAATATATAGGATGATTCATTTAAAAAATCAAAGTTACTGTTCTTCGTGGTGAAACCGGAAGTCAGCCATTTTGATTATACTTGTATGTAACTCCGAAATTATGTATAGTATCCTTGTATCAAATTTCATCCAAATTAATTCATAGATAATGGAGATAGAGGCATGGCCGTGGTCTCATTGTCATCCGGTATATGAATAATAATTTTGTTTTTCTTGCTCACTGTTTTTAATTGTGATCGCAAATATTGTGTAACGCCGGCGGACACCAATTCATCACAAACTAATTACTAGCAAATTTTACCGCTCACCTACAAGTTTGGTATGAAATTTCTACCAAGGAAATAATAAATAAGCGAAAATTGGCAGAAACACTTTTTATTAAATTATTAATTTATACATTAGTAGGTACACATTTAATTGATAATTATTTTCAAAAAACATTCGAAGCCGAAAGTTTCTATCTATTTGTACACATTTACGATGAGCACTTTCTGTATTAAGGGCTCCCGGGTGGTGTAGCTTGAAGAAGCGTCCACGTACGATCAGTAGAGTTAAGCAACACTTTTTCTGGTCAGAAATTGGATGGGAGTTTTACAGCTGCTTCTCTCGGCGCCCCGTGTTACGGCTGCCACGGAAATAGTTGGTCCCTGATGTCATAATAACATCAGGACAGTCGTTAGTGGGGTTGGAAGTCTCCATAAAATGTACAGTGACACCTGTAATTGGCCTAATGGCTGTTGGGTGAGTACAAAATAAATAAATAAGGTAAAATCGACTATCAAATTGTCCATCTCTACAAGCGTAGAGACAAACCACCAGCAAAACGAGGAATTATATCAAAGCCGGTGGAGTTCCGGTGTACGCCACTGTCAATTCTTGAAGCTCGTAAGGTAACAAAAACCCGCGCAGCCAAATTGTGACGTGCCTGTCGTTATCTTAGGGTAGCGCAAATTATTACTTCTATCTATTTCCCAGTTAAATAAAAAATAAACAACATTTTATTAAGGTGTTCATCCCAAATGTTTGGTTTCATGCCAGGCAGACATATAATTTGCATGAAAGTCATCGTCGTCCTCCAACTAATACTTTTTTAATTATACCGGCAACAGTCAGACAGACAGACCAACAGACATACAGGCAGACCGGTTTTTATGATCTAGGGACCCTGAAACGTAAAAATCTAAAGAAATCCCGGAAGGTGATTTTTTCGAGATTACAACACCTTCTTTACCTTTTACACGAAGTAAAAATTTAATTTAAAATATATTGTTTCGGTCACTTTATTTAACAAGAAATTATGTATGTATATGAGAGGCGAAGGCCCGCCTACGTATTCGCGTGAAAGGAAAAAATGCAAATCAAACAGAATCAAGTTTAATCAGAGTATTTTTTCTGCAACCAATGAATGTACAAAATACTCTAAATTATAAAGAATTTAATGGCGCTGATGTTTTTTATTTAAAAAACGTTGAAATAACTGCATAGACTGCCAACTAGAACTGACTTTTAGTTCAGAAGAAGTAAAGGTGCTTTCAATTCAAGGTCCGTAAATATAGTAAGCTTGATAATATACGTCATCCCATGAATTTCCACAGTACAACTGGCACGAAAATTGAGTAAAATGGTGGTAGGATTAAACCTTGTAGTGTACTGGTAAGTAATTTCTCAGAAAATATCGTATATTACATTTCAGGGCACAACTGCCCAAATAAATTTGGATTGATAAATCATAATAAATGTCTTAAATTTGGGATATTCCGCAATAAGACCATCTACCATACTCACAATATAGCAACTCGCTATCATCGATTTGATACCTTCTTACTTGGTTTTGTTTCACGTGTCACGATTTTTTTAGGCTTATAGTGCTCTTTAGGCATAAAAAGAAACAAAAAGTGCGCTGGGAAAAAATATCGATAATTGCCATTTATACCAAAGACATTTTAAATTATTTTTTGTTATACATATGCTTGCCCCATGTTAGTGGATACATTCTACTGAATCGAATATGTTATTGTAGAAGATAACTGTACTCTCTTCGATAGATTACCGGAAAGCAACCCGAGGATTGCTACCCTCTTGAAATATTTGTCCAAGAGCTTATTATAAAACAAGCTACCTAGAAGAAGTGTAATCCGGTCGATATTACGAAATAACACTTTCAAGGTATTAAAAATGTATAGATTTTGTGAAACTCAAACTAAAAGAGATTTCTGAATGATATCAAAGTATAACAAGAAAAATCAATCATCTTACCGAAGTGCAAAATAAGAAGCCCAGATCCCAAGAACCACCATAAAATCTGAAATTTAACTAAATTAAATTTGGAAGATAATTATGACATCAATTACATAGCAAGTCAATTAAAGTCAATCTACCCAAATGAACACTTCAAAGGCACACCCCAATATTCGGAACAATCATCGGATTACTAATTGTAGCAGTCGTTCTGCTACTTATATTGAAATAAAAGGTGTTGCAGATCTCCAAGCAACGCCAATATGAATATTAAAAGCCAACAGCAACAAGTTCAAGAAATATGAATGGCGGCAAACTCAAGAAAAAACTCTGTTATTTCTACTTCCCTCATCTAAAAGACGGAAGTATTGTAATCGCGAAAAAATCACCTTCCAAGATTTTTGCAGATCTTTATGTGTCACGGTCATTAGATGACGAAAAACAGGTTTTCTCAATTCCGTCTGTATGCCTATCTGTATGTCTGGCTGTCTGTCTGTTGGCGGTATAACTCAAAAATTATTTGGAGGAAATCGAAATTCTGCATGCAGATTGTCTACCTGGCATGAAACCGAGAAAATTGCGGAATAATATATACAGGGTGAGTACCTTAACAAATATTTCTGCGTTATCTGAGAAATATATAAAAGTAAACATTTGTACATAGGTCAGCTTTACACTTGACGAAAATAGAACATAACAGATACACGGTAATAGAGTAAGTGAGTAAAAAAGCTTCAACCATAAGTCCGTTTTGTTAAATACAGCCGGGCATCGTAAAGCCTGAAGAGGTCCTCGATGGGCCCGTGGATCCTACGCCGGATTTAAATTCGTGTTCGCAAGCGCTATAGTTGGAATCCCATCGTCGGGCGTCGGTAACATTTATTTGAATTCATTTCGTTCGCATTACCAAGTCTTTCCTTTGATTTTGCAGAATTATTACGAAGGTGAAGATATATTCACCTCTATATTCATTTGTTTTTTAAATTGTTTAGTGTCACAACGGGCAAAATTGAAGTAACAGTTCCAAAAGTCGCGTGGTGATTTTGTAATCGACTGGTAAGTCACCTCCTGTCCACTACAGAATACGATCAGGGATGCTCAAGATCGGCATTCATGGAGAAACACCATAAACAAATGTACGTAATCATGGTATCGCGACTTCTCAGACATGAGAATACGACAGAGAAGAAGAAGGTGCAACAACAATACCCTGCGGTACTTTTGCTGAGGCTTGACAGAAGCTGAATTTTGCGTCCGGTCAAATGGATATGATTCCAATAGCCGAAGGTTGCTCAGCTTGAAGATGTGACCTTCATGTCATATTTGAGCAAGCGTCTGGGATATATCGCATTTCCCCTAACGCTTTCTCAATTATATACGTAACCTGTGGATTGTCATTTATCCAGTGTTTGTTAAGTCATTTTGCGGTTGTAGATGCTTAATCGCATTTCACGCCTTTAGGGCAACTTGTTGCTATGTCAAAACCATTTTCAATCTTTCCGCACATTTGAGTCAGGTCATTTTGGTATTTTAAATAGCCACCTAGGTTTTAGGGCAGCGTGCCCGTATGCTAGACCCTTTTAATTCTTTATTTGGCTCCATCGCCTAATTCCAGAATCATGATTTCGCACATATTTGGCCCCAAACGCAGCATTTCCCGTTGGTTGGGGCTCCCCTCTGATGGCGCTGTGGCAGCCGAGCGTATCGCCCGCAAGAATTCCGAATCTTCTAGAAAGCACGCCGTTGAGGCGTGATACCATTGGTGCCGGCATTAATTTGTTTCATTTTATCGCCCCGCGATTGGCTGCCGAGGTTTAGTCACGTGGGGACGCGACCAAGGTGACCTTTGCCAGCGCTTCCCTCTGGGCATTCAGCCGAGAGCCGTCGATCGAGTAAGAGGTCGGATAGTGTGTGAGTTCGTACGGCGCTCCCGCCCTTGGCGGGGGCGTCAGCCTTTTTCCCGGCGAGTGCTGCTTCAGCATTTATGTGACAAACGTTTTCGCCTTAAGTGGCAGTTGACCGCAGCCGTTGCAGAGAACGCTTGTGTGGTGGTTGTGAGTGTGAGTTTCGAATTGTCTTCGGCGTAGCGTGGGTGTTTTTGAGCCCAGTTCCTGCTTCCGTAAGTAAGGGGTCGTGCCCCCTTCATCTCGACCTACGAGGATCTGTCCCGCAGAACGAAAGTGGCCCATTTTTCGTCGTCCCGTCGTACGCGTCCTAACGCGTTTCACGTCGCCATTGTGGCGGATGTGCACTCATCCCTATAGCCGTCGAACATCGAAGGTACCTGCCACCTAAGACTGCACCCTGTCGCAACTCAACTGTACCAGGCTCCCCAACCGCCTACATTATTAAGGTATGTGTCTTTGAACTGATTACCGCTGTGAACGCGAGCGAGCCGTCACATCTCTGGTGCCTACAGGCACTGTCGTCATTTTTGTCCATGTCGCGAGTGCTAATTTGATCTTTGCTGTTCGCTGCATAAGGCGTCGCGCTAGCATATTTGTACATTCATTCAGAATCGCAGACTGTCCATGTCGCGAGTGCTAATTTGATCTTTGCTGTGCGCTGCATAAGGCGTCGCGCCAGCATATTTGTGCATTTATTCAGAATCGCAGACTGTCCATGTCGCGAGTGCTAATTTGATCTTTGCTGTTCGCTGCATAAGGCGTCGCGCCAGCATATTTGTACTCATTACTGCTCATTACTGTTCATTACTGTTCATTACTGTTCAACATCTGTCGCTAAGTTTAGAGCGCGCGCCAGCTGGTGTCCTTAGTTATAATCTAGTTATAGATATAGGGCGACGCACTCTGCTGCCCCATTGTAACCCGTTAGGCAATACATGATTTGTTAGCTAAGGGAACTATTGTTTTGTTTCGACTTGTGCATGTTCTGTTTTAGATAAGCGCCCCCTTCATTGTACTGATTATTGTGCGACGGAACGAGGGAGCTTTGAGCGTACAGGTGGGTAAGACAGCTGCGTAGTCGCGGTCGGATTGACACCTAATTACAATCCTTGCATAAGGCAATCCCGAAATTGTTATTTGACCTTGAAATTCTTGAGTAATCCTATCGGCGGAGTATTTTGCGTGCTTCGCTCCCGTCTAACCGTCCAGGCCCGGTTAGCCGGGTTAAGACAGGCTTGGTGGCGCCCTCATGATTTCGACATACCATATATATATATTATGCCGCAACACGCTTGCCCAGAACGTATCGTGTGACTCACGCCCGACTCCCTGAGAGTTCCAGCCGTGGCCTATTAGCCTATTTCGAACCGATTTCAGGGCAAGTGTGCCAGTTTTTCAGGACTGATTCCGTGGTGCGATGCTCACCTTGGGTGGGTGTCGTAAAGTTCTTTCAATACCGTAACATGTTGATTCTGAAGTGGTATCAACCGCTTTAAAAGTAGATTCTTTATCTGAATACTTCATCTGGAAAGCAACCAAACGATGAAACAACAACAACAACATAAATCACCCATTCGAATCAACAATGGAAAGTGAGCGCGAAGTGACCAAGATGGCATCAGCGCTTGCGCTCACTTGCCTAAAGTATCTGCTCCATTTGAGTCTGAAATTTTCAACGGAGAAAAAGAAGAAATTCAACACTACCTTGAATCGCCATTCCAAATGAGCTTTCATGTAAAGCAGTTTACTATAAACGCGACACAATCCGAGATTATAAATAACTTGAATCCACGTAACGCACCCGGATGTGGCTTGATTAGAGGAAGGATTTTAAAGGAACTCCCTGATAGGGGTTTCAGATTTCTATTTTACCTTTTTAATGCAGTGCTAAGTTTACAATTCTTCTCATCACAATAGAAAGTTGCAGGTATAATCATAATCTTTAAACCGAGCAAGCCTAAAGAAAACGTCTTATCCTATCGACCAATTAGTTTATATAAAAGATCTTCGAAAAAATGCTGCTAAAAGGGATAATACCATCGCTTCTAGCTAACAATTTAAAGCTGGCCACCAATTTGGCTTCAGCAAGCAACGCGCCACCGTCGAACAAATTCACAGAATCGTTGATAAGATTATGAAAGATTTTGAAAATAGAAGGTACTGCTCAACTGTGTTTATCGATATATCTCAAGTTTTCGACAAAGTGTGGCATGGTGGATTACTCTTTAAAATTAAGCAAAAACTAGCTCCTGAGTTTTATCAACTTATTAAGTCATACCTTACTGATAGGCACTTTCTTGTTAAATACGAAGATTACCAAACAGGGGTACTCCTTATTAAATCTGGCACTCTTCAAAGCATTGTGCTGGATCCAGTACTGTACCTCCTGTTTACTGCAGAACTACCAATCATGAGAGAAACAACGATTACCACTTTTGCTAAAAAATAGCTTCTTAAAAACTTCGATATGGTTGGAAAAAGCAATATCAGTTAATAGGAAGCCAAACCGTTGGCTTCTTAAGCACTATAATTATTTATGCTATTTTAAAAGTCGCATGAATATGCTCAAATCGTAGACACACATTGAAGATATACGTCAGAAAGACGATTCCTTTACACGACAGTTGTTTAAAAGCACCTGGTGCAATGTCGTCTACTCCAGGAGCGTTTTTGTATTGAAGATATCCATCCCCAGGGCGATTTCGTAGGGCGTACGGGAGATAATTGCTAATTGTCTTGGTACTGATTTAAAGATACTATTTATTTATGTGCGTATTGGATATGATTGGAATACAGATTCAACATGCTCCGTAGAGCGACAAAACTATCGCCATTATGTTTAAGAGGTGGAATTTAAATTTTTGACCTGCTTTTCACTACGAGTAATTCTTATCCACCTCAACACTTAAATTAGCCAAACTGTTCAAATTGTTGATGGTATTAAATATGGTTTTGTCGCCTCGTTGTTCCGACTGATGCCAGGTGCGTCTAACTACTTTAGAATTCGAGATTAGGTTGTACAATTTTAGTGTGTAGCAAACATCTTGACAGTCATTTTTATGAGTCGAATTTGCCAAGGTTGCGACCTTTCGAATTGCTTCGATAAGGTCTTTGTTTTCAGTTTAGCTCTTAAATCGATAATCTACTTAGCATAGAATTTCGGCTTAGACCGCGTAGTATTTCTAGATGAACACCCAGCATTCTCTGGCTTAATGTGCCTTGCACCTTGTGAAGTCGAGCAAAAACCCGCGCGATGGCCATGCTCCTTGGTGGCTTGTGTTGTTTGAGTATCTTGAGAACGAGGACACTTAGACAGATTTGGCCGTTTTGCTGTTTGTGCATCCATATTCACTAACGTTTCGCAAGACCTTGCAGCTTGCATCATCAGAGTGAAAGTCGCACTAAGAACCGAAGGTCGGTGTGGAGCTATTTATAGTCTTCTGTGCTAGGCGCGCGGATTGGCGCAACGCTGGTTGGTCATCCGAGTGCAACGTAATCCGCGGGGCGTGGCCGTATGACGCACAGTGGTTGTAATGCTATAGATCGTGTATCACAGAGTCCACGTTTTACTAAGCTTAAAGCCATCTTCCCTGTTGATATTATTTGGATGTTTTTGTATTTCTATGGCTTCACGTATCACTCGCGGGAAGTAATGAGGTATTCTGGCAAGTACGCTGGCATTCTCAAATTCTAGAGTGTGCCCGTTTGTAAATGTATGCTCAGCTACGGCTGATTTTGTGATGCGTTTGTGTTTGCAATCGCCTTTGTGTTCTTGGAGTCTTAGATCAACGGAACGACCAGTCTGTCCAATGTAACTCGAGCCGCAAGAACAAGGAATGCGATATACGCCAGCAGTTTTTAAACTTGGAATCTTGTCTTTTACCGATCTGAAGTCGTTACCCAAAGTTTCCTTCCCTCTAGACAAGACTATGACAAAGAAGGCTAAAGAAGAATCTCCACCTCTGGAAGGCTTAGCATTTCTACCTTACGTTAAAGGCTCGACTGATAAGATAGGACGTGTCCTGCAACGATGCAACATCAAAACTGTGTTCACAAGCAAGGAAACTTTGGGTAACGACTTCAGATCGGTAAAAGACAAGATTCCAAGTTTAAAAACTGCTGGCGTATATCGCATTCCTTGTTCTTGCGGCTCGAGTTACATTGGACAGACTGGTCGTTCCGTTGATCTAAGACTCCAAGAACACAAAGGCTATTGCAAACACAAACGCATCACAAAATCAGCCGTAGCTGAGCATACATTTACAAATGGGCACACTCTAGAATTTGAGAATGCCAGCGTACTTGCCAGAATACCTCATTACTTCCCGCGAGTGATACGTGAAGCCATAGAAATAGAAAAACATCCAAATAATATCAACAGGGAAGATGGCTTTAAGCTTAGTAAAACGTGGACTCCTGTGATACACGATCTAAAGCATTACAACCACTGTGCGTCATACGGCCACGCCCCGCGGATTACGTTGCACTCGGATGACCAACCAGCGTTGCGCCAATCCGCGCGCCTGGTACAGAGGACTATAAATAGCTCCACACCGACCTTCGGTTCTTAGTGCGACTTTCACTCTGATGATGCAAGCTGCAAGGTCTTGCGAAACGTTAGTGAATATGGATGCACAAACAGCAAAACGGCCAAATCTGCCTAAGTATCCTCGTTCTCAAGATACTCAAACAACACGAGCCACCAAAGAGCATGGCCATCGCGCGGGTTTTTGCTCGACTTCACAAGGTGCAAGGCACATTAAACCAGAGAATGCTGGGTGTTCATCTAGAAATACTACGCGGTCTAAGCCGAAATTCTATGCTAAGGAGAATAATTCGAGTAACCGCGAAAGCCTCAAACAGTACATCGATAATCTAGTCAATTTCCTAACTGAATTTGTCCTAGTTACTGCATTTTCTAGTAAGGACTTTCCTTTCTGCTTCTGTGGTTATCAGTACCGGCGTAGGAACCAACGATAAATCTTTTATCATTTCACATATATAGATAGCTGTTTTGGTGAAAACGTCTATCAGATAGGCATCTTCCTGACTTTAGTAGCACAGTAAGTTGGTTTACGTGCAGAAATAACTCTGCAAGGTTTGGCATTTATCGATGTATGCCGATGTACTTTCAGTTTCAGCAAATCGTAAACCGAATGCACGTGCTTGGCGTTGAAGTCCCTTCCAATAACGAACCAAGCTGCAAGTTTATCAAAGACAGCTTCGAACTATTCGCTTCTGATTGAGTGCTTCGGTGGACAATAGGTAGCGACTGAGCGACTACATTTAGTTCTGCATTATTATTGACTGCGATAAATGTGCCCTGTAAGTAGTCGTAACAGATTTCTCTTGCACAACGTGACGAAAATTATGCTTTACAAGAAAGGCTGTTCCTGCATGAGCGTTGCCACTCGCGTACAATGTATAATAGTGAGCTCATCTGGAAACGCTTTTCTAACTACGGTCAGTAAAGTGCGTTTCGAAAAAACTGCGATGTCTATTTTGTTATAGAAAAAGGAGTCAGCCTTTTTTTTTTATTTAGTAGGTCGGGATCGCGATTTTTCCAACGTAGCAACTATGTTGTCTAATTTCTGAAAGTGTATAGTGTCGTCTAACGTAGTTCTATTATTTTGTGTTAGGTGCTGGGCATTACAGTGTTTTCCGATTGCTTTTCACCATGTATCAGTTGTGTTTCACTTTATCTCAAATGTTTTCCCTCTTGGCAACACATTTGACAAACAGTGAAACACAGTAATTGATACATGGTGAAAAGCAATCGGAAAACACTGTTCTACTTACTACGTCTGTGAAATAGCTTGTAAAATGTTTGCCTACGCATTTCATACATTTTACATTTTTTCACAATGCTTTTTGATATGGCCTCAGAGTTGGCAGCGTTGACATTGAATTTAGAAAAAATTACAAAATAAATTTAAAAAAAGTTTTAAATTAATGTTTATAATGCTGTCCATGCCACTGGGAAAAATCTTGAAACCAATAAATTAAAATTTTTCTAAATTTTTGAAATTTAAGGTATTTAGACAGGCATACGCGTTTACTTAATTCATAATATTAATTAATAAAAACCGAAAGCGTGTACGGCTAGCAAAGTAAATGGCTTTGAGTGTATTGTGCAATTATTCAGTACAACCAACATCTACATTAATTTGTAAATTTGTGTAAATTTGGAAACAACATAATAATAATAATAATAGTAAACTGATAAAACAGTAGATGTCAACAGATCGGATATAGTACTAATAGATAAAGCAGAGCAACAAAGGTTTAATAATCGACATCGCAATTCTGCTAAGCAGCAATATAGTAAACACTGAAAGGCTACAGGTATCCAAGGATGAAAATCTGGCAATTGAAATGCAAAGCATATAGCGGTTAGAGAAAATGATGATTGTACTTATCTTCGTGCCAGTGGAAGAAGTTACTTCGACGCATATATCTTCATACATGAAACGAGGTTTACCAGAATTACTTATATTGTTCCAGTACAAACCTGTCATGTAGTCAGAACAATTTCCACTACAGGTTAAACTGAATTTTTCCCATGTAGTAGAAAATCCGTTATAACATCCAAGCCGTGAAATTAAACACATTAATAATAATAATGTAATTTTTTGTCTAACAGCACCGCCGATGACAGGACAATTTTTACATATACATACATAAGTAAAAGCATGCAAAACACGTCTAGTACACTGTTTCTCAAATTGTACATATTTCTATTACAGTTATATAAAATAGTATTGTATCGACAAGATTATTAATAATGCTGCTATATTATCTAAGGTTAAATTTCCTGTCGATTTCTAGTTTCATATTTGTAAAGTGATCCATCATACCACCATTTTTCTCAGTACTAACGCTACCTGCATTTTTATTTCGAAAATCAGAATAATATAAGGAAAGGGAGGAGCAGCACACCTAGGATTAGAAATTCAGACTTGTTATAAAATATAATGAATCATTGTTAATTTGGGGAACAGCTGCGGCATTAGGAATCGGTCGGTACATAGTCGTTCATTTACGGATGATCATAAATATCCAAATTATTATCGGTGGATATCGATAGCTACCAACATTTTGTCTCCGACTAACGATTACGCATATATAATGCTGAACAAATGAACTGGACCCCCATAAAAATTGTATTTGTTACATTACATCATAAAAAAAATATATCAAAGTTTTTGTTTTATAGTATACTCACATTAAGCATATTTAATTGCACTGCTCTCAAATATTAACTGAAGCATTAACAAAATCATATTAACAAAATTAAAATATAATAAAATAAATAAAAAATGTTTAACAAAAATAAGAGGAGGAACAAAATAAGGTAATTAATAATTTTTCGAGTCTTCTCGGAACGCTTAAACATTTTTTCCAACGATTTGGCATACTTTGTATGCAATGTGATATCAACATTTGGGCAAAATTGAAAATTTTCAAATTATAATATTTTATGAATGGACTTGGATTTATTTAAACCAAATTATGAAAAGAAATGCTTTTTATAGTCTCACAATCCTTTCGAGGTTACCAATAATCCTTTTGTAAAAAAAAATTGCACCAATATATGCAAATGGTCCAGTTCATTTGTTGAGCAGAATATTTCTCAATAGGAGACATGGTTTATTTGAAGAATAACGGCAATACTGACCACAAACACGACAAACTACAACTGCGAAATATTTCATTATTAAACAGACCGTTATTGAGTTTTAAACAGTATTGTTCTGGATAAAAGGGTATCTGATATGTTTGAGTAAGGTAGTCAATACTGGTGCCGTCTAGTGAATGCCGTACGTGCAAGGAACACTGATTCATTACAAAGCAAATTCTGTATTTACTGCCTGGGTGCAATAAAATCTTCAATTTCAATCAAATGAAGGATTATTTTACGCCGCTACAAATTGTTTAGTGGTATAAAAACACAAACTCAGAAGATTAAAATGAGCATTGCATAACAAAATAGAGCATTAAAATGCAAAATGCATGTGATGCAAACTAAAGTTCTAAACTTTATTAAATTATTTAATTCAATTTAGTACGTTATTCAGTAATAGTTAACATACGTTAGAGACGAACTTGAATTGCGCTAGCTGTCAGGACTGTCCACACTGTATTGTTTTTTAAAGAACCCCGATTGAGTTCACAGCTGTTAAATAATTTATAACCAACATTATATTTGAAATTAGTTAAAAGCAAAGAAAATTCATAATTTTTCAATAGGGTAGGCTTAATTACTGGTGATAAATTTCCGTTCGTCAGATTAATACTTCCAACTTTCTTAGTACTTAACTTTAAACAACTTCTGTACCCCCGGGCCTAAAACGCTTGTAGCAATGTTTAGCTTTACTTGTTCCTTCGTTACTCCCTTCATTCTTGCTCCTAGCAGCTTTTGCATATTTAGAACCTTTCACGGAGTTGTCATCTACATACTGCCAGGGAAATGTGATAAAGTTACAAATAACAACTCCGGTGGAATTGCCACTTTCTATAATAAAACCCGGAGATGTGCCTCGGTATTGAGTGTAATATAGACAATCCCTATTTTCACTACACGAAACTGCTGACAGAGATCACTTTATAGAGATAGTGTAAATGAAATGAAGAGGACTCAAATTAAACTTAATTTGTTCAAGTTTATTTTGGCCATTTAGAAATAAACGCTGCCGCGGCTGACAGAAACGGCGTTTACAATCTGATTTCACCAGATTACTGAATTTTGCTTCCAACCCATGCATTTGCTGGAGCTTTACCGATTCACATCAAAACATAAAGGCAAATCGATAATGCGTTGTTTCACAACGAGAGGGTTTATACTAGCTTTGCAAAAATTGCGAATTTTGCAATTATTTCACGAAGGTCACATTTGAAGATGGAATATAAAAATTACCACTCAGTGTCAGAACTTTACAGATTAATGTTAAAACCCAAGACACCGCCACACGCTCTAAACGAATTTTATTGTCTTAAAATAGAATTTGCTTGTTTTAGCTTCTTGTGGGTTTGGTAAACATATCATAAAATAAAGAACTTACTTTTTTTGTTTCAACAAATGAGGAAGTATAATTATAAAATTGGAACCGGTAAAACATAAAAAACACGTATTATTTATACCATTGACAAATTTCTTAATGTAACTGGTTACTAAGAAAACGCCTTCTATACATATTCCAATAATCGCCCAAGCATTTTGAGGAAAACCTTAAAAAATCATGTTTTGATTCTTTGTACAAAGGTTCCTTTGTACTTTAAGAGCGACGATTTAAAAGTCCCCTCCTCCGTGTTCCAGCGTCGTAGTTTTTGGATCAAGAACCCAGTAATATTAGCAAAATTTTAAATAAACCCGCAATCAAATAATATAGTGCTAATTTTTGGCACAAATGTGTATTTTAGTACGCTACGAGTAATCCCTTGAAAGTTTACGCCTCTGGGGTACTCGTGTCGAATTTTTTTGGACAAAAAGGTGCCAATAGCTTAAAAATGTTAAAAAAACTTCCAAGAAAACCTGAAACAAACAATAAAGTACTGATTTTTTGAAGAAATGTTTCTTACTACCTAGGAGCAACCCTTTAGAATCCCCTGCTACTGGGATGCCGACAATGTAGCGTTTTGAAGCAAAAAAAGCTAATAGTCCAGAAATGTAAAACCAAGTAACGCTTTAAAGATCACCGATTTCGAGATGCGAGTGCTATAGTTTATTGGAGAAAGAAAGAGCTAATAGCCCAGTAATATTAGGAAAATTTTGAAGAAAACCTGAAACAACTAATGTAGTACTAATTTTTGGCACAAGTGTTCTTTAGTCCCCAAAAGCAACCCCTTAAAGGTCACCAACGCTGGGGTGCCAGTTCCGTAGTATTTTCGAGCGAAAAGGGGCTAACAGCCAAGTAATACTATGCTCACCGCAGCGAACAAATAAAGTAGAGTATATAAGCCATATTGCTAATTATAATGCCAATGCCGCCAGGATTAGTATTTTAATGAGAATTAACATAGGATCAGAGATCCCAGTATTCCTGACAAAAACATCTTCCCAGCGTATTTGTGCTTGATAGTTTCTGATTTATTACTTTATTTGTTAGCTTCAGTTCGCTCTTATTATTGTTCCTGTTACTTCTTTTGATTTTGTTTATATGGTGTTTTCAACTACTTCCACACAAATGGCATGCCTTTGGAGTTTCTTGTAGTTTCTGGTTGCATTATAACTTTTACAGATTATGTAATGCCAGTTGAAATTATGTCGAATTAGAAAAGCTGCTATCTGTGATTATTATTAGAATACTGATTCATCAAACTTTATGATCTGTCATGTGGGTTGCATATTCTACCCTATTTGTTCTCTGCGTCTAGTATAGGAACATTTCAAAAGATACCTGAAACAAATAATATAGTACTGATTTGACTCAAATGTTACGTAGTAACCCAGGAGTAATTCTTTAAAAGTACCCGCTTCTGGGACGCCTGTGCCGCAGTCTATTTTAAACTTTTACTAATACTACTGGGCTCTAAGCCCTTTCTTGCTCTAAAAACTAGTACGTCGGTACTTCGAAGATTGAAACTATTAAGGAATTGCTCCTAGGGTACTAAAGAAGATTTGTACCTAAAATCAGTACTACAGTATTTGTTTCATGTTATCTTTAAAATTTGTTTAGCATTACTGTGCTGTTAGTATTTTCTTGCTCGAAGGAACTACAACGTGGGCACCCTAGAGATAGGGACTTTTAAGTGGTGGCTCCTAAGGTACTATGGTACATTTGTTTCAACAATTAGCACTATATTATTTGGTTGAAGCTTTCTTTAGTACACTGCTCAAAGAAACAGAAAACACTGTTTTATTTATTGCATATGAAAGCTATATTATAATGTTTTACCCCTAAACATCAAGTTATTTTCGGTGAGCGGGTTTCGGTTTGAGTTAAAACAAGTACCTATGGCTAAAGTCCATGAAACCATATATTGTCAGCGGTTTAAATATTTTTTAATTAATTTCGGCAAAATCGGATATATTTTTTTACTGGTGGTGAAGCAGCCGGTATCTTACAGTTGTCAGATTGAACTTCGCCTGGCTATTTGTGCTAGTAACAAAGATAATTTCTTTAGATATTGACTTAAATAGTAGTTTTGAATTTCAGCTTCTTTGTTTTTCTTATTACTAAAATAAAGAAAATTATTATTATTATTACTATTTTAACATCGCACCACTTATGTATTCTTACCGGCAACTAATAACGGGTCTCTACTAGTTAAGATGGCTGCCTGACATCATCTAGCCATACTTCGGTTAAGTTGCCGTATATCTTGCTGTGGAATATCGTACCTTTCTTATAGGAGTGCTGCTGTTAGTGCTTTCTGGTGTTGCAAGAGTCCCGGAAAATTTACGGAAAACACTTTACCGACTGAAAGTTTATCGACGGAAAGTTGACAGAATGGAAAGTTTACCCAAAGGAATGTTTACCGAAAGGAAATTTGACCGAAATTATAAAATCCTATATATACATAGAGCGTGACACTGATTTTACCAATACAACTATTTCAAGTGCTTTTTATTTTAGATGATCATACTCTTAAAAGAAGGCAATGTACTCCTTTGTGTTATTTTTATGAGATCATATACCGGGTGACAATGAGATTAGGGCCATGCCTCTATCTCCGTTATTTAAGAATGAATTTGGATGCAATTTGATTCACGGATACTAGACATAATTTCGGATTAACATACAAATATAATCAAAATGCGCGACTTCCGGTTTCACCATAAATAACACTAACTTTAATTTTTTAAATGGGCCACCCCATAGATTTTATGTTTTTCACAGCTTACATACAACAGTGTCGCCGCATTTGCTTAGGTTTAAAGAGAAATATTAAAAAAAATCATTAATTAATTATTCTTTAATTTTAGATAAAGATAAACTAGTGCATGGTGCATATCGTTAGATTGGTAATTCAATTTTCAGTTTAATGGCAAGGTGGACCTTAGTAGGTGCCATTAAAAAAAAGTAACTTTTTCTTAAAAAACCTGTTTAGCAAATTTCGTTCCTTTATTAAGGGTTTTTTATTGGCTTTATTGATAAAGTTGCTGGAGTCAATTAGAACATAATTTTTTCACGTCACAGCCTTCTATCTATTCTATTTTAATAAAAAAAGGGTTGGACAATTTATGTCTGTTTTCGACTGAAGAAAATAAAGTAATTGTTTTTACAAAATACAACAGAGCTAGCCTAATAATTTCCTTGAGATATAACAAAAAGGAATTTAAATTTAAAATTATAAAATTTAAATAAACATTAAAATAAATACGGTAGACCACCATACAAATGCAATATACAAAGTTATCATAAAGTAAGGGATATATTTCAGATTATTATACAGTGTCCACCAAAAAGTCGGCATAATATGGAAAAAAAATTTTGATATTTCAAAAAAACGTTTTACGTCAATAATTTGTGCTATGTTGTTATACACCCAGTAATTTTTACTTGTTTAGAAAATGGAGTTTTTGGAAATAGTCAAAATCCAAAAAATGCTATTTTTCGGAAATGAAGTCAGATTTCAATGAGATTTTTTTCGATTGTGTTATTTTTAGCTAACGGAACTATCTCAAGGCAATCTCGCGAGATTTCTTCCGATCTTCACGTTCCAGGGTTCCTAGACGACGAAAAAAAGGTTTCCTCCATTCCCTCTGTCTATCTGCCTGTCTGTTTGTCCGTCTGTCTGCCTTTTACAGGTATAACTGAAAAATTATTTGTTGGAGAAAGACGATATTTTGCATGCAGATTATATGTCTACCTAACATGAAAACGAGAGAATTTAGGGCAAATATATACAGCGTGAGCACCTTACACAAAATAACATTGTGTTTATTTTTGCATTTAATGGGAAATAGTACAAAGTAATAATTTACACAAAGATCAAGCTTTACACTTGACGAAAATGGGACCCAACAGATACAGGGTAATGTCGTAAAAGAGCCAAACCGCTTAAACAATAAATCCATTCTGTTAATTACAACCGCGCGTTGCACAGATATCAGTGATCCTGTATGACCCTGTGTAACATACCGCTGGTGTTAAAATCGCATCCGCAGGTATTGTAGATCGAATCCCACCACTGGTAGTTTTGTTTTATTGGGAAATTTATGTATTTGGCATAAGCAAGTTTTCGTTTTATTGGTTCAATATTATTACTCTTAGTTTCCTTTGATTTTTATAATTGTTTAGTCAGAACGTCTACTTGCGTATGACGTTCAGAATGAAAGCCTTTGCAGTTTTTTTATCTGTTGCATATTTCTTATAATGTAGCTGTGGTGAGAACAGTTCTGTTAACAACAATTAATGGGTTAAAATTAGTAAAGTAAATAGCGCTGGCCCACTAAATTTTTTAGAGAACAATCATTTTTGTTTTGGCAATAATTTTGTTGATTATCAGTATTATTTCATAACTGTGTTAACTCATTAGCGCTTTTTATGGAACTTCTTTATGGGGTTATTTCTGGGATAACCTATATACAGGTTTGTCAACAAATATTACAAGAACAGTTCATTGGTCAATATATGTTATTTCGATAATCGAATTCACAAGTATGTAATAAGTAATAATAGAGAGCTTTTTGAATGTCAGAAATTAAATATTGCTTGACTTCGGTCAATTCAGCATAACATAAATTAATCGCCACAAAATCATTTACATTTTTACGGCCTGGATTTTGTAGGTGATTGGTGTAAAGAAATATTAAATTTTCTCTACGATTCGAATCAGTATCTACTTTGTACTCATGGACATGCTATTAATTTCACTGTGCCTATAATTCGCTTTACAACTTCTCGCAAGTGTTTCTATTCTGATTCAGTCTGTGCTACCAGATGTGAGTCGACGCGTCCAGTAACGGTCGGAAATAATATAACTAATTCAGATTCCTTGTCGTTATTATTTCGACTTGTTTCAACGGTAGTTTTACTTTCATTTAATATTCCAGCCAGAGGCTGGGCTTTTGTTGCCCTTCGAAAATATGTAATTCTTCGCCCTTGTTCGGTTATTGATTACGAAAACAGTATACATGACATGTTATTCATATTACATATATTTATTGTTATTATTTTAGTTCACTTACGTTAATAAATAGTAATTGTATATATAGAAGAAATTACAATTAATTATGCAAATAATAATTTTTTAAAGTACTTTATTTTTCTTTCGTATTCACTGGTTGGCAAAATTATTAATAAAATCTAATCAATTCATTTTTGAGTGGTGATGTATGCTCCTGCCTTAATTTTTATCTTAATAATGTTTAACATGTTTTAATTTGCTGAAGCTTCTTTCTGCAGAAGCCACTGTTGTTAGCTACTTTTTACTTCTTTTTACTATAAAGGAAGTATTGGATTCACCCCAAAAATTCGAAATTGAGTTTTCAACGGATTTTCACGTTTTAGAGTCCCCTGATCCCAAAAAACATTTTTTTTTCATTGGTCTGTCTGTGTGTGTGTCTGCTGTGTGTCTGTCTGTGAACAGAATATCTCAAAAACGAAAAGAGGTATGGCGTTGAAACTTCATATATAAGTTTTGTGTACTATGTAGATGAGACAGCAAGCTTTTGAAGAAAATTGCATAACCGGAAGTAGTGTTTACGCTTGTGATTTTTCAGTTTTTTTTCGATTTTTTCAAAAACAGCTCTAACGATTTTTTTTAAACTTTACATTTTTAATGTGCATTGATGTGAGATAGGTGATTTTCCAGTTGAATACTTCTAAAGTGGGTTTCTTTTTTTTTCTATTTTTTTATTAACTCCTATTTTAAATAAAACACCCGGTATATTATTACATTTTTGAATTCACCTTAAAATTCTAGAGAAAATTTGTCTCTTCAACTAACACTCGATTTTGTACCGTTTTTGTAGAATTTGTAATTTTTGAAAATTTTTAACAAATGGTTAAAAATTAAAAATGAAATTTTTGACTAATTATAAGATCACTGTAAAAGGAAGTTGTGTGAGTGTATCAACCAGATTTTTTGTAATTCTCGTCACCCGAGTAATATAATTTAAATGGTTCTGCGTCTCTCAAAATCTGGTTAATTTGGTGTTTTATTTCAATTGTAAATTGATTCCCATTTATTTCGGAATATATAAGACGAATGAAGTCTTGTAATAGCGAAAAAAATCACCTTCCCAGACTTATTCAGATCTTTACGTTTCAGGCTCTCCAGATGACGAAAAACGGGTTTTCTCAATTCCGACTGTCTGTCTGTCGGTTTGTTGGCGGTATAACCCAAAAGCTATTTGTTGGAGGAAAACTATATTTTGCATACACAATATACCGGGTGTCCGTTCTCAAAGTCGAACATAGGCGATTAACATTGCATTGAACGTTTTTGTCCGTTCCTGCTCGCCAATTCAACTTACAGAGAAGGTAATGGTATCAATGGAAAGATAAAATTATTGCGCATCAAATGATAGCAATAATAATATTTACAATGCGATTTTTATTTTAAAATACTAATTTAAAACTTGGAAATTTTTAAATATGCCATGTCTTGCCTTTCAAATTCGCTAGAATTTGTCAAAAAAATGAGTAATCAGGTATTTTCTGTCAACGTCGGTTAAAATTATCTACAGAAAAATGAATTATTTCAATCAAGAACGAGTGTTAATTGCCTATGTTCGACTTTGAGAATGGACACCCGGTATCCATGTTAGCAGTGTACTTGTGCTTTGCTCAGTTTACAGAGTCTTCAAAATGTCTACCGCGTTGTTGTAGTACGTGGTAAGAAGTCGGTCTAGCAAATGCTTGGTTACTTATATAGCGAAAATCAGACTGATGGTATTGCAAAATGTGAACGTCCAAAATTATCGAAATTGGTTGACTCCTCTTGATTGTGTCTTTGGAAGTTTTCAAGTTCGATAGCATTTGTCAAAAAAAGTGGTAATTAGTTGGCGTAAATCAGGTATTATCTGTCAACGTCTGTTAAAATTATCTACAGAAATAGCTATTTATGCAACAAGTGCTAAAAGTCGACGTTTATGCGCGAAACATGAAAATTATGAAACCAAGCCGAAGGCTGAGTTTCATAACATGTCTCGCGCATAAACGACTTTTAGCACGCGTTGCATACAATATTTTATCTACGACCTGAATTTTACCGTTATTAATCCATAAATATCGATTTAAGAAAGGTTCGCATCTGCGACACTTATAATTTATGTCATAATGAACAGTAGGCTACGCCGCGCGGGCGATTGTTTGGCGACGATCGTGCTGTCAAGGTGAGTTACGAAATGTAATTATTGATACTCCACATATGATTGTATTCATTACATAACGCTTTAATTATTTCAAAAACGCTTTACCTGTAACGCAAGAAGCAATTAGAATAGCTTTACAACTTCACTTGCAGTTCGAAATTGTAGTTTTGTAACCTCACTTCACTTTTAGCCCGTGTGCTAAAAGTAAACAGCTGATTTCTTTAAACACGGTAAACTATAAAACGTCACTTTTAGTGAAACAAGCTAGCACTAAAAGGCCTACTTTTAGTAGTGGTCGTAGATAAAATTAATTATTTCAAGGAAGAACGAGTGAATGCACTAAGGTTAATTGCCTATGTTCGACTTTGAGAATGGACACCGGGTATACGTGGCATGAAACCGATAAAATTCGAGTATAGTATATACAGGGCGAACACCTTAGAAAAAGGTGTCTCTTTTTGTTTTAACTGAGAAATTGAACATAGTTCAGGTTTTACCCTTGACGAAAATCGAACCCAACTGATACAGCGTAAATTCTATAAAGCAGAAACGGGGGTCAACGAAAAATGCGTTGTAAGACAGCCGCGATATAAGGACACGAGGAGTGCTCCGTGGCGTGTAGGGAACGGGCCATCTGCTTGCGAAATATTGTCAAACGTTGGATTCCATTCGCAACCGCTGCTGTTTGAATTCGATCGCCGGTAATGTCTTTTTCTGTCTGAAATATACTGTCATTTCCTCAATTATTTCAGTAGTATTAGAAACGTAAAGATATTTTACCAATAGTTTCCTTTGATTTTTAAAGTTATTTAGTGTCACAACTTCCACTTGCGAGGGAAGTTCTGAGTAAGGCTTTTTACATTTTTGTTAGTATGCTGAGGAAGGTAATTCATTGAGTGTATGTAGAGAACAATTACAAGAAATGGTAGATGTAAAGATGAAAACATAATCAAAGCTACATACACAGCCAATACAGCCAAAATAGAGGATCCGCCATTGAATTTACAGTAATATTTAATTCGAATTTGTAATTAGCTACCTCGGAAATCTTTGCAAACTGTGATAGTTTGACACATATGTGACCGCCACAGTAGTTTTGATTTCATATTTGTAATCAGCGACCTCGAAACCCTGTATGTCAATTTTTGCTCGAATCTAATTTCACCCGAAGCCAGCTCTTTGAGATCTTCCACCCCGCACAGCCCCCTATACAAGATATTCAAAATCAGCGTACTCAAATCTATATGTTACCAATTTTTAGCTTGATATTTTGCTTTCAGAAAATTAACTAATATTGGACTTGAACTAAATTCAATTTATATTTCATAAACTACCAGCAGCGTAGAAATTACTGTTTGGCACGCGATTTGATGCCAGTCTCTTGAGTGTTTCTTATTTGCGAATTACGTGAACTTCTTTTCCCAATACATTCATATAATATAATTTTAACAGAAATTGTTTTTTGCAACTATTTAAGTTTCGTACAATGTGGAAAGTCAATCAGAAGTAGTTTCGAGTTCGCAGAAAGCATTATTATCTGGAAAATCCCTACACATAGTTAAACCTAACAATAAAATTAAGGAATAAGACCAACGCAACGCTGTCCCTTTAGCAATCTACGTATGAGTTTTATAGCGTCTCAAAGAAATTAATCGCCGTAGAGAATTTTAAAAAATACATATTAATGTATATCACCGTAGATCAACCTAAAATGCAAATGATTTTTAAAGTAATCGAAGTCTCTGGTTTTTTTTATTTAGGGGAATTTAGTTTCAGTTATTTCATGAATAATGGATTTTCTCTCTACATAGTGGTTACGTGAGAAGATAATAATGGTGTAGTAATTTAAAATGAGACATTTAATAGATGTAGATTATTTTATTTGTTTTGATTTTGGTACTCAGCCAATCGCCGTTAAGCCAATTATAGGCATCACTGTACATTATTCGATGTTCTGTCAATAAATAATCAACCTACGAGCATGTGGCATGTATTAAATTGTAATAAAACCTATATGGGAATTTAATGTTGCCAACCATTTTCTAATAAATAATTATGTAACGGTACATAAGCTTAGATGACATTTATACAGGATAGAGAGTAAGTGTAAATAAAAAATAATCATTTTACAGGAACGTCAAAAACTATTTTGCTGGAGATTTAAGAACATTTTGTTTTTTTTCTGTGCTGATCAAAAGAGTGAAGTCGATGGATTAACTGGATATTGCTTTGCCACTGATTCTACAACTATTTGAACTAAAAAATAAATTAATTATGTTCAGACAATCTTCAAACAGCAAAAGGATTTAAGTTAACATATATCTTTGCGCAATTTCTCAGAATTGATTTTTTGTAATAAATTATTAAAATGGCAAAACAGCATCATTATGTAGACATAAACAAGAGTTCCTGGCATCGAGCCGATTCGAACAGCCATACCACAATATCGAGCTTGTTACCATAAAAAATAATTTAGCTACGATATATCATAATTTACCGTTTCATACCATATACCATTATTTCTAAAAAAAAAAACATTATAAAATGTAAAAATTACAGCACGATGTCAATATCCAACTACAAAAATGAAATTATGCATTATTATTCGTCTGCTGATTAACAAGTAGACATTTGATTTGGGGGTTTTCCTAAAACGGTCGGTAACGTCAAGAAGGTCATAACGATTCGAAATAGGAAATCGCTTGTAGTCGCTTCGTTATCGCTTTTTCCCAGGCCCATATACGAAAGCCGGTCGTTATCATAACAAAAGTGTTTGTTATGAAAAAATGCACAATTAACAGTTATACAGTGGGCTAAATATGTCATTTTAACCTAAAATTAACTGAAAATATGTTATTTTTACCTAAAAATTACGGATTATCTACTGACACTGTCAGTTGTCACTGTTATTCATTAAATTCCAAAAATGTTTTTTTGTGGACTTGGGAAAAATAGCGTACATAACTCGCTCAAAAGTGTATCCTACGCTCGTATTTATACAGTGAGCGCCAAAAAGCATTGGTCAGTTTCAATACCTAATAAAAACCCATACACTTCACCTATGGAATCAATGATAATTTCTTCATAAATCGGAAACTTGGGAGTTTTGTTTCAATGTTTGACATCCTCCGAAAGTGACAGTTTGGTGTGCTGTTTCACCGTCAAAGATTGTCGGGGCTCATTTTTTCGAGGAAATTGGTGAAACGGTTACGGTTACATCTCAAAGACATTGCATGCTTTAAAGATCTTTTTATTGCAAATAGAGGACGAGATAGTAAATGAATATTCGTTTCAACAGGACGGTGCTACAAATTACACCGTAAGAATTAATACGAATCTCCTACGACAATCGTTTCCAAATAAACTGATTTCTTGCTATGGTGACCTTCATTAGCCCTCGAGATCGCAGGACATAACCACTCCTGATTTTTTCTTTGGGATTACTTGAAGAGCAGAGTATTTACAAGAAAGATAAGAAATCTGGAAAAGCTTAAAATGTTTATTCGGGAAAATATTGAAGCTATACTGCAGGATATGCGGCATATGATGAGAGATTTCGGCCACCGTTTAAAAGAGTGCATTCAACAAGAGGGGAGTCATTTAACCTACAGCATTTTTCATAAGTGAATCCCCCATTCTTAGTCTTTAAGAAATAGTTCTGATTAACTGTGTAATTTAAGCAAATACATTGTTATTACAAATTGAAACTGACCAATGCTTTTTGGCGCTCACTGTATATACTCGCACGATATACGCCACTTTCGCAGCTTGTTATGTAATATACTGTTATTACTGAATGCTGGATGCAGAATGTCTTGTATCTTGGGTTGTGCTGTACCGAGTTTAGTTTATTTTAAATTCAGCCCGTAGTAAACAGCACAGCACGTAGGACGTAGTGTTCATGTGTGTTATTTGTAGTTTAAATCTTTTGTTATTTTTTATCTAATAGACTTGTCTGTCCGGGACGCTGGTCTGTCCGGGACGCATTTAAACACTGTGGTATACATTTCGGCACCCGTGGATATCTCATTGGTCAATTTAAATCTCTCCTACCAATTATGAGCGGAGTGCTGAAATCAATACCAGAATGTTGAATGGTGCTGAAACGCAGGTCGGAATGTTATATCATAGCAGTATTTGCATATTTATGGTTTATCTCATTCAAATAAATGAAATATGTATGTAGGTAATTGAAAAGATAAAATGGAACATTTAGTAATAAACAATAACGACAATATAGTATTTATTGAATTACAAAAAAGGAAAAGGTGAAACGTAGACATTGAAACAGAAAAAAACAACTGTTTCCTATAATAAATAATAGTATATTATGATACGAGTTTTATAAGACGCCTTTTGGAGTGCCCTAAGGGAGTAAATTTTACAAAATCTCTTATAAACGAGGTATCATACAGTATTTTTTCGACTTTGCTTCTATTTTCTTAAAAAAAAACTATAGAAAACTTGTATTATTAATTGATACATCGGGTAATAATAAAAACAAATGAACTATTATAGGTATGTAGCAAATCAGAGTTATTACTTTTTAATGACCCACTCCATGGGATTTACATTTGGTTGAGTGTTGGCAACCTTTTCTGCTAAATTATGACGTCTTTTCTTTGGTTTCTTCGGCTTGTCCTTTGGTGGTCTACCGAAAGGTAGTCTTTTACACCCCCTGGTAATTCCCACTTTACGTCGACTAATAGAAGTAGGTTGTACTTTGATCTTTATATTGCTTCTGTGACGAATTGGCAATGAACTTCCGGCAGTGGATAAAAAAGATTCCCATGCTGTTTTTGTGGTAATATTTTTTCTTCTTCTTCTTCTTCCTCTTTTTGTAAGGCGAAACGCCTGTTTATTCTGGGTTGCATTCCTCTGTTTGTGTCTTTAACTTTACTGGTCTTGTGATACTGACTGCCAGCTATCGCGCCATCTCTTGGCTTTTCATTGCGTGCTATTTTGACTAGCCGATTGTCTGCCATCCTGTTTACATGTTCGTTCCACTCGCGCCTTCTTGCTCGTACCCATCGTGCCACGTCTCCCACTTTGCATTTTTCTCTTATGTATGTGTTTCTTTGTCTGTCCCATAGTGTATGACCGGCTATTGGTCTTAAAGCGCTCATTTCAGTTGTTCTCATCTGTCTTTTAGTTACAGTGGTGTCAGCTCTGGTCTCGGCTGCATATGTTAGCACTGGCCTGACACAGGTCTTATATACTCTGGATTTACATTCTGTAGTGAGGTGTTTGTTCTTCCATATAACTTGTTTTATAGATGACCCGAGATGGTGGCTGCTTTATTTATCTGTTTCCTCACTTCGTTTTTAAGGTTTCCACAACTTGAAATATCTGTTCCTAGGTAATTAAAGGTCATTACCTGTTCTATTGATATGTTGTCCATTGCCAATTTGCAGCGTAATGGTTCTTTTGAGATGGTCATTGATTTTGTTTTTGTTGTGGAGATTGACATGTTATATGTTTCGGCAGCAATTTTGAATGTATGGAGAAGTCTTTGTAAGTCATTTTCAGACTCCGCTATTAAAACTGCGTCATCCGCATAGCATAAGATATTTATAAGGTTGTTTCCAAGCTTGTAGCCAAGATCACGTGTTTTCACGGCTTCTATTATCTTGTCCATGATGAGATTGAACAGTAGTGGGCTTAGACTATCTCCTTGACGAATTCCCGTGTTTGTTTTTATTTCTTTTGTGAGTTGTTTGTTGACTCTTATTTTTGTTGTGTTGTTGGTGTTCATGTCTTTTATTAGTTTAATGTATTTTTGGGGGATCCCTTTTTCTTTTAATATATATATGATGTCTTTAAGTTTTACGCGGTCAAATGCTTTCGTTAGGTCTATGAAACAAATGAAAGCAGGCGTGTTATATTCGAGTGCTTTCTCTATGAGTTGTCGAAGGATGAATATTGCGTCTATTGTTGATCTGTTTTTTTGGAAGCCTTGTTGTTCTTCACTTATGTGAATTGTGCTAAGGATATGTGTTGCCATTACGCTTGTGAAGAGTTTCATAACGGAGCTTAATAGTGTTATGCCCCTATAATTTGATGGGTCCTTTTTATCGCCTTTTTTAAACAATGGGATGGTGACACTCTGTTTCCACTCTGTTGGAACCTTGCCTTGGTTTATTATTACTTGATATAATTTTGTTATCTCCTGTAAAAGCAATTCTCCGCCGTATTTGATGAATTCATTACTTATGGCGTCTTCGTTGGGGGTCTTTCTGTTTTTTAATTTTTTAATTGCGTCCCTGATTTGTTCTTTGGTCATTGCTGTTGTTATTATGTTTTCGAGTTCTCCACCAGCTCCTCCTGTTTCTTCCTCTTCCTCTTCCTCGTTTTCGTTGTTGCCATTGTCATATAGTTGTTCGAAATACTGTTCCCATCTTGCCTCAGTCACCGTTTTTACTTCTATGTCTTCGTTTGTATTTTTCTTTAGACCTCTTAATAACTTCCAGATTCTTTTTTGTGCTCCATACATATCGTGTTCTATGTCTGCGCTGAATTTCTGCCAGTAGTCGTTTTTTATTTGGCGTATTCTACTATTTACATTATTTCTTATTCTAACATAATTATCGTAAGCCTCTCTAGTCTGTTTACTTTTCGATTCTAGAAATGCCTTTTTCTTTTCTTTAGTTATCTCTTTGATCTCCAGTGTGAACCATGGTTTCGTGTTCTGTCTGCTGTTTAGATTTACTTTTCTTCTTCCAATTGCTTCTTCAGCTGCTTTATGTATGTTGGTTTTTAAGATTTTCCAATTAGAGTCTATGTAGTCATTTTCATTAATTGGTTTATTCCTGATATGCTGGTTTAGGCGATTAATGTATAGCTGTCGTGTACTTGGATCTGTAAGTGATTGGATATTGAATTTTTCAATATATACTGGAGGTTTCTTCTTGAGTGGGGCGGTGGGTATTCGCATCTTACAAAGGACCAGGTTGTGGTCAGAGCCGATGTTTGCAGAAGTTAAGCTTCTCACATCAAGGATTTGTTCTGGGCGTGTAGTTCTATTTGTGATTACATAGTCTATAATTGACCGGTTATTTCGATTGTCTGTAAAAGTGTACTTGTGTTGCCACTTGTGTTTAAAGAATGTATTATTAATTCTGAGCTCGTTAGTAGCGCAGAATTCAATTAACATCTCTCCTCGTGAGTTTAACATATCTTCGTTAAACGCTTGTTTGACACAATCTACGATATCATTGCCTATTCTGGCATTTAGGTCACCTAAAATCACTATCCTTTCGTTGTTTGGTATCTTATCGATTTGACGCTGCAATTGTTCATAAAATTCAATAGCACTTTGCTCTGGTTTGCTGCTATCTGGGGCATACACTGATATTATATGCATAGGTTTGTCGCAAAGAGTTATCTTTACTAACAATATACGATCGTTTATATATTCTATTGTATCGATGTTATGTTCGTATTTGTTATGGATCAGTAGTCCTACTCCTGAGCTGGCTCTTTCTGTTTTTGCACGTCCACTGTATACCAGGATGTAGTTTTGGAACCTAGATGTACCGTTTCCTCTTTTTCTTGTTTCTGAAATGGCGCATATATCAATATTGAGATCGTCCAGTTCTAGTATTTAATCTTTGCAAACATTTCTGTCAGGTTGAAGTTGAGGTCCCAAACTTCTTGTGATGTTCTTGCATTAGCGTGCAGATTTCCTTGAATCGTCCATCTTCAGATTGGTTTTGATCCAGATTAATAGTTTCGTCAACATTTTTTGAAGATAATGCAATGTTGTCGTTGGTAAAAATTGATTCATTTTGGTGAATCATATTTAAATTTACATCGGCTTCTTTAATTATTTCTGAGGGATGTTGACCAGATGTTGTTCAGGTGTTATACCATCTTCAATATAAAGCGCCTGTTTCTCTTTCAATTTCTATAAAACAGAATATATACTTTACCACAAAAAGAATAAAAGTAAAATGTTATCTAATATCTCTATCGAACCTGTTCCAAATCGAGGCCCCAAATTAACTGTTTTCCATTCATTAAACCAGTATTGTATAGTGCGATATTGCGGATTTATTCTTGCATTTGCAAATTGTGAGCTATCTACGGCGAATTCTAATTCCAATTTTGACTTGTGAAAGTTAATAGATTCCTTTATGCTCATACCATCATTAAAATATAAGTCAAAACGCAATCTAACGTCATTCGTAGGACACAGGAAAGAAGATGCTTAGTCTAATAATGGCTGGATATCCACGCTAAAAAGAAGTTGTTGAAACTTAGAGAATAAACTAACACAGTGGGTAGGAATTTACCTTCACATACACATCTTTTTTCACAGTGTCCTTTGTCGTCAATTTTACTGTGATACTTAACTCAGCTTTACATCCTGAATTTTTTGATTTGCCTTTCTTGTTTTCTTCTTTCCCCACCCTTTTGTGATCACTGTGATGGCAGACGAAATTTTTTCTGAAAGTTAAATGATTTACGACATGGAAAAACCTTGCGCCCTTAAAGACTGTTTTTAGGTTAGGAATTTAACTTACCTACAAACAAACCGACAAGAATCTTGTAAACTAGATTTAACCCTCCAATTTGTAAAGGATTCTTCCTCATACTCCATTAACCAATCTTGCAAATTTTCTTCATTCATTAATTGTCCTCTATAAACATCGTTCGACACTTTAATTAGTTTATCCATTGTTTCCCACCGAGATGCACTATACAAATGTTTTTACTGCATGGGCAAAATAAACTTGCAACATTCCGACCTGCGTTTCAGCACCATTCAACATTCTGGTATTGATTTCAGCACTCCGCTCACAATTGGTAGGAGAGCTTTAAATTGACCAATGAGATAGCCACGGGTGCCGAAATGTATACCACAATGTTTAAATGCGTCCGGGACGCTGTTTTGTCTGTCTGGGACGCTGTTTCAGCAGCCAAACCGTAAGAGATAGAGAAAAAAGTTATTAAAGTTATATGTTTGGAATGGTCATGTCAGGTCAGGAACCGAATTTCAGTCTCTAACTTTTTAGGTTAGATTCTAGGCAAATTTTATCAAGGCGAATGCCACTGGTAGTTTGCTACCAACAATGACGTCATATACGCACGTGTGGTGAATACGTGTTCTATTTGCAAAACGGTCTTTTTTGTTTTATTAAATGAGACATTTGTCTCACTGGACTGTTAGTATTAGTAATAATAGTATATTTATTTCCGGAAATCCATTTTTCACAAATATAATACATGGACGTTTGTACTCGTATAACCAACAATAACAATAAATTACTACATTACTACATTAAAAGTATCACAGGAAAATATATATTACATATAAGATTATACCTATGATATAGCAATCGATCGATTGTGCAATTTATTTCTATATGATGCATAGGAATTTGAAAAAAATCTACATCACAACAATTACCCAATCGTAAAAGCTTAGGCAGTGGTGCATTCAGACTGTAGTTTTGAGAATGAGTATCTAATTTAAATAGATAGGTCTTTCTGCCTGGTCAATCTGTTGGGAACTGCGAAAGAAATCTGTTTTAAAATGTTTGGACAGCCTATGATTCCATTCAATAACTTAAAAACAAAACAGATGCAGTGATTTTTCCTTCGACATTCTAAAGTTTCCAAATTAATTTTTACACACATTTGATTATAATTTGTGAAATGAATTTTATGTTTGTAAGCTAAACATATAAGGAATTTTCTCTGTATCTTTTCAATTCTGTTAAAATATGTGAGATAATAAAGATTCCAAATTAAACTTGCATATTCCACATTTGATATAACAATTGAACAATAAATAGTTTTTACGCTAAATTCGGAAAATGACGGTAGTATGCTAGCCCAAACGTGTATAGAATTGGTTCCCACCATGGTCGACTGAAAATAAATTGGAACCAAGAAGTAAATGAAGCTATGTTCACATGTAACCAGCTCGAAGGAGACTTGTCAGATAGAGAATTTTGGAGTCTAAGTTGCATGCATAACTTAGGAACTACTCCATAGCCATATTAGGAGAAAATAACTTTTAGTTGATTATTTTTTTAAATTGCATACATTAATTCTTGTTATTTTGTAAAGAAACTAATATTTACAATTTCTAACAATCAATACTGTTTCTAAAGGTATATTTTAAGCGTACTTAGGCAATGTTATCTGCCCTACACCGTATCGTAACGATGCCATTTAATGTTTTCTATTAGAAATAGTGATTTATTTCATTATAAAATGGGAAAGTGTCCCTGAGATATCCTTTAACTAAAATGCTAAACAGATTAAGCAGTTCACTTCAGTAAGACATTGTCAAATCTTGTTTCTCATATCTCAATTTAGAATTATTGCTGCTTCACAATATCAACACAATTATAAAATCTTCGCCCTAATATACTATCACAGATATTTAACTGAGGATATTGAGTTCAGTGTTCAAAATATCTGCTAAAATTTTTAGCGAGACAGTACCGAAAGGTTATGTCTATTACGTAATAAAAATACCAATTCGGCTGTAAAAACATCGTTCAGGCAAAATGTTTATCGGTGTTCGTTATTGCTATCATTTATTCGCAAAAATTGCGTCAAATATTGTATCCTCCACAAATATTTAATGATTTTTTGTGAATTGCAAGATAAGTGGGACTTCGAAAGTGTGTATTTACAATCTTACTACTCACATTTTCAGCTTCCATAATTGTTTATTTTTGTCCACTGAAATAAAATTTTATTTTCTTAATGTGTTTCTTTTCAACTGAGACGCTTTCTATCCTATATGGAATTAATCAACGCCGTTGAGGTGTCTCTTCGAACTTTTAACTGTGTGTTTATGAGTTGTTAATGAAGTAAAATCCTTAAATGTTTTTTCGGTAAATTTTTGACGAAATCGCCACAATAATCCATCTTTAATGTTAAGAATGAAACACTTTCGTTTCATTACCACAATCATACCAATTTGTATGAATTATTCTGTTTTCACCTGCAATCTTATGCCAGTTGGCTTGCTTACATTACTTTTATATATTCATATCGATATAGAAAAAAAGATTTACATTATATTTGAAGCCTAATTCACAGCCAGTATTTTGTCATAGTGTCAACGTCCGCAATAATATAGTGGTTTAACTTTATTAACATTACAGGCACCCTCTTGTAGCGTATGGAGAATATGACTGTACCAGAGTCGCTGTAACTGGCTATCTCGGCAAGGAATATGTAAATTAATTAATATGCGTTAAAGTTCCCCAGTTAAATGTTTTATTCCCCTAGGCCCAATTACATAAATACAGCTTATTGCATGCAGTAAGAGAAATACTGGCTTTAGCTGAAAATTCAATAAATTGAAATACGCAGCACGTGCCCCATCTTTATTTTATTTATTGCCTTGGTGGTGCGTCATCTGACACGCCGAATTTTCCTGGCAGTCTGATTCCTCAGCTGATAATTCTACTGACTGACCAACCTACTCATGCCATCACACGTACTTTATTTATAGGTGGGCTGATAAAAGCGCGGTATAATTCTGGCACATTATGAGATTGCCCTAAGACGTGTTGACGAAAGCAATTTTCCGGTTCCTCGGAAATGTGCTTGCCACACCAATGTTTGCTGTACGGAAGAAGTATACTGATGCTGCTATTCGTCACTATGCTTTAATTATAATTTATTGAGTGCAGGTCGCTCTGTTATATTCTATATCTCTATTATTCCTTCGTTTTCTACCAATCATCAAGTTGTAGATTAAATAATTATTAAATAAATTTCTTAAAATTAGAAAGTCTTTGGCTTGGTATATTACGGTGCATGTATGTTATAATCTGAGGTAGAATGGTTTATTATATTAGAACTATACATATAAATTGAAAAAAAAATGCAACTAATGCAGAACTGTATAAAAAATACGGTTGGTATCTTGTATCCGGTATTTTACGTGAGTAGCATGATTATAAATCCAGTCATTTAGAAGAGATATTCGCAGAAAACTTTCTACCATAATGTTGTCGACAGGGAATTTCCAAGCGAAGTATCCTCTTGGGCCTACCAAATAGCAGAAAAGCGTAAGCTTCATAAATACTCATGCTTTCGCTTTATCAAATACCCAAAATGATACAAGAGTGACACCGTGAAAAAGCAATCGATGATATAAATCATACATGCACAGAGAATAACGACTACTAAACTAAAAACTGTTTTATGGAAGCTATTACTACGTGCTGATCCACCGTAACTGCTGTAGCAAGCTACACTTATCTTTTTGTTAGCTGCTACACAAAAATCAAGTTTGAAAGGCATTTTACTTATTTTCTGAGTAAAGAGTACTTTATAAACTACATACTCAACCAAACAGTCTGCACTATATGGCAGAAACTAAATTATTAGTTTAGAATAAATACGATTAAAGCCGTTGTATGTGTTGGAATAGATACCAGCTACGCTGTTAGCTAATCTTTTTTTTTCGAAGGAATGTCTGGAATGAACAGTGATAGTGCTTTATTTGAAGTAGTTACTTACGGTGCAAGTGTGTCATATTACAAATAACCCACGACAGAAAGGCTGAACGCTCGAGGCCGCTAGGCCGCTAGATCAAAGTGACATATTAATTAGGAGTCAGCTAAAGTACATATAGTCAGTTAGTACATATAATGCGACTATATAAGTATGTAAGTAAGTAAGTATGTGAATCGCCTGTGATTTGTGTTCTACGTTTGACAGTACTGAGGTGTTTTATTGGGGGCACTGTTAGAGTGTGTCAAATTCGGGGTTAGTAGATTAGGGTTTTTTTGTTATTTGACACAGACTGACGCTAATCTTCAATTTGGCATAGCCTGACAGTGACAATACACTAGTAAATTTATGGTTTTTATATCACTAGTGAGTTATGATTTTTATTGCACTACAGGTTATGAGCCACTTGAGAGTCTAAAATCGATCTAATTATAGTCTTATACCTAGAAAGTGTTAGATATATATTATACACCTACCGAAAGACGCGTAATTATCTTTTACGGCATTTTTCTTCTATACCATTTTCCATGATCGATATGCTTAGATTTTTCTAAAAAGAAGTAATAATCTTTTCTATAATACTGGATTTTTCGTAGACGTTATGTGTAAAAAATACAATAAATCAGAAGTGTGCGAAACATAATATTTGCTCCACACAGACACAGAACTAAATTTACCACATAAATCATTACGTCATTACAGTGATCGTAGTAGAATTGATATAATACTAGCGACTCACGTAACAATCTTAATTTTCGCTTAAGCTATATTTATGATTTAAAATCAGTCTTAATTGTGCGAAAGATTTTTAATTAAAGCAGATGTTTTTAAACAGGAGATTTGAATCGTTCAATAAATCAAGACCTTCTACATATTTTGAAGCAAGGAAATGTGAATTATAAATGTTAATAGCAATTTTAGATCAAACAGCATCTTTCTATTTACATTTACCAAAAATAATTATTAGAAAATTTTTAGAATTAACTGCCAGAATACTTTATTAGTTTATGGATATCGGAATTAACTTTTTCATTAGTAATCCATCATAGCAAAAAGACACGATTTGAACTGTCATTATTGTATCAATAATATTGAAGAGCTCTGTTGCGTATATGTGACTTGGTTTAAAGCCTGGCTGCAATACACTCAATATTTTATGGTGAAGCACATATAAATAAATTTATTCCGTCATAATTTTTCCTAAAACTTTCGATAAACATGAAAGGATGCTAATAGGCCGAAGGTACTTAAATCAGTTTGGTTGTTTAACGTTGGGTCAAAATGAGGGCATTAGTATTCTTCCATATTTCAATAAATACTCATTAAACAGACAAAAATTGATTATATTTGTAATAAAATGAACTATCGATAGACGACATAACTTTAACATTTTAATATTAACGTCATGCGATCTCATAGCATTTGACTCGATACCTGAAGTATTCGATAATGATTTCGGTACCCTCTACCGTTTTAGAAGTAAAATATTCATTAATGTTGGTTTTGATAAATATTTTTGCTATAATAATTAATTAATTAAATGTTTGAGTTAGCCATAGTTGTTATATGAACATTAGAACGGTTAATATCAATAAAATCCGTTAAGATGAAAGAAAAAATGTTATTGCTTTTGGTATCAACATCCTTATGTCTAATCCCTTCCATATGGTGAAATATTAACTTAATACTCTCGACATTTCAATTCTAAATATGCCTCTGTTTGCCTCTAATGACTGCTGCAGTAATCAAGTTACGTATATATTTGTAGTAATTTCACCGAACTAGATTATTACTTGTATTTAAGTGGCTCTTTCAAGCTATGCTTCAGTTACATTATCAGCTTAATAATATTGGTCAGATAGGGAAGAGCAGGTTTAGAAGTTTTGAAGTTTTAATATTCAAATTAAGTATGATTATAAATACCTCCATTTAATTATATAAATAAATTTTAAAAATTGATAATTAGTTTTAAATAATGAATCATATTATCGGGTTGTGTGCCAGCTACCAAAATACACATATGTATTTTGTTAGTTGCTATGGATATAGAATGTTTTATTCATTTGTGAATAAAGTAACATTTTATCCACCCTCATCATTAAGATGTTATTACCATAGAATTTGTAACAGATAAAACACAACTTTACAAGTAGGTACTGGTGTACTCTGCGTGGTATCATTTTGTTAAAATTAAAAATTGCTATAATAATTACAATGAAGGGGAATATAATAGTAGTTCAACATCTACTCGCTATATAAGGTACTTCAAGATGTTTTTAATTCCTCTGGTCGGGTGATATATTACATTACACCAAATTGAAATTTTTTTCTTGAACACTTATCTACCATCTCTAATAACCGAGTTATTAAACAGATTCACTTTTGTATTAGGTGGGCATTTTAAAACACTTTTAAGAATCCTGGTAAAACAAATAATTTTTGTTTAGATAGCAAGCTCTGGCTGTCACAGTTGTTGACAATTGCCGATTGTACTCTACATCACTGTCACTTTTCAAAAAGTGCAATTCGCAAGTTCTGTGTTTTATGTGATTTGCATGGTGGAAATGGGAGATATGATGACTATCTACGCGGATTCAATTAAGTCGCCGTAGTTGCTGCAAGAATGTATACGTGTAGATTCCAGGTAGGAATCACCCTGCTACATGAACAGTTTAAAACATTTTCCAAAGGCTGAGAGAGCACGGTACGCTGGAGTCCCATGATGAAGGTGGTGTTGGAAGGGCCCTGCAAGTCCATGTGTGCTAGGAAATTTTAAACATGGTAGAAAATTACCCCAACATTGGTACTAGGGGAATATCAGCAGCAGTGAGAGGGTTATTTCTACTTGCGATAACAACTAAAATCAGTGGTATATTAAAAGGATATTGAAAACAATTAGCATGCTAAACAAAATATTTTCTGAGAAGCTGCTGGAGCTATCCAAAACAACAGCGCACCACATCAGCAATGGTGGATCAGGAGGGGTTCACTTGTGGATTCAAACAGGGGGCAGGGGGGAGATCTTAGCACCTGCTTTATCACCAAGTTTAGCAAATGGCCCTAATCAGGGCCACCCATAACTTGCTTAAAGATATTGTACGAGATAGTTCATTGGTCATTGGAGACAATGCAACAATTGCCCCTGTCTTTTAATTGTGCTGCCGTGCTGTGTATATACTATTTTTTCACTACCGGGAAAAAAACAGCAAGTAACAAATATTTCCGTAACTAAACGATTACTGCAAATCAAAATTATTGCAATATTTAGCAGCCTTTTAACTATGTTATTTTATGTTATACTGTTTATTTTATTCCTTGAGAGAAGTTGTGTTCTTTCTATCACAATTTTTTTAACGTAGAATCTGACTTCGACTGCCGGTTGTGCAATGAGCATCTTATTCCTTCTGCCAAATTGTTTTTGGTCGCACCTGCATTCTCATCTAAACACACCCGCTGTTGAGATGAATTTACTCTGTGTATTTGTAGTCCTCGGACTTCGCTCTAAGGTTTCAAACTCACACCTTGGGAAAAATTCTCTCCCTTATAGTGTCTTATTTTTTTCGCATTGCTATTGGTGATAGTAAAAAAGGTGACTCTTTGACACCCTCCATAACTGGTCAAAATCTGAAGACGGGAGCACCATTTCGTCTAAAAATTCATATCGTAATTAAGTATTATCATATCAAATTTATTGCCGTTCACTACGCTCTATCGGCCAATTTTTAAAAACTTATAACAAGCAATTTGACATGGTTGAAGAATCTTTTGGAAGACTATTCCTTAAATACAATTTCAACACCGAAAATTAATAAACGATTTGTTTAATAATATTAAAAATTGGAAAATCATTGGTCAAAATTCGAAAAATCCACTGTTTTGATTGGCTAGTGTTTTATGGGGGGAATAATAAATAAATTTTTTTAATTAACCAGCTATTTACGATTTAATAGATTGTATTGAGTTTAAATACAAAGCGGAATATTTTGAACATTTCCATTTCAAGGATGCTGACATTACATGGGTTGACAATGAGGATCAGAAAGAAAAGCAGCTATGCCTTGTGTTCTAAGGTATTTCCATTTTGGATAAGATGCCTCTTTATTCGCTTGCACCATACATATTTTTTTAATTTTTATAATTGTTGTGTGACAATAAAGTCCCTTATTATTATTTTTCATTAATAGTACGTTAAAATTTCATTTGAAAAAATGGTTTGTTGCATTACCTACTATAATGGTTGTTCCACAACAGTGAAGTGTAATAACTAGAGTGCGGACTTTTAACAACAAAGGAAACAGACAATAACGCCTTAAATGCTTAAAAATATAGTTAAATAGGCATTAACCAATCACTCAAATCCTAAAGTAAACTATAAACATTCCCAATAAAAAGTTAAAAACTTAGAGCATGTGTGCTAGACAGTAATGGATATACATTTTACCAAAAGAAAACAGAGTGATACATGTACTACTGTACTTGTTGCTTAGCTGCCAAAGTATTATTGGATTTTCCATTTCGGATACTCTTATGGCAAATAGTATTTCAACCTTTTTGAACTCATGTCCCGTAGGATTTTAGGCAACCTATATATAAAAATGGAGATTGCAAACAAAAACATAGATTTCCGGTTAAACAAAACTGAACTTCCCTTTTAACAAAAAAAAAAAATATTCAAAACGAATAGCAATAATAATGAAATCCTTATTGTGAGTCGTTTCTATAGTAACTAATACACAAATATTTTTCTAGATTATCAACTGAAAAAATGTGAAGCTGGCCTTCTTTGACAATATGTTAGTTAATTTCTCATTTACAATTTTTCCTATGCTCTCCGCACATTCGATGCACCTATTTGAAAATTATTTACAGTTTCAATAGTATCTACAAAGTAACTCCTTTGTGTTCAAGGTTTTTGATAGATTCGGTTACAAATTTATAGTTCACTCTAAGAAATGCCAAAAATTTACTGGACGCAATTCTTTTTGATACACTTTAATCGGTTGGGATGTCGACACAGGGAAATCAAGTACAATTTCTTTAAAGCATTGAATGTTCTGCATTGTACAGTCATCTAGTATCTAGTCATGTTACCCATCTAGTTATCATATGCTTTTTTTACATTTTTTGCATTTGATGATGGACCGTAAAATGTGCATGTTTGTAAACAGGGGTGTAGCGCGGGAGGGATTTGTCATACCTGTCTGGCGCTTGCATGAATTACAATAGTCGCCACTGCGACATAACGAAATGTACAATAGTTAGCCAACTAGGAAATAGAAAAAAATATATTAGAACATGGGTGATTTTTTGAACGTACATTACAAAATGTAAAGCAAATTAAAATGTACTACGGCAAACAGCACAAAATAAGCATAAAAATATAAAATAAGTTGACACCTTGGTAGTAAATAGTTGCTTTCTTCATAATACATAATCAGTTCGAAGCGTTTCTGTTCAGCTATTAATTACTACGTATATCATAATAGCTAGAAATTCGCGCTCTAATAATAATCATCCACTGTCACTCGTATTCGTTATTATCGAGCAAGGTCCGTATTGTGAGTTTCGCATTTGCCAGTGCACTGGAAAGTGCAAATTTCCCACCATTCGTGCCCAATGCAAATTATTTCTAAGCTAGCCATGTTCACAACTTTGGTTTTGAAACAAGAACACATGACATCTGGCTTATCATGCATTAATATACGACATTTGGCATTGAAAATTTCGCTCTAAGTGACAACCCTTTGAAATTTATTAGAAAACGCTTATTCTCAAAAGATATTAATCAGAAATAGCTAAATCAAAAATCGTATCTTCCTGTCTCCTGGTTTACAGTTTCTCTTGAATGGCAGAAATACATATGGTATATGGTTACAAAATTGTCGATATTTTAAATACATTTCTACAACGCTAACTAATCTTTTACCATTTACAAAAAGCAGACAACAGCCAGCCAACATTCGGCTTTGAAATGATTGTCTAGGTAAGAGTAACTTGATAATAAGTGTTTTTTCATCGTAAACCAAGCCTCAACTTAGAGAAAAACTGTAAAATCTGAGGTAATGTATCACCACACCAGAGGAATTACAAACATCTTGAAGCATCCTGTATACTACCCACATGTTCATTTAAGAAAAACAATTTGAACTTTTTAAATACTGAGGTGCAATTTATCAAAATATATTATGTTTTCCTATTGCAATTTTGTATTATCTCTCATTAGATTTTATATATAAAGTGAAAAGTCGAACATAAACTAAACAAAATTGTCGTTTACAATTAACTTTCTGATGTTTATTTTTTGGATGGTTACCTACAGGACGAGTGTTGCTTTCGAAATATAAAAATATCGAGCTTACTTGTCTGCTCTGCCGAAGAGGTTGGTTGTTCTCGGATATGAATATCTTCTGTCTTTCCATTCATTTCCATTTAGACCTTTTCCTATCATCTTGCGGTGTCACTATCAATGCAAAATTTTTGTCGATCACTATCCTTTTCAATTATCTGTTTTATTTTGTAGTTATAAGAAACGTTCTAATATTTTTCCTTATTTTGAGTTTTGTTGTTTTTAAGTTTGGGCTTGAATTTTCATAGTTATTGCTTACTTTTCTCAGCAATAACATTTTACTTTCCTCACCTAAAAGGCAAAGTATTGTAATGGCAAAAATTCACTTTTCACAATTTCTTTAGATCTGTAGGTTTCAGGGTTCCTAGATGCTGAAAAACAGGTTTTCTCAATTCCGTTTGCCTGTTTGCCTGTCTGTCTTTAAGTCTGTCTGTCTGTCTGTCTGCCTGTCTGTCTGTCTATCTGAAAAATTATTTGTTAGAGGCAGAATATTTTTTCTTAAGAATTATATGCTTTCCTGGCATGAAAGCGAAAGAATTCGGTAAACTATATAAAGGGTGAGTATCCTAAAAAATAAATCTTTGCCTGTTTTTGTATTAACTTAATAACTATTACTTAAATAAAAGTAATATTTTGCATATAGCTCAATTTTCTATCCTTGACGAAAAAATACAAAGTTTGGACATAAAATATAGAGGGTGAGCACCTTATTTTTTTTAAATATTTGTTTCAACTGATAAATATATAGAAGTAATAATTTCGACAAAGATCAGGCTTTATCTTTGACACGAAAATGGGGCCAAACAGATACAGGCTAAGTATTGTAAGAGAAACAAAAAGAGGCAACGAGTAAGTGAATTGCGTTTAATACAGCTGCATCGCAGATATGCGAAGGGTCCTGCGTGGCCGCATTCGACAAACGGTTGGGTTACTGCACAGCGTTGAAATGGTATTCGCAAGTGCTGCAGTTCGAATCCCAACGGCTGTAATATTTTTTTAATTTATTTGGAAAATTATGTAATTTCCATTATCAAGTCTTTATTGTTTCAGTATTATTAGGAACGTGTCACAATGTCCACTTGTGCGGGATGATCTGAGTAAAGCCATTTGCAGATTTTCAACATGTGTCTTGGAACTAGGGGGTATTAACTCACAAAAATGACATTCTACAAGAGAGCTATTTGAAGTTTTAAAGTTGCATTAGTTCAACGTCTTAGTTACTGTATATCAGTGTCATCATTTAAAAAAAAATTGAGTGCTTTTCCGAGATTTTTTTCTGAAGATTTGTAGCAATTGCTTGATTTTACGAATACATAAGCGCGAGTTGCCAACCCGTACTAGCAACCTTCCGCTTTTATCTGAGCTTGATATTGTAAGGAGTCCACAGACAGTTCATCCTTCGTGAAAGAATTTGTGCACTGGTATTGAAGTCACTCCTAAATATGCCAAGATAATTTTAAATTATTTGCTAATTAAAAGTTATGATCAAGTGTAAGCTCAATTTGTAATAATTTTTTGATTGAATACTTAAACATTGTTGATAAATATGACAAATAAGTATCAACAACTTTTATAGCTTTACACAAAATAAACAAATACACTTCCCAAGTCTTGCTTAATACTCAATTTTGAAAAGTTTATTAAAGAAAGCTATAAGATATTATGAAAACTGTACTTTGTGTATATAAAAATATCCAAATAAAGCACATAAACTTGATGGTTCTTTTACAACATTTCAAACAAAAGTACTAAAATAAAGTTTGCAGAGAAATGCTAAAACGTCTAGAAACTCGTTCATATGAACTTTTTCGTTGAGGTTATGGTTACTCGTAAAACTTCAAACGTGTGAGTATGAAAACCAATGTGTATATACTAAAGTTAGTAGTATATGCGGCGCATTTGCGTGCGCTGATTCTATTCCGAGCGTTATTGATTATATTTTTTAGAAACTTTTTATTATACAAAAATAAATAGATATAAAAATGTGTAATTTCTAAGGTGAGTCACTTAGCCCAATTATATTCAATTTAATATAAACAAAAATTAATAACTCCAAAACAGTGGATGGATCCTTTATGAATAATAACCAAATAGTCATAGTATGCTATGTAGATAATGTATTGTTAATTGCCGATTCTGAGGATAATTTGCAGAGAATTCTCCACAAGTGACTAAATCAGTGGTTCTATCAAAGTGAGTTATTTGTGGCAAGTTTACAATTCAAAGAAAAATGATTGAGCAGGTTATGGACTTACGTCATATTCTAGGACTAAACGTTTCCAGCGACTACAATAAGCATCTAGCAGCCGAGACATCTGGGGAACAAAAAAGAAGTAATAATCTCTCAGACGCCGACGGGGCTCATTCTGACATACGAACCTAAATCATAAACCAATATAAGCAGGATTAAATAACTACTACAAACAGCAGAGATGAACAAATTGAGGACAATAATCATAAGAAAAACCAAGAGAGATAGAGTAAGAAATAAAAACGTTAGACAGCAACGTAAAATACGAGAAATGGTAAAATTCTGCAGGAAAAAGAGAAAGTAGAGCCGACGCGTCACCGGATCAGAAGATAATAGTCAAATAAAAATAGCAAGAAGGACCAGGGATCCCGATAGGATACTGAAGAGATCGGCTGAAAGTTGGGTAGCAACTTCTAGTGAATCCCCATACTACTTGTAGAAAAAGCAAACTATCATCCTAAATCAATCCTAAATAACAAGGAGAAGAATACTAAGTGTACAAAACTGTAAATAGGATAATTCCGACAGATGAATGAATACAAAAAATACGAGAGGTAAAAGTAAATTGATTAGAATGTATAAATACCGCATATAGACTAGATATAACATTTAACCATACCAAAAATTAGAATCAACTAAAATGCTTACAGTATTAGAATTGCTAGTGAAAAATAATTTGCTGAACATGTAAGTAACGACGGACTTTATAGCTTAGTACCAGCTATTGTCTCAAAAATCAAACTATCATAAATCGCGTTTGATAATTGATTCTCGAATAGCTAACAACCAGAATAATAGGTAACTTTACGTTGTATTCGGAGAGGCCTAGAGCAAAGATTTAATTTAAAGACATGACACATTGATGATGACATTCATAAAGACAAGAAAAAGACAATGTCTCTCTGATTAATTTTTTTTGTCAAGTCATGCCAGCGATCTAGTTACAGCTGATATTCGTAACTTGGATTGTATCATTCATCAGAAAAGTTGTTCATTTTGGTGAGCTCTATTACTAGTTAAAATCATTGCACTCATTTTCATAACACCCTGTATATAGGGTCCACAATATGCCCGTTTTCGTTAAGGGTCAAAACATGAACTATGTGCAAAATATTACTTTTATTTAACCGATAGCTTTTGAGTTAAAGTAAAACTGTGTTTTTAAGCTACTCACCCTGTATATATTTTATCGAAATTATTTCTGTTTTGAGTTAGGTGCACCTATAATCTGCATGCAAAATATCGTCTTCCTCCAACAAATAGCTTTTGAGCAGTACCGCCAACAGACAGACAAATGAAAAACATACAGACGGTCAGGCAGAAAGATGGAATTGAGACAAAATGTGTTTCATCATCTAGGGATCCGGAAACGTGAAGACCTGGAGAAAACTCGGATATTTTTTTCAAAATTATAATAATTTCTTCGTCTTATAGACGCGAGAAGTAAAAATACATTTATTTATGCTCGTTTCGGCTGTACACTTATCTTAAATATTTTGAAAAGCGTATCTGCTTATACAACATTTAAAAAGAGAACAAGGCAACCGATGATAACAATAGTCTCATCTGGCTCTCTACCTACCGTATTTTCTACCACCAAACGTCTCCTTGTTGTGCTGCCGCTTTTCAGTTATGTACTTTGAGCATTTTTCTGGCATCATCATCAATAATATGTATCCATCGCTTCCTTGGTTTTCCTCTTTCCTTGCACCCAGCATCAACTCATTATATATTTTATTAGGAATTTAGTCCGTGTCCATTCTCTCTAGATGTCTCGTCCAATTTAATCTTTAGGGTTTTATGAATGCGACAACGACAAGTCGTTTATATATCCGTTTCTATGCAGAGTTGTATCGGATTCTCCATCGCCCGCCTTCTAGAACTGCCCCATACATTTTCCTAGGTATTCGTCTCTCCCATTCTTGTAGTAATTTCTACAAACGTTTGGTTATTTACCTATTATGATAACTAAAATATTCAATTTAAGAAAAACAAATGTAAATAACAATGAAGCCATGTGTTTCGATAATTAACACAAAATTATGTGTTAAAGATGCTATCACATAATGTTATAAGCGATCAACTTTCATCTAAATCTACCGAAAATTACAAAGTGAAAGTTAGGGTTAAAGAACATCAACATTTCAGTAAAAAGTACCAGATTGAAAAATATAAATTTGCTGAATAAGCTTGGAATTATAACTGCAAAATATAGTGGCATAACTCAAAGATTTTATTTAAGAACTGATATCAACTAGACGCAGAATTAAAGCGACAGTATGAATGTATGAATGAATGCGTGTCGTAATTTTTGGTAGATTCTTGAATATCAAGTGAAGTAGTCGACTATCAGTGTCAATCAATTTACTGGAAATTGATTGCTTTTGAGCTCTACTACAAATCATTGATAAAAGCAAGCGATTGTTTTCCGAAACAATCCAATTTGAATATTAAGATTTTCTTGGTTGGTGAAATACCCAACAAACAAGAAGAATTATAAAAAAAACACACAAAAATATTATCACATAGTAATGTCATAGCCAAATACGAGTATAAGCGGCAGTTTCTTGCAATGCAATGTCCATATGAGTGTAGAAAAACAATATGTCCGAGGATTAAACCACATTGGAATAAACCATTAGAAATTATAAAAATTAAAACACAAAATTTCCATGTCTATTGTAACTGCTCCATATTCACCGGAAAAACATCTATATAACAACAAATTGCAGGTGAATTAACATTATTCTGTATGTTTCATGCACTTATTCAATTTACTAAGTCTAATGTTTGGGTTCGTTGTTCTGCATATACCTCAGTGACCATTTTAACAAATCCCTTCACAAGTTGACATCCTTTTCAGAAGAGTTAAATCGCAGTCCAGGCATGTTTTCTTGATTGAGAGAAATAAAGTAATCCTAAATGCACACTTGAGTTGGAGCTACAAACGTTGTTGTGGAGAGGGACGAAGCATTATCCTTACGTATGTAACCTCGACAACATTGTGCACCCATTTTATTTCAAGGACTACCGGTAAACAAATGGTGGAACACAAGTCAGTATTTTCTGTGTGACGATTTTCCAACAGAATTGTTAGAAGGTGATCTACCAGCTAAAGAAAGATATGACCAGGGTTCCTTGATGTCAATACGTCAAATTTAGATCAAGGCACCCCAAATGTGACCATCTTCGTACCTGCACTCCGAGCTCGCACAAATTTTGTTACCCTTTTGTGCCCTTGAAAAACACATTGCGCCAATTGTTGCCTATAGTTCATTCAGATTCAAGATAGAGCAAAATCTGCAACCCAAATTACAAATAGCAGCAGTAAGTTGATTACTAATATGATTTTATTAAAATTTAGATCAGAGAGATATGGCTTTGTTGCTGTCTTGATGAGTGTCAAAATCAATGTGTCATGTTTTTAAAATGAATCTCTGCTTAAGGAAGGCATTTGCAACATATTTTAGGGAGTAAATTTATTCTCAGATCACATTCAGCAGATTTCATTTAGGTAAAGATCGCACAATTTTCTAATTTCATGCTTTGCAAACTTGCCAAAAACTATAACCTCTATATTATACCGGGTAACCATAAATGGTTGTAATTTTTTTCTTAGGATAGCACTCTTCATATTGGTGGCACTGTAAGTGTATGTCAAATTCGATGTTAGCAGGTTAGGTTTTGCGTCAGTTTTGACACAAGTTGACGCAAAACCTAACCTGCTAAAAAATTACAACCATTTATGGTCACCAAGTACTAAGTACATCTCATGATCTACATTTTAATAAAATGAAATTAGTAATCAACTGACTGCTGATATTTGTAACTTGGGTTGCAGATTTTGCTCTATCTTGAATTTGAATGAACTATAGTTTCCCAATCGTAGCAATAAATCAATATTTCGTCAGCTATGATGATATCGTATTCGAGTTATAACTGACTGTACCAATCCATACGTTTGGTTTTTTGAGAACCCAACTCTCACATTGCGTCCTGGCACCCAAAATCTGTAACGTGCCGTGTTAATTGCATTCTTCGAAATGCTCGAGGATACTTTTAGCCATAGCTATTCGTCTGTTTCGCTTAATCATACGGTGTGCACCGTCAAAGTCTTCATTAGTAACTGCAGAGTTAAGTCGTTCTTCACTAACTGCATCAGTAGAAAAGTTCGGCACCGACAGAATTCCGCAAATCGCTCATAAACGGTGCTGGTGGCTCTTAATAACGTTGCGAAGTCTTTCAATTAACCGAAACCAGCACAATTAGTCGCTGGAATATTACAATTAATTATACTCGACCATAGTGAGGAATAATTTTTGGTAACCCCAATGCTCCGTGTGACGTGCCTGGATCTTGCCCTGCTACATTCCAATGGCGCTTTGGTTACTTAGCGGCAACGTTGCGGCTTAATAGCCTCAAATTCCGTGTACTTTACCACACTTTTAGATTAGTGTTGATTTCTTTGTCTTGCAACGGATTTTGTTACACCTATGTTTCATTCCTCCATGGTCCTTTGTTCATTGTGCTAGCTCAGACACTAAAGCAAATATAAAAAAAAAACATCTGCAAAGGGCTTTACTCTGAACTTCGAGCGCAAGTGGACGTTGTGATACTAAATAATTCAACAAATTAAAGGAAACTAGGGGTAAAAATACAGGCTGCATATCCGCATGCGCCAAAAACTGGACAAACAGTCTCGAAAGTTAAGCAACGTTCGCAGCCGTCGGCATTCGGACGGGTGTCCGACCTATAGAGGTAGTAACATCGTAGCCAGCCGTGCTTCGAAAGGCACGTTAAGCAGTCGCTCCCGGTTATGACAATCGGTGACAGTCGTTAGGTTACGTCAGAGCGCCGACGCAACCCGAAAACTCTGATACCAGGTTTCCTACCACAAGCCATACGATAAAAAGGAAGTAAAAATTTCAGCAATTTTTAAATAAAAAAACATTACCGGCGATGGAATTTAAACGGCAGCGGCTGCGAATGCGAATTCAACGTTTGGCAATCGCCCGTTCCATACATGCGCCTTCTCGCGTTTTCGCGTCGCAGCTGCCTTAAATAGATCGCATTTTTCGTTAATCCCTTTTTCTGCTTTGCAGCATTTCCGCTGTATACATTGGCTTTCATTTTTATTAAGCCTGAGCTATATGCAAATTGTTACTTTTATCTATTTCTCAGTTAACCCAAAAATAGACAACATTTAATTTTTTAAAGTATTTACCCTCTACATACTTGCCTGCATTTTTCTAGGTTTCATGCCAGGTAGATATATAATGTGTATGCAAAACTGGTCTTTTTCCAACAAATAGTTTCAGACAGACGGACAAACATTTCGTCATCTAGAAACCCTGAAACATGAACATCTGAAGAAATCTAGAAAGGTGATTTTTGCGGTTACTATACATTCTTCGTCTTTTAGATGAGGGAAGTAAAAATTCCGAAATAAATTGTTATCAATTAACAATTGAAATCAAATGTTTAAAACACCAAATTAATCCAATTTTGGGAGATACAAACCCATCAAATTATATCACTTGGGTGGCGATAATTACAAGAAGGTTGCCAACAACAGTGGCTTCAGCTGAAAGAAACTTCAGCAAATTAAAACGTTTTAAAACGTATTTAAGACCAACATCGAGGCAGGAGCGTACATCATCACTCCAATAATGAATTTCGATTAGATTTTATTAATAATTTTACCAATGAGTGAATACGAAAACAAAATTAGGTACTTTAAAAAATAATTACTTGCATAATTAATTGCAATTCCATTTACACTTGTATACGTATATATTGAGTGTTCATTTAAATTTTACCTAGCAGTGGGCGCTGAAAAGTCGATTGTGAACATATCACAAAACTTACCTAACCCCACTTTTATAAACAGATTTAACGATAAACAAGCATTCAAATGCAAACGTTTTAAAACCAACTTTAAAAATATACGGTACCCACCACCCAAGAAAAGCGCCCTTCCGTGCTTTCCAAGAATACTTCGATACTCAGCATCACTCCGTTTCGCGAATACAATGAAATGCTATGAACCAGTTATTTATAAAAAAAACAAAAAACAAAATTTTTTGCCGACGACCATAGCTCAAAAGTTGATGTTGCCTTCATTTTCGAAGGACCTATCGTATGAAAACGATCCAAGACTTCAGGAAGGTTCCTGGCGACCGGAATCGTGTACACATACGAACATACATCCCCCGCACAGCACGTTTAGGCACCCCCCAATACGGGGGATTGATCTAGTGGGCTGGGATCTTCACTAAAAGATCCGCACCGCCGAAACGGAGATTTGATATAGTGGGTTCATTAGTCGGTTGGCTCAAATTTTAGAGATATTTGACTCAGAGTGGTTTTCGATATGAGGGAATTTCAATACTTCGTACACTTCGTGTCGAAGTAACACTACGTTTTCATCAAATGGTAATATCTTAACTGTAATTTATTGCAACAAGAAAAAATTCATAGCAAATGATCAAAATGCTCACCGCCTCTGGCAATGCATGCTCGAACTCTTCGCACAATCCCATTGCTAACATTTATTAGAATATTGTTATTATTTCAATAATTTTCTCCAGTATTTATTGCCGCAGTTCATTTAAGTCATGTGTTAGTTCCTGGAAAATGGAGCCCTTCAAATATGGCCATAGAAAGAAATCGCATGGCGTAAGATCCCAAGATCTGATAGGATAAGGTAGTGGTGTGTTTCGACTAATAATCTGTTTGTCGAAAAATGCTCGCATCATATTTAAGGTATCATGTGTTGTGTGCGCAGTGGCCCTCGTCACTTTGGAAAAAACCAAACCTTAGTTCATCGCCATCGTCTTACTTTTACCTTTAAAAAGGTATGGCCCAATTATTCTACACCTTGAAATAGCCGCCCGCACTCCTATTTTTGAGAATAAATCTACAATTATTATTATTATTATACTTCTGGTTGGTTTTGTCCGCCTTTTTGCACTGCGGCCTAAAATACTTATTGTGCATCCCAGTGCTTCACCTTGCCTCACAGAGATACTCCGATGTCGTCAAAAAAGTTTACTAGTGCGTTTAATGAGGTGTTTATCAGCAGTTCGGGTTCGATTGTTGTTTCCCCTAAGTGTTTATGTGGTAGAGTTATGAATCTACCATAAAATTAGGCTTCTTCGAACTGCACCAACGCATGTATTGAGAATTAATGTATCCATCTAAATAAAACCAGGTCTAGTCCGTGAAAAAAGTGTTCTCCAATAAGTCGCCATTGACGTTATTTAGGAACCACTGATAATATTCACGTTGAGGATAATCAGCTGCATGTTTTGTTGTACAGACTGCAAAGGGAAGATTCTGTTTTAGTTAAAATTATTAAAACAAAATGTACTGTACTGTACTTATAGTCCATTTACTTGACATCTGCACTGTCAAACTGACATTATGTTGGCACCACTGCTATTTTTCACATTTTAACAATTAAATTACTGTACAGTGTAATAAAAAACACATTATTTTTGAGGTATAGTCAAGAATTTTTTTTAATTTGACACTGACAGTGCAGATGTCAAGTAAATAGACTATACGTAGATATTTCATTAACGGAATACACGATGCAGAATGACAACAAACGCAAAGTGACGTTCGGTTGCCAAGGGCAACAAAAGCCCAGCTGCGCCTCTGGTTCGAATAAAGGAAAAGGTAAGAATAATGCTTCAAAATTAAATGAAAGTAAATTGCAAAGGCTATTTTAAAACTACCGTTGAAAAAAATCCAAATAATAACGACAAGGAATCTGTATTAATTATATTGTTTCCGACCGTTACTGGGAGCATCGACATACATATGGCAGCAAGGATTGAATCAGAACAGAAACATTGGCGAGACGTTTTAAAGCGAATCATAGCCACAGTAAAATTAATAACATTCCATGAGCACAAAACAGATACTGATTCGAATCGAAGGGAAAATTTTATATTATTTTAACCAATCGCCTACACAAATACGTAACCGAGACCGTGGAAATGTAAATTATTTGTTACATACTGTGTTTATATTATGTTAATTGGACCAACGCTAAGCAATTTTTAATTTCTGAAATTAAAGTAGCTCTTTATTATTACCGATTACATACTTCTAGATTCGCCTCCCGAATTAGCATATATTGACCAATTCACTGTCTTCGTAATATTTTTTGACAATCCTGTATATAGGCTATCCCAAAAATTAGCACATAAAGAAGTCCCATAAAAAGAGCCATTGAGTTAACACAGTTTATGAAATAATCCTGAAAATCGACATATGAATTTCTAAAATACATTAACAATTATTGTTGTTAAAAATACTGACATATCAGCTTTACAAGAAAAATACAGCAGATAGACAAATTTAAAATTAAACTTCTTATCGGAAATATTATATATAATAGCAAAAATATAGTTATGGAAACAAGTGTAAATAATACAGTAAATCTAGATAACGATCATTGTACGGTACTAGCAAATTTGTATACAAACATTAAACATTGAAGAATTAAGAAAACTAAGAACAGTTAATCCCGACACCATTTAAATAGAATAGCTGAAAATTACAACTACTATATACCAGAATAAAACTTTAAAAAAAAACTCACAAAATTTAAAATGTTTGATAAGGAAAACATCCTCTTTGTCCCAAAAGATGATAACGCACCATATGTTCCGCAAGCCCCATCTATCGCAACCTTTTGAGCACTACTTAGTAGAAAAGTGTATGGTAATGGGTGGGAAGCTGAACATAAAAAGCAGTTGCGAAGAAGATCTACCAAAATATTCACGAAGTTGATATCCTAACCGTCCAGAACCTAATGAGACAGGTTTACCGCAAATTACGCAACATTGAAAAACACGGGCCCCTATCTGTGCTTTAAATGTTTATTGTTGTTGCAAATATATCTACTTACTAACCAGTATAATAGACGTTTAATAATATATAGTGTAGTTTTCATAATTCATGTCTGAAAATTTTGAAAAAAAAAATTGCCACTTACATTATATGTTTCTGTTGGAATTCTGATAGATAAACGCGTGTTGTGCCTGCATGGGTGAGTGTGCCACGTATATATCGGCAGTTCGATCTCGAATGACACTGTCGCCACTGCGTGCTTCGTAAATCACTAATACGCAAGTAAGTGATACAGAGTTCTTTAGCCGAGCGGGTAAAACATCAGACTAGCAATCAGACTGCTCATGGCCATGGCACAGATTCAAATCTTCCTAACTATAGTTTTTTTAGCTGATTAATGCAATATTCTTGTTGCTAAGTGTTTCCTTTAGCTTTTCAATACTATTAGAAGGATACAACATCAACTAATTTATAACATCTTATTTTCAATTTTAAAAATTTAAATTACACCGGGTATATAGCTCTATACGATTATTTCCAAGATGACGCCTATATCCATCGCAAAAGTTCTGCAACAGTACTCATTCTCTTTCAGTTCAATTAGCCCATGAAAATTTAATTTATTAAACCTAAATATATTTTCCGGGCCAAAGAAGGTAGTCCCCTAAACTGCAATAGGTTGGCCAGTAACTTGCATAATATTAATTTTATTTTAACGTAACGCACCAGTATCTGATGCGACTCCCTGCTACAAAAGATACTCGATGGCTGCTAACAAACAATTGTAATTGAAGCTAGCTAGAAACATTGACTAGGAATGATAATGCAAACATATGACAAAGACACACACTTACAAATTCAAAATAGGGATCAGTGTTTGCCCTAGCCCAAGCAAATATTATTGTTAATCGACATTACTTAAACCGTATTAGTTTAGTAACAGAAACAGTTATATATAAATTAGACCTAAAGCTGATGTTTATGCCAAAAGTGAAATCACTTGCCCTTATTATCTTAATCTTGTTCAGTCGCCAAATTAGGGGTATAATATTATGGTATATTACATAACATTATCTCGACTAGCTTAGAAGTAGATATCCACAACCCAATTTGAATTTTGTAATCCAACGGAATCAGAAATTATCCAGGTTCCATAATTAGTAAACACAGTGAATAATTAACCGATAAGCCGCGTATATGCTGTAATCTGCAGCTAATTATAAAATGTAAATATTCTGTTTAAGTGTAACATCATTAAATGTAGATGATTAGTTAAATACTACATATAATATAAATAATCAGTGCGTATTAAGATAAATTATAATAATATACCTAGAACAAAGTTATCTTAACATTTATTTTATGGTGACATTATACAGATGTTGACGATCGGTCACGCACAATGCTAGAACAATCTGCTTAATAAAGTGAGTTGAGTAAAACCGGCGATAACAAAGGCAAATTTATTTTAGCATATGGCAGTAGATTTTGTTTTCCAAGGGTCACTACACTTTGATCTTAATTGTCCATCAAACAACTTGAATATCCTTCGAGTACAAAGTTAAAAATTGCTTTCCGCGCTGCTGCTTGAAAGCTCATAGTAGGAATGCATACTGTCCAGAAATCATTTCGTATGCTGTCAAGTTTGTACTACATCAAACGAATGAGTTTCTACTTTTTTGGCAGTTACACGAGGGTTGTTCTGTTAATTGTTAGTAGCAGACCAGGGATGCCAATACCAACATAGCCGTTTGCATAACATGAAAGATAATTTTCTTTACAATTTTCAGTTGCAATTTTGAAGGTTTGGTGTTAAGGGTACAGCGAGACAATTTTTTAATGTTATAAGTTATTTGGCATCCACTAAACATCATGGAAGCTTTTGGGAACCAAAATTTTTCGCTACCCAGAAATAGGCATTGATTTTGTTCATTTAAGCGCAGACGACGTACGCTAGAACCGATACCTGCACGACCTCCAGTATATATGCTGAAAACGTTCGTGTGGCCGAAATGCTGCGTAATGAAAATATAACTGATAAAAATATTAAAACAAAATTAGGTATTGAATCATCCTCAGTAAATAAAATTTTATATTAACAGCTGGGTGCAAGGAAACCGGCAAGGTGGTGGATTCCGTATTTGTTAACTGAAGAACAAAAACACTAAGCACGGGTAGAGTGGTGCAGATGTTAGACAATTTCGATGCAGGATATTCAGAGCACTTGTCTAATATTGTTAATAGCGTTTCAGATCACCACATAGCTGGCCTTACTGTATTCCAAATCGTTTTTGAATTTTTAAAATGTGTAAATGAAAATGTTGCATAAGGAAATGTTTCAACGTCTTTAATATAGAAAGTGTGTACAAAATAGGTAAAAATATCTTCGTGCTGTTAATAATACTGAAACTGCTAAAGCAAACGCTTAGCAATAGGAATTACTTTAATTCACAACGCAATAAAAATGCCGTCGCGCCGGTGGGATCATAACCTGTGGGAATTCTATTGTTACTCGGACGTTTTAACTACTCACACGCACAACAGACGTTTATATACAGGGTGACTTTAGTAGTTCTGCAAACATTTTAAATAGTAAAAGGTGATGGTAAAATAACATGATTAGTCCAATAATGTCTTATGTCAAAACTTTTAGTTTAAAGAAAAAGCAGGTTCAACTTTTTCTGAAAAAGTTTGAGAGTCACAGATAAGTTTAAAGAAATGTAATAATTATAAACCTAAGGAGCCGGTTTTTTTAGCATTTGTATTAATATCATGTTAACAATATTTTCGAAAATTCACGCTGAATAGGTGGTTCTTCTTCTTCTTCTCAGCCTTCCTCAGTCCATTTGTGGACATAGGCCTCCTTAACATTATTCCACCTCGATCTATTCTGCGCTATGTTCTGCCAGTTGAAACCACTCGTTTTCTTGATATCATCCGACCAACGCGTTTGAGGTCTTCCAGTTGGTCTTTTCTGCCCCCATGGTCTCCAATTGAGTAAAATTTTGGTCCATCTATCTTGCGATCTTGCTACATGGCCTGCCCATTCCCACTTCTGCTTCGCCATTCGCTCCACTATGTCGTCCACTTTTGATACGCTACGTAGCCATGTATTTCTCTTTTTGTCTTTTATAGTTACTCCCACCATTTTGCGTTCCATAGCTCTTTGTGTGACAGCCATTTTCCTGACAATTGATTTGTTGAAGGCCCAGGTTTCTGTTCCGTACAATAGCACAGGAAGTATGCATTCGTTAAAGGTCTTGGCTTTTAGTTTTTGTGGAATATTCATCTTCATTATGTAACCCAATTTTCCGTACGCCATCCATCCCAGTCTAACACGTCTATTTAGTTCAGCTTTTAAGTTATCTTTCCCCATCCTGATTTCCTGTCCAAGGTAAACATATTTTTCCACCTTCTCTATATCTGTGTTGTTAAGCGTTATTTGAGCGTTATCCTGAACTTCGTTTGTCATAACTTTTGTTTTGCTTATATTTATTTCTAAGCCTCGTTCTCTAGAAACATCACTTAGTTCAGTCAACATTGTTTGTAGCTCTTCCGGGGATTCTGCAATTATAACGACGTCATCGGCGAAACTCAGATGATTAAGCGTTGCTCCAGAAATGTTTATTCCTTTCTTGCTCCTATTGAGTTTTTTAAATATGTCGTCTAAAGCCGTGTTAAAACGCTTTGGAGAAATCGGGTCTCCCTGCCTTACACCTCGATGAATATTCACCTTTTCTGTGTCATCATGTAACCGTACAGTTAACGTAGCGTTCCTATAGATGTTTTTAATGAGAGCTGTGTATCTATGATCAATTCTTGCGTTGGCTAGAGAATCTAGTATGGCCCAATTTTCGATGCTGTCAAAAGCCTTCTGATAATCGACGAAGGCTAGCCAGAGCGGTAATTGGTATTCCGTAACTTTTTCAATCAGAATGCGAATTGCTTGTAAGTGGTCATTACAGCTAAAATTCTTTCGGAATCCGGCCTGTTCTTTAGGTTGGTAAAAGTCGAACTTATTGGTCAAACGATTGGTTATTATTCTTGTGAATAGCTTGTAAATGTGGGATAGCAAGCTTATTGGCCTGTAATTATCTAAATTTGATGCATCCCCTTTTTTGTATAGGAGAATGATTATTGCTTCATTCCAATCGTTTGGAATCTCTCCTGTATGAAGGCATAAATTAAATAGTCGCTGTAATTCCCGAAATAGATGTTTTCCTCCGCATTTTATAGTTTCGACAAGTATTCCATCTGCTCCCGGTGCTTTCCCTCTTTTCATACTTCTTAGTGCTAGCTCTATTTCATCTTCAGTAATTTCAGGAATGTCCTCCGGAGTTGACGTTAATTAATGGTAGGTCTCTTTGTTTGTATGTTTGGATTCGGATGCTTTGATTTATAGAGTTCTTCGTAAAATGTCTTCGTTATTTGGAGAATTTTATTTTTATCAGTAATCTCCACACCATCTTTATTTTGTATCTTATATATTTCTCTTTTACCAGAGTATAATGTCTTACGCAGTACTTTTAAACCTTTGTTTTTTTCCAAAGTATTTTCTACCACTGCTTCCTTATGTGTACGAATATCCTGTTTAGCCATTCTTCGAACTTTTTTATTTAATTCTGCGTACTCCACCGAATTTCGTTTTCCCTCGTTGATTAGAGATGGTCTTTCTTCCAATAATATTTTCGTTTCCTGCGTTAACCTTTGGTTTTTCTTTTTCCCATTTATATACATATTTGTGTTTTTCAATGATTCTTTTATAGCTGTGCTGATTTTATTATTTATACTGTTCACTGTTTGTGATTCGCCTGTATTGTCTTTTAATAGATTTTCATTTAAATTTGTTTGATATATGTCTTGATCCTGCTCCAACTTCACGGTGTCTATAGCTTTTCTCTTAGGTCTTATCTTTTTTAATCTCTCAATTTTTTTGTTTACTACCACTCTAGCTCTAACTATTCTATGATCACTACCTGTTGTGAATTGATTTAACGCACTAACATCCTGTACTATTCTTTTATTTGTGGATAATACATAATCAATCTCATTTTTGGTATCTCCATTTGGGCTAATCCAAGTCCATCTTCTTTTACTTTTCTTCTTAAAGAACGAGTTCATATTAAATAGTTTATTTTGTGTTATGAAGTTGACCATCATGTCTCCTCTTGGATTTCTATCTCCAATTCCGAAATTTCCTATGTATATCTCTTGATTTTCTTTTGCGCCAACTTTGGCATTAAAATCGCCAGCTATTATAGTGTCTGTTGTTTTATTTTGTTCCATACTTGTTGAAATATCCTCATAGAAACTCTCCACAACTTCGTCATCATAAGCATTGGTCGGTGCATAGACCTGAACTACTTTTAAAGTATAGTGTGGAGCGATGTCAAGAGTTACATGTCGGATTACCGCTCCTAACATGGAGAACCGTCGTGTCCTGTGCTAGTTTTGGTCCGCCCCGGGTATTTTATTTTCCCGGTACTTGTCATATCTGACGAGCATTCCCCTATCCGCCACCTGGGGAGGCGCCCGATGGAGGACCAGCAACCCCACACGAGGAATAGGTGGTTACGAGTCTAGAATCTACAAAAAAGATCGTTGCTGCTTTCTTGAGACACAGTGCAGTAATTCCTCTTGACGATTGTAAAACTGTAAGTTTCAATTGGTATACAGGAGTTTGTCTACATCAGGTCTGTGAAAAATCGTGTAGTGATGACCAAATCTGGTTTGCGTGGTATTTTCTTGTACCATGATAATGCAACGCCGCACTCAAAAAATTTTAATATTTTACACTCACCGTCCATACAGTCCAGATCTTGCTCTCAGCGATTTCCTTTGTTTCCAAACATTAAAAAAAGCATACGCGGTAAGAAATTTTCACACGAAAATTCGACGAGTACTGAATTTCAGCAGATTTTTGACGACTTTCCAAAGACGGCGTTGTAAGCCTGTTTCAAGAAGAGGTGTCAAAATACGAGAAAATGTATTATGGATGAGGTGGAAATGTTGAAAAACACTAAATTCCGCATTCTTATTGTTATAACTAGGAATTAACAGAACAACGGTCATATGTTGTTTAGCTTTTACTTCTAATATAGGTATAACCGTTAATAACAACCAGACTCTGCAGTAAATTTTAATAGCACTAATTAGAAACGCTTCTTTGCTTGTAATTTGTATACATTCTCATACATGAGGAAACTGTTAAACAATATTAAGAAGTTCTTATTTTATACAGTATGTCCCCGGATGGACTTTACAATAGGTTTAATCAATAAAAGTATTTGTAGTATGGATTTTCATATTTAGCAGTCTCGGCTTGCTTGGTATAGAATGGTTTTTACTAAATTACAGCTGAGATGAAATCCAATTGGCAGAGTAGCTTAAAAAGAATATAAATCACTGTAGGTAAAGTGGCCTTTCTGGTAACTTTCCAGAAAAATTATATTAAATTAAAATATTCTAGGTTAAAAATTATAGCGATATGTCGGGTTTCATCACATTCGGATTAGAAAAATTTATTATTATAAATTAACGCTCATAGCCTTATGTTTTTATTATAATGAACAATTTCAATTAAAACTACTAAAAAATATAGAAATAATCGCCAACCCAGAATAGAACATAATTCCACCCTTCTTGTAGATTCTTGTTAACTCTCTATTTTTTTTTAAATTTTTAAGGTAAAATGTAAAATTTCACTTTTCAATTAAAATATAATGAAACTATAATTTTTAATTTAGAACATTTTATTTTAGTCAACAGAAAGACGTCCTTACCTGCAATAATTTATATTCTTCTTACGCTAACTCTGCTAAGTTGACCGCAATTTGGTAAAAATTTATTTTATATCCATCAGGCCTAGTGCAAAAGACGAAAACCGTACTAGAAATGATTGTATTCATTACACCAATTGCAATGTCCAATACTCTATAAAAATCGAAAAGTCAGGTTGATCAATTCTCGAATCTATTTTAATAAATCGATTTGATTTCCATTTAAGCCAACGAACTGATTCGCTTTCTATTAAAAATTACGTATTTTTCTACGTTTTACAGTATACCACGAGACGACGTAAGTTTGCGAGCTGATCTCATTTCGTCTGGAACAGTTTTTTTGGAAGTTTAATAAGTCGAATGAAGGAGATACCAGGTAACGTAAAATTTTGGAGGAGAAGTTACTACCGATTTTATTTCCATTGCTCCCTATGATACATCATTTATGAATTAAATTTATATAGAAATATCAATTACAGGATTCTCACAAACATCCTGTTGATGTACTGTGGTAGTTTTACTTATTTATAATTATGTACTTATTAAATCATTGCATGATAAATAACTGATACCGCAGTTTTTTCCTATGTAAATACGAGTTTCACCTCGACACTCGAAAGAATAAAAAAGGTTATAATTGTGTCACATGCGCTCCTGAAGTAGGTTATACTTATCAAATGTGACACTGACACTGATATAGGAGCACTTCAACACACCAAAGTTTATAAAATTCGGCCTACCTTGTAACCTAGTTATACCAATTATTGTTTATTTTCCAATAGTATTCAAGATTTATTCAGACTTTCACTCTTCAGGGTCCCGACATGAGTACATGACGACAATCAGGTTTCCTCAATCCGATCTGTCTGGCTCTGTGCCTGTCTGTCCGTCTGTCTATCTGTCTGTCTATCTATCTGTCTGGCTGTCTATCTTTCTGTCTGTCTGTCTGTCTATCTGTCTATCTGTCTATCTGCACGTCTGTCTGCCTGTCTGTCTAGCTGTCTATCTGCATGTCTGTCTGCCTGTCTGTCTATCTGTATGTTGGGGTGTCTTTTTTACATATTTAATAATAATAATAATAAATGACTTTATTTTCTCATATAATACAAGAAAAAAGGCGAAGTTCAACAGACGTTGCTCTTCCACTTAACCTTATTCACGCATGGAGCATGCGACACTACATGTCACTTAATTACTAACTTAAGCATATAGTTTATACTTATGACCTACGATACTGATCTATTTTCTTGTAGCAGTTTAATATAGCTTATTCTAGTATACTAAGCAACTAATAATAGCTTTCCAAAAATGTGGTAATAGTTCCCATAATAGAACCAGGAGAGTAAAGTACAAACAATGTGTGGAAATGTCGACTATTAAGTTTAATCAACGTAGGAGAAAACATACTAGACAAACTGATGATAGAGAGGATATTGTCTGTGTGTCTGTTCATCTGTTTGTTGTCGGTATAACTTAAAAACTATTTTTGAATAATGACAATATTTTCCATGAGGATTGTATGTCTAACTGGCATAAAACCGAGAAAATTTCGGTCACATATACACTGTGGTTTTTTATCTTGTTACAACACATATTACGTCTAACCTTTTTCATGAGTGCTTAACATTATGATAACATTTTTAATAAACTAATTTCATACCGTTGCGACAACCATGAAATTAGTTTATTTAAAATGTTATCAAAATGTTAAACATTCATGAAAAAACGCTGGATGTAATATGTGTTGTAACGAGATAAAAAAAAACTACAGTGTATATAAAGGGCGAAAAATAAATAGTAATAATTTGCAGATAGCTCAAGTTTTACTCTCCATGAAAGTGGGACCCAAAGGAAACGATTAGTGCGTTGCGCGCTGCCTGCTTGCTTCCCGTTGAAATTTATTCCGCAGGCGCTGAAATAGCGCTGAGTTCAAATCCCGTCTGCAATATTTTTTATTTGTAAGTTGATGGAATTTCAATTACCAAGTGGTTCCTATTCTAATTTCAGTGTTATTAGGACCGTTAAGATATTTTTACCCCTAGTTGTCTTTGGTTTTTCATTATACATATTTAAGGTCACAACTTCCACTTGCGAGGGAAGTTGTGAGTATAGCCCTTTGCAGATTTTTTCGTCATAATTATTAGTCCAATCAATTTATTTATCAAGTTTTTCGTTAAAAATGTTATAGCTAACACTTAATATGTTTCTGACTGTTATAAACAGGAAGTTGAAGGAACCGGAAGCATTTTCATGTGTCTTCTTTCTGTACAATTGACCGAGCGCAGGAGGGGTTTCGAAACAACTGCACGAAAATTCATTTCCATCTATTACCGATAAATGTATGTATGTTCCACGCATAGCGGCCAAAGTAAGGAACGGATTTTCATGAAAATTTACGGATGTGTTGGTACCACACTTTGGTTTTACTTTATTGCACCATTCGATATCAGGAGGACGAAATGCCCCATATTATATGTGGGCGTGAATTTGTTCTTTGGTCTCAATTGTTTTAAAAAGGAATGTGGGAGACGAATGCTCCAGGTCTATTGATGGCAGAAATACTAGTATCCATATAATTAATGATGCTAGGGAAAACTATGCTCCACAATATTTAAAAGACCAGAGTCTAATTCTTACGATGAAATTACTATAAAAATCGACTAATTGAAGATTATAATCTGAAAATAAAATTAGAAAGCTATTTCTTCTTAATGTCTATAAAACGCTTTGCAACTAGTACGTAGCTACTTATTGTACGTGGGGTATGTATTCACTGAGTTATATTTAGTTATTTATTTATTTAGAACTCACCTAACAGCCGTTAGGCAAATTATAGGCTTCGCTGTACTACTGGTAAGCTATATGGATGCAGCGTTGTAAAATATGCAATTTATCATATTAGGATCAAATCTACATTTTTAAGAAATAAATGTATATGCTTTTTTGTCGAGTTGTTAATACTGTTAGTCTACTATGTCTGACACCGTCTTCAAATTATGTAAACAATTTTCTAAAAGAAATATGAAAATTAGCCTGTCATAACTAGAGTTGGTGAAGTACTAACCTTAGCTTTAAAATTATAAATATTTTCCACGGCCGGGAGTAGAACTCAGTTTCTGGGTTAGAAAAACTGTGGGAGAAATAACACATCTTCTCTCTAGGAAGATAGTATTAATATTATTCGTATTACCTCCTAGGGAGTTTTCATTATAATAAATATAAAAAGAATAAGGGAAACATCAGTTCTGATGGTAATCCTAACATAAATACCATTTAAAGGCTGCTAAATATTGCAGTATAATTCGGAATTGGTATCATACCTTTTTATGAAAATACTTGTTTCATGCCTTTCTACTCCGGTGGTGAACAAATATATACACGACAATGGAGAACGCCATTGAAAACGTGGTTGATGATGTACTGTGCTGCATTTAGGGAAAAAGTGAAAGTTCAAGAAACAATTTGATTACAAGATGGTTAAAACGGTACCGCTGTTTTAATGAAGAAGAATGGTGTATTATAGGCAGAGCTGGGCAAATTACATTTAAAAAGTAATTTATTACTAATTACCCATTACCGCCCAATGCAGTAATTTAATTACCAGAGATTAAATTACTCACAGGGAATAGTAATTGAATTACCAATTACTTAGTAATTGTAATTGTACCGATCGATTACTCTTTCAATTACATTCAATAAAAATTATTGTCATATACGTAGTTGTATTTAGTAGAACTTTCTTGCAAGTTGCAACTATCATTAGTGTCGTGTCGATTCGTAATTGTAATCTAAAAATGCTTAATTTTTATGTTTTCTTAACTATAGTAACCTACATACTCTTGCACTTTTGAAAGTTTTTTGATAATTAAATCTTGTAGCTACATGCACCGTTCACCAAAACGAAAATTTTTAATTTGTTTTGATGTAAGATATAAGTAAATAAATAAGTTTAGGGATAACAATTATACAGGGTGTCTCAAAAAAAATGGGACACCGATTTGGTAAAGATTCCTTAGGTTATAATAAACCGATTAAACCTAATATACCTTAGTACAAAGTCCCTTCAGTAAGAAGGTATAGGAACTTGAAGGTTCAAATTTATATATTTTTACTTCATTTTACAATAAAAGAAGTATTGGATTGACCCCAAAAATTTTAAATTGAGTTCTCAACAGATCTTCACGTTTTAGAGTCCCAAACAAACCCAAAAAAACATATTTTTTCATTGGTCTGTCTGTGTGTGTGCCTGTGAACAGAATATCTCAAAAATGAAAAGAGGTATGGCGTTGAAACTTTATATATAAGTTTTGTCTACTATGTAGATGCGACAGCAAGTTTTTGAAGAAAATTGCATAACCGGAAGTAGGTGTTTACCCTTGTAAATTTTTTCAGTTTTTTTCGATTTTTTCAAAAACCGCTTTAACCATTTTTTTCAAACTTCAAATTTTTATTAAATTTTGAATGTGTATTGATGTGAGATAAGTTATTTACCAGTTGAATACTTCTAAAAATAGAACACCCGGTATATTATTACATTTTTGAATTCAGCTTAAAATTAAAGAAAAAAATTGTCTCTTTAGCTAACGCTCTATTTTGTACCGTTTTTGTAGAATTTGTAGTTTTTGAAAATTTTTGAAAGATGCTTAAAAATTTCAAACCAAATTTTTGGCTAATTATAAGATCACTGTAAAAGGAAGTTGTGTGCGTGCATCACACCACATTTTTTTTATATTAGTTTCTACATAGGCTATCACTGAAGTTGAGCGATTGCGGATTTAGTTACCGAGGCCCGTAGCGCCAAAGCAAATATACCACATGAGGGATAAAAAGGAACTTCCAGTACCGAGAATTACATTGTTTTTTTAAATCGAGAAATCGCGAAACTACACCATTTTAACCAACTTTTGTAGGTTATGTTGACGTCGGTTGACCTATCGCCCAGCCGCCTACAAAAAGTCCTAAAGCAATGGATTACTTCACTGCCCATTTCTCGTGTTTTAATTGACGATTTCGAAGTTCTTCACTGCCGATTTAAAATAGTATATTAAAGTATGAGTGGATAACAGGGTCTTTAAAACACGCGCGAGTTTTCGAGCTCGAAATAGAGCAAGTCTTTTAAAGACCAGTTATCCACGAATACTTTACGCTATTTTTTATTTTACCTCCAATACTGGAAATAAATTACGCACTAAAAACTTAGAACTTGTCGTGATAAATCGGGAGGGCATAATAATATTGCTACTATAGTTACGAGAATTATTTACGTTTTTGTCGCGTCCATGTCCGTTGTTGCATTCAGTCGTTTCCTTGACAACCTTTAAAGCTCGGCGAGCTTTAATCGTCTGTATTCGTAGGCTCAGGCGTGCTTTAAATGGCGATTCTGATGCAGGTATAATAAAAAAAAATTTGAATAATTATGAAGAAATGTCGAATTTAATTTTCGCTAGATTTATAAGTAAGTTTTCCATGTTCGTGATAAATTAATCCACTCGCTTTGCATCGCTCGTTCGTAAATTAAAAGTTAAAAAACTCTCACTTTTCTTGACTTGTAGAACAATCTACTATTAAATACGCCTAACATGAGGCTGAATGACGAAAAATGCAACTTACCTAAGTATTCAGGGTGGAGCATTGAATTTTTTTACTGTTTGACAGCAAATTTCTATTTAGATTTTGCAGAAGAACACTACTTAGGGCAACTTGAGCATTTTTTGTTGGCTCAGTAAGAATAGCATATTACATACCAAGGTGGAAAGTGTTTCATTCCTGTCGAGAGATTAAGTAGTTAACCGAGACACGCAGCGTCGAGGTTAACTTTATCTCGAGACAGAAATCAAACTTTTCACTGTGGTATGTATACTATTTTATTCGCAATCATCTAATTTTAAAAATAACTACAATTGAATTCTGAATAATAGATATCTTGATGTAGCAAATATTTTTGTTACCATGAAAACAACCCAGTCTTCAGGTATGTAATATTTTTCGGGGTATGTAATAATTTCCCGGCTAGTTTCAGTAATCATCTAGTTCTCAGCTGTTGACATGTCGTGAAATTGACACATTGCAATGTGATTGTGAATAAAATGTGTTAGGTAAGTTTTGAAATTTTAAAACAAAATATCAATTTGGTGTTGATCAGGGACTGGTAAAAGTTGACAGGTGACTGATAAACCTAGTTGAAAACCACTGATTGTAATATAAATTTGTACAACAGATACAAAAACAAAAGCCATTTGCTCAAGCACGTAACAATGAAGTCATTTTTACATTCAAGAGACCTTTATACCATGTGATTAAAAAAATACATAAGGGTTGCCATGGTAAATAAAACTAATGTCGAGAGCAAGCTTTACAGACAAAAATTTTTAGAACTTTCAATCACCATGTCAGCCTATAATACAAACTTATGACAGCAACAACAGTGATGACAGTTAATGAATTCTAAAGCTTCCTATTGACATAACTTTTATTTTCCGTGGCCAATTCTTGGTTCTAATTTGTTTTTCAACACACCGTATAAGAAACGGGAGAAAATACGTATTTTATAAAATTACTGTCAACGGTCAACAATTAAATTGCTCAGGATGCTTTCATATTTTTACTTCAAGTTTCAAAATCTTATCAACATCTCTAATAATACCTATTGATTTTAGTTTAGGGCAATAAAATATCTAAAAGTACGTAAATTAGGCCACAATGGAATATTGTGTAAAATCATTAAGAAACCAATATTTGATTTCCTTGTAATTAGTATGAGAGTTCAGGGTTTTGTAGGTTTCGTCCGTCAACACAGCAATCTGTATAACGTAAAGAAGTAATTTTGGATGAGGTGAGCGGAATTATAAGAAAGTAATATTTTTTATAAGGCATTATTCAAAATTTGTAATAATAATCGAAGCTAACATATTGTAGCAGTCCGTAAAAATTACGCACTATGTGCCAGTATAAGGCAGCATAAGAGCATTACAAGGCAAGAAAGCGACAAAGAATGGAACATTTACAAAATGTTCAATGCAAGAACGCGGTACTTATACGGCGTTTTTAATTTGAATTGGTACCATACCCCATACTGCATTTTTGAGCCAACCAGGCAAAAAATTTTGCAATTAGGTACATTTTATTTATGTGTTTTACGCTGTTTAAGTGTCGTTATCGGATTTTGGCCGTTTAGTGTAGTTACTCACACAAAAACGTAATTTTCTGGCCTTAACGCTTGTTACACTTGCACGGCAGTATACCCCTATGCTAGTACATCGTTTAAAACAAGCAAATTGAAATGAATAAATAATTATTATAAACCAATATCGTCTAATGAAGCTATTTTAAATTATATTTTTGCCTTAGGTATTGTAATCTGTAATGTACTTACCGCAAATATAGTTTTAGCGTCTTACACTTAGCGTCCCTTACAAGAAATATTAGTGTCACCATTGCAAGTTGCAGAGGAAATAATAAATTAGGCTTATATTGGGCGGGAAAACCCTATTGCGATTTGCTTAATATGTAACTTTATAATACCTTATCCTATTTTTTTGCGTTCTGCATATTTGGCACGCAATCGAGGTCAGTAATTCAGTAATGGAAATATCACAAAATTTTAATTACCACAGGTAATTCAAATACTTGTAAAGTAATTAAATGCTTTAGAGTGACTTAATTACACATACGTAATTGAGCAATTGAATGTAGTAATTAATTACTTTCAAAAAGTAATTTTCAACTACTTTCTAACAGAAATGGCAATTCACAATTACAGTTATCGCATTTTGAAGAGTAATTCAATTCCAAGGCAAATAAACAAAAAGGAATTTAATTAGTAGTAATTTAATTAAATGGTAATTAATTACTGCCCAGCTCTGATTATGGGACAAGTGGTTGAAATTTTATCAGCCACAAGTCGCATATACCATTTTTTTCTACGAATTTTTAAAATAAACGTTAAATCAATGCACTTTAGAAAAAATTAAACATAAAGTGACATTTCTCTTGTCAACAATTGAATGTCAAACAGTTTGAAATCTCCGTAGTCCTAATATTTCAATCTCTAGTGGTTCAAATGCGATTTTAACCACCGGAATCAATGTCAAAATGACTGATTTCAATGTCATGAGTAGAAAAATTTGTTTTTTATTAGTTCTTTAAGGAAGGTACACATCTATAAATTTAAATTTAGAATCGTTGTAAAAGGTTTATCCCATTTTATATTTATATATCACAGTGTCAAAAAAGGTACCCTAAAATTCTTTTCAGTGTAAGAATTCCATTATAATTTGTGATTGGTGCATGTGATGCTATTCGCAAAATACGATTGGTCTGCATCATATCAGATTAATTATGAATACTTTTAATAATACCTATTAATTTAACCTTTAGTGCAATACAAAATGCTTAAATTACGCAAATTTTCTCGTCGTGTAGTGTAATTTAAAACATAATTTCACTGTAGAATCATTAGAGAAGCCAATACTTCATCACTTTAAAATTAGCATGGAATTAGCTGTATTGTGTCGGCCTATGCAGCACTGTGCATATAAATTTCAAATTCAGAGTAAAACTTCATGAACACCCGTAATCGTCAAATGTACAGTCTATATGTTTCCGCATCGATTTTAGTGTTCTAGAAGCGTACTTTTTAAAATAACCATAATTATATATTTATGAAAATCATAGATTCTGCATTACGAAATAGCTACTTGTGCAACAAGTGCTAAAAGTGGATGTTTATGTACGAGTTTGCACACACTGTTTTTTGTACGGCCTTAAATTTACTGTTATTAATCTACAAATGTCGATTTAACAAAGGTTTGCATTTATGGCAGTTATAATTTATGTCATAGTAAAGAGATGGCCATGACGCGCAGGTGACTGTTTCTGCAGCCGATAGCTGTCAGAATTAGTTGTCAAAGGTAATTAGAAATGTACACATTTTACTTTATTCATTGCATAATGCTTTAATTATTAAAAAATACTTTACTTCTAACGAAAGAAGTAACTAGAATAACTTTACAAAGTCTCACTTCCAGTTCGCAATTCTAAATTTAACACCAGCTGTTTACACACATGTGCTAAAAGTACACACTTGATTTATAAAACGTCATTTTTAGTGAAAAAAGCTGAGCCCAAAACGTCTACTTTTAGTAGTTGTAGAATTAGAAGCTTAATTTTATCTAAGTCCGTAAAGATTAAGCGCTAGTGTATAAATAATTGTATTGGTAGAAAGATATTAACCATAAGCTTACACAAACGGAAAATAAACCATAACCGCCCTCGTGAAAACCTGCATTAGTAGAGGACTAATTTCCTATTACTTAAAAATAAGCTGTAGTAATTCATAGAAAAGTTTATCTACGATAGTGTGTAAAATTGACTTTACCTACGACCACCACTAAAAGTAGGCCTTTTAGCGCTAGCTTTTTTCACTAAAAGTGTTGTTTTATAGTTTACCGTGGTTAAATAAATCAGCTGTTTACTTTTAGCCCATGTGCTAAAAGTGAAGTGAGGTTATAAAGCTACAATTTCGAATTGGAAGTGAAGTTGTAAGGTTATTCTAGTTACTTCTTGCGTTACAGGTAAAGTGGTTTTGAAATAATTAAAGCGTTATGTAATGAATACAGTCAAATGTGGAGTATTAAAAATTACATTTGGTAACTGATCTTGACTACTGTCATTCGCAAACATTCGCCCGCGCGGCATGGCCTACTGTTTATTATGACATAAATTAGAAGTGTCGTAGTTGCAAACCTTTGTTAAATCGATATTTATGGATTAATAACAGTAAAATTAAGGTCGTAGATAAAATATTGTATGCAATTTTCATGTCTCGTGCATAAACGTCAACTTTTAGCACTTGTCGCATAAATAGCTATTTTCTACACTCACCTCTAAAACTGGCCATTAAAAGCTCACTGTCAATGGGAAAAGTTAGCGATTCACACCTATTTTCCCTAGTAACCATTCTAACATCGCAACCACGTAAACAAAGTTTTAATGAAATAACCACGTGACTTCATTTTACTTTACGCATCGCCATGGCTACCTGATTATTATTGTAATTCATAACTTTCCTGGAACTGTCAAAAATTATTGGCAATTGCATCACGGCGCGTCCATCCTCACGCAACAGTTTTATTGTGTTTGTGAGACTTTGTGAAGTTGAAGATGGAATCTGAAGATAATTGCACCCCGCCTGAAGTATTTGAAGCGGGCCGGACAGCAACCAATGAGTTGTGGCCGGCCAAATCGCGCAGCCTTTACGTACGGCGATACAACGACTTTATTAAATGGTGTAAATTGAAACAAATCACAAAATATTTCAATTATTTGACAATTATGTCATTTATTTAGGGCCGTAGAAAAAATGTTGTATGTATTTCGAGTGTAAAGAGATATTTTGGTATTCGGTTGCTTTTTCGCGCCTCGCCGCCGCTCGGCACGAAACTCACATCCTCATGTCAAAATGGCTCTCTTTACACACTAAATACGTAAATATCTATTTATCTACGACAGTGTGTAAAATTGACTTTTAGTTGGCAGTTTTAAATGACATGATTCAGAGAACAGGTTTTAAGTTTGTAAAACGACTGTTTAATAGCTTGTTTTCATTAGTTCACGTCGTCAGTAGCAACGTGTTTAAAATTATTTCAATAGTCACGTCGCCAGTGTGTTTTCTAGATTATATCGTAAATAAAATATTGTACGATATACACGTAAAGCATCTTTAGTCACTCGCGTTTTAACTCTGCCCCACTCGTGACCAGAGACTAGCTTTGTGAATTTCTATCGTCAATTACTATAGTAATACCTACTGATTCAAAACATAAAGCATTAAGCAACTCAGCCGCTGCGTAATACACACTTTACATTTAATAAGTCGTTTATATTCCTTATTAAATTAAATTGTTTAGAAGAGAAACAATAATATAACTAATTCTACTAGGAAGTAATGCCGTTACCATATATTTTATTAAATAAAGTTGTTTTTTACTTCAAAAATGATAGTTGCGATTTTTATCAAAGAAATATCTGTAAGTCCGGTAATCTCTACTTTATCAAAGAAGAATCGTTTTTTTACACAATGCGAAAATTCGTTTTTTTAACAGTAAAGACGAAGTGGACTAAGTCTTTTAGTGAAAATAAACTAAAGGAAAACAATTCGCAAATAAACCTCCACTTCCATACAATAACAAATTGATGTGTAAGTAATTCAATTATGCCGTTTCAGTTCTATTTTCCTCGGCTGCATTGTCGATAATACGAAATAACAACCCAAAACTTAGACTACCTTTGATTTACGTTGTGTATAGGCAACAACAGCTTAGTACTAGATTATTACATAGTTATCATAATAAGAAATATTTTACATTACGATTTAAGTAACTTATAAGTAAGATATATTTTCCGCTTGAAACATTGAATAAAGCATTTAAATGCAATTTTTTTCTTTTGGGCCTGCCTTTCCAGTTGTGTTTAGTTGTATCTTTTTTAATTTCGCATTTGTATCCGTTACGTTGGTAGAAATAGTAAAAATGAGTCTATTTGTATGTATCTAGTATCACTTTTCTGGGTTTTTATTTTTAACGGTTGCTCCATGTACTTGAACAGAAAGCCTTATTTGTATTTAGTGTTAGCTTTTTCATGTTTCTGTATATTTCTGCATGATTTCGAAACTTTTACTCACAGTTTACACAGAGAAATTGTAAAAATGGATTACGATTACGATTAAAGATGGAATAAAGGGGTCGATAAAAAAAACCAATTAAACTGGTCAAATGAAACGGGTATAGAAAATGTACAAAAGAAATTGATATAAGAGGCAACCAAGCCAGTATAATGAAAGAGGAATAGAATTCAAAAACTAAAAGGTCATAAATACCCCACATAGTGGGTACGCAAGAGCGTATGATGTATGAAATGTTTGAAAATGTGGAATATCTGTACACATCCCGATAAATTAGACGACACCAACATACCTGTTTATAAAAATGGTAAGACATTTGCGACAATTACTGAATGATACTTCTCGACAGTAATCTTATTTTCCATATATTTAAAAAAAATCAAACCTAAAATACATAACAGACAGGCTTTGTTAGAAAGTGGGAATTGGAGGAAAAGACGTGAAATAATCATTCAGTTTAACCGCTCTATTCAACGTTTACTGAAAATGGATAATGAAAACAACCTCAGGTAACACTGCAATATACGATATACAGTATATGACGTGAGGTATTTCAATGGCACGATATTACTTGGCTCCCCAGAGGAGCAACAAATCAATTTACTACAGAGAGTGGAGTAAGTTAGCAGCTACTTATTATTAAAGACAAATTACTAGAAGGCATTGGAGGCTCAAATACACCTATAAGATATACAAGAACAGCGAAAGCACCACTTGAATGATTACAATGACTGACGTGCAACAAAAATACAGAGAAATTGTACATGAAAAACCGTGACGATTATATGAAGAAAAGCGTTTAAACGAGAGTACCCCGTGTTGTAACTATTTTAGTAGAAAACAATATTAAACCATGTCATTCTGTTTTATTAAAGACACATATAACGTAGTTTTTGCACGCTACACACTTCCACTTCATTCTTGGTTGCATATAAAACAGAAATTTCAACAAAATTTTAGAAATGTGACTCTTGACTGCATATTCTCATAGGAAGTTTGTTATAACCCACTATAGATAGATCTGTTATCCTTCCCGAGTATTCATTATAATCAATGCCTGTCTACCGTTATAAAAGACAATAGAACATGGATCATCGTGTACGTCAATGTGTAAGCAGATATTACTAAAACCCTTTCATAAATTTTAGAAAGGGTTATGATTTACCCCAATTTTAATTAAACCTTGAAGACAACAAGTGGTATTATGAACAGAATTAAATGTGACCCTTCTAAGCCATTCGCATTGTCGCACGAGATAAGAAAAAATGTAGGCGGAAGCTGGAAAACTGCGCGCTAAATTAGCAAAGATGCCGATTTTATCGCCTTGTTGGTTTTTTAATTGAAATTAGCTTCAGCTTTTACCTTAAAGGGAATTACTGAAAATTAACTAGTTAAATTATTAAAAAGAAAAGAATTGATTAAGTCGGAAGAATGATCATTGCTAAGTTACCGGTCCGAAAGAAGACTAATGTAATAAAACCTGGCGTTGATTGGTTATTTATGAAATAACTTGTTTTTACTCGAGTGGTAAATGTGGTTCAATGAGCAAAGCAAATAAAAAAGACCCAAATTTGTAATGTTTACATGTAAGATTTTTGCAATTCTGTAATAAACTTAATTTTTGATATTCTAGGTTATGCTGAAATAGAAAAAATTATGTGATGTCAGTATAATGACGACTGGAAAGTTGCGATTTCAACGCAAATTACGTGTACATTACTGAAAACAATAAAATTAGTCCAATATTCACCATCGTATTTCCTGTAGTAATAATTATTTCTGTTGCTTTATGTACACACACTTACTATTGGAAATTTTTACAATAGTTTTGAAGTAACAAATTGTTCGAAAATACCTTGGTTTTACCTGTTACTATTACAAAGAAGTGGCTTCTCTATATGTATTGTGTGCCTTTATTTAATTAAGAACGGAAAACCTTGGAAGTACAAACTATTTAATCAGGTTACTAGCACAATATTTGAAAGAATAAGTAACTACTATACTATTTATTGTATATTCCGACACCTATCTTTCCTTATCAGAATGTATAGGTAAAGACGTTAAAAATAGAATGGAGCAAAGTTGAAGTGAATTTGCAATTATCACACTGATAGTATCAAAAAAAAGTGTAGCAAGCTATTTAATACCTAGGAAAAAAGGCAAAAAGCTATACTCGAAATTTTCCTTGCAAGTGGAAGTTTTTTGTAACTACAACTACGAAAAATACGAAGAGTATTCAAAATTATATGCAAACTAGGTACAGATATCTCTAAAATGATAATAATATTTAAAAAGTGAAAGGAAACACATATTAATGTACATTGCATCAATTTGCAATAAAAAGCCTTTTTTTAGTGCAGGATTCCATTAATTCGTTAAAATGAGACGTAGAACGCCTAGTAGGCAGGCAACTATTGTTACAAACCATTCGAGAGGTGACCTATTGACAGCTGCTACGTGGCGTACGGGAAAATTTCTTCGCTTCCGGTAAAATTTGGTCGAAGTGATGACATGTGTGTAGAACTCTTTGCTCAATATTACTAAGTTCATCGTGCTAAGGTCACACGTTTTGACCTTATTGCTGGAGAGCTCGACCTTTAATGATATGAGAATCCTTTAGAAGCAGTTGTAGAAATCCGAAATCATTTTGTGTGGTTCTAACCTAAAAGCACATGGCAGGTGCCATGCTGAACCTTGTTTTTGGAGTGGATGAATCAGATTTGGTGCACTTATTTTGTATGGTATAGCTTTCTCATTTTTGTATGCTTTAATTAACCTTTCTTGTACGCAGCTCGGAATCTAAATTTGCTGGTGGTGTGAAAGCATCAAGGACGCTGTACACCAGGGGCCCATTTTAAGAACGTACTATACCCCGAGTGAAATAAGCTTTATCGCAGAAGGATTTTGGAAATGCTACAGCAATTCAGCCTTGGAACAAGCGAATGCGATTTTTGTTGAATCCACTGCATTCCGCCAGTCGTTATAGTTACCGTACGTCTCCAGTATTTGGGGGTTTAAACAAACAACCTTTAGTTGCACTGCATTTTGGTTTCAATTTATATATCTCAATTGATGTATCGCTTCACCGTACTGATATAATTGTAATTTCTATTTAGCATTGCAAATATTATTCTCTAGCTAAGTGTCCCTGAGGGAGGTTTTCAAAAAAGCTAATACCTTATTTATTTGATTTTGAGAGCTCAGTGGGTATTGAAGTAATTTGTACAGGCGTTCCCAGGTTTAGTTCGCTAGTCTATAAATTCATAAGCTGGGTTACTATTCCAACTGTTCATTTTTCTGTGTTTTACAAGCGAACATACAACCTCATCAATGTTAAGCAATTTGTGTTCCATTACGAAATTACTAGGAAAGTTGTATTGGGATTACGTTCATTGAGCAAGCGAATTTATTTTCCAAATTAATCCAGTTTCCATATTGGTTTCGGTTTGCTAATATGTTCTTAGTACATTTCGAGCATAACTCAGCAGCGAAGTAAGTGAAGATTTGTTGAAGGCAAGACCTCCCACACATAATTACAGATTTATGATAACACGCCGTTGTTGCATGACCTGTGTATGTTTTTCTTGTGATATACCGGGTAACCTTAGGAAACCGTGCCAATCGAAACCACTTTGCGCCCTTTAATTTAGTTCTACTCCTTTTCGAATTTAAGTCGACTCCGATCGCCTCCCGAGTTAGTCGGTGGCATGTTTCCGTTCCATTAGGTCCAAAAATTAATGTAACAATGCAGTGGATGTGATTCGAACTCAAGCGTTGTCTGATTGCTATTTTAGGTCAAACGCAGGGGTTGAGTCTGTAGGCATTCGCACCGGCTTGCGCCGCGCAACTAGCGAGAAATAGTTATTTCCTGCACGATTATAATTTCTTTATAAATAACGCGCTAACTTTACTATATTTACCCTGTACGTTTTCGGTCCAATTTTTGCCAAGGGTAAGAACTTAAAATGTTCATCCTGTATACATTCGACCCAAAGTACTTTCGCATGCAAAATATCGTGTTCCTTTAACAAATACTGTTTGAGCTATATACCCCAACAGTCGGACAGACAGATGGAATTGTGACATGTTTTTCGTCATTTAGGAACCCTGACAAAATCTCTGAAGATAATTTATTCAAGATTACAATACATACTTCGTCTTTTAGACGAGAGAAGCAAACAAATAAAATCGAATGGTATTCCTTATATTTAGGTAACTTAAAAGTTCTACATTCAAATACTAACCATTTTGTTATAATGTTGGATGAACATAATGTGAACTGTTTCGGATTATTGGAATTTTATGCAAAAAAATTGAACTGCTCTGAGTAACAGAAAATAATGTAGTAAAAACCAGAAATTTTAAAGATATAAAAAATGAATTTAATTTTTTAAGGTATTCGCCCTGTATCTGTAGGCTCCAAAAATATGCGTATTATCATTAAGAGTAAATGCCTGAGCTATGTGCAAAATATTACTTTTATTGAATGAAAACGAACAGGAAAAATCCTCTTTAAGGTGCTCACTCTGTATATACTTGAACGAAATTCTTTCTATTTCAAGCCAGGTAAACATATAACCCTCGTACAAGATATTGCAACCAAGTTTTTGCAGAAATCGATTTACAATAGACGCGACAGGTCGCAGAAAAGCCTATCAATAGTAATATAACAAGGGCGAGACATACTTACCGATAATTTTGCACATGCCAAGGGTCGAGTGCTGGTTGCCATGATAATTTTCTAGTTTTCTAAGGGCAACCAGCACGGTGACTCTTGGCACAGGCAAAATTATATGTAAGTGTGTTGCCCGCGTTTAAATTTTAAAGATTATTACACAAAACCTGTATACGAATTATGATTCCAAATTGATCTAATAATGCCAAAAATTGTAATTGCTTGTTTCTTACATTTCTATTTCTAATTATGACACCATCTACGGGGTCGATAATCAGCACTAGGGAGCTTATCGCTTATCAGTTCGGAATTGGTCGATTTTCCAAAAATGCATGGTTCTCATTGAATGATATCAGTCATGTGACAGTTGTGTGTAAATATCGAATATAATATTCCTGCCTACATGTATTTCGTAGACCTTAGAAAAGCGTTTTATTGCGCAAAAAACAATGTCTTAAAAACACTGGAAAAAAAGCTACATCCACATAATCTATCCAAATAATAAAAGAACTAAATACCAGCAACACAACCAAAATAAGAATCAAGGAAAACCTAATCATAGAAATAAAGACAAACACTGAGATTCGACAGGAACTCAACCTCAGTTCTATAACATAAAGTGAAAATACAGAATATATAAAACACGTGTAATGTTAAGCATAACCAGCGGGGCCGAAGCCAGAACCGATAATCCAGTAACCAAAAGGCAAATGGATATGAAGACACTATTGGATAGATAACGTAATACGCAAATAAGAGGAAAGTGTCAAGTGGACGACGTAGTACGCTGGAGGAGTGGACGGAGACGTGACTGAAACAAACACAAAACTAGAATGGCAGACACCAGAGTAGCCAAAATAGTTTGCAACGGAAACCCAATGGATACTGAAGTAATAAATAAAATAGTAGGTATGACACTCTTTCTGGTATGTATTTTAAATCATTATACCCTCTCTCTAAGTATAATTCGTAGGACGATTAATAATCTATAATTTCTTAATGAATAATACTTCGTAATAATCCTAATTCAGGAAAATATAGCTACTCCTGCGGATCGTAGTATTTCAGCTTTGGGATTATAACTCATAACAGTCATAAAAAAACATCGATAATAATCGTACTACTTATTATATTACCCCTGATAATACACGTTTTCTTCATCTAGGGACACTGAACCGTGAAGATCTGAAGAAATTCCGAAAGGCGATTTTTCAGATTACAATACTTACCATCGTCTAAACACTCTAAACAAATAATTTTTTTCATGAATTACTTTTCGACTATAAAATAGTGGCTGTGGGTATTAGTTTGTATACTTTTGGAAATCTCTTTTTAATGTAGCTTTCATCTTTTTCTTCTTCTTCTTCTTCTATTAGACTAATTAGTCTGTATCATTACAAAGTTCCTACATTATGGAGATGAGTCAGCTGACGATAGCCAGCCAGCATTTATTTCTAAATTACACCTACACAACGAGCCGTTGAATATATCAGTGGATACTTTCATGTTGTATGAGTCTGCTCTTATACTGACCTAATGGAGTAGTCTTTGTTGTTTGTATACACTGTCGGCAATGAGCTCATCGTCAATGTTTTGCCTTCGTATTTCCTAGCCTGGTTTGGTCCGTAGGGAATCCATTATTTTGTCCATAAAGAAGTAAAACAGCCATGGGTCTTCTTGGTATGTTTTGTGCCAGATAAAATTTTTTACTAGCCCTATTATTGAGGTTGAGTCGCTAGCTTGGCCGAGCGGTCAGGGCGTCAGGCTGCGGTGCTACGGTACTGGATTCATTCCCTACATCTGGCAACTGGCGGGCGGCCCAACCAGTCGCTTAAAAAATTGGGTACTGAAACCACAGTTGTGGAAGTAGGAGAAGTAAGGCAGTCGTCGAAGGCGTGATGCTAACCACATCACCCAGTATGCCGTTAATGGTGTGCCAGATAACTGGGTTTCAGAAAGAGATATTTCGGCGACCCTGACTCGCCTTGTCTCAGGCCATGTTTCTACATGGAGTAAACTGCCCGAACTTTGCTTTATTAATGAGGTTGGAATATTCTTTTCTGGAAGTATACTGAATTCATCTTCTAATTTAGTACAAGCAAATGCTTTGCTAAATCGACGAAGCACCAAAATGCAGGATTATTGAGCTAAATGAATATCTCGACCAGTTGTGTAACAATAAATAACGGATCTACCGTCGATCGGATTCCAACTGTTCTTCACTTGTAAGGTATTCGGATTTTTTTCTAGAATGATTTTCGTTAACAGTTTATATACATAACAGGGTAACGCTTTTATAATTTTCCCGTTGTCTCTTGTCGCCTTTTTTAAATATAGATACGGTTATACTTGTCTTCCAGTCCATAGCTATATTTTTGTGATCTAGTATTTCTTGTATTACCTTCAATAATTCTTGCTTGAAGCTATTCCCTACATATTTTAGGAGTTCGTTTTTGATATTGTACAGTCCATGCGCTCAGTTTTTTAAATTGTTGACAGATTTTTCTACTTCGTCTTCTCTCACTTGTGTCTGATTTTCACTGGGAACAAGAAAAATAAGATAATTTTCCAACTGGTTGGAATGAAAGTTTTTGAAGTATTTTGTTCATTCTTCCCTACTGATTTTGTTAGTTTTTACTTATTTCGTTAATTCGGCTTTTCAATTGCATAACATTTTCCATACTTTTTATGTGCCCCATAGAGATCGTGTTCCATTCCCTACGTAAATAATTTCCACTGCTCTTTTTTAATCTATTTGATTCTGCTATTTGTTCCGCTGCATATTTCTATATAGTTTCGTTTGTCTTCCTCCGTTTTTGTTCTTCCAAATTTCAGATACGCCATCGTTTTACCCTTCGACGGTTGTTTTAGTTCATCTCGAAACGTGGCGTGTTAGTAGTTCCTTTCGTCTTGTTTTTTTATTTTTCTGTTCCTGCATTTTGCTTCGGTGGCTGTCATTATTCTGGCAACAATTTTATTGCAATTATCCTCTACCCTGTCACTATTTAATATGGGATATGCTGGTACTCTTTTTTACATGCGTTTTGGTATAAACTTTTTGTGCTATTGTTGTTCAGCGGTTCGACGTTTATCCTTTCGTTGCTTGTATTTTTGCATTCGATGCAACTTTCCTTTCGAAGGTTATATCTATTTTACTTAGAACGAACTTAGATTGGCTCCCCACATTGGCAGAGCAGAACATCTAGTATCTGGTTGGGGGTAATTTCTCTATTTGTTAGTATGTAATCAATTACTGATTGTTGTACCATATATACTTGTATGACCGTATCCGATCCAAAAACGTATTATTATCACGCAAAGAATTGTGCGCTCAGAAGTCCATAAGCAGGTCACCATTATCGTTTTGTGCTTCCTCATTAAACCGTTGTTTTACCTCTGAAATTTTCCCGTTTTCAATTCTGGCATTGACGGCTTGCATTACTATAATGTTATTTTTTTCGTCAATCGTTTCGATTATGTCTTGAAGTTCTTCATCGAAAATTAATTTTTCTTCTTTAAGTTTGCTTACATCCTGTCCGTAAATGTTAATAATATAAAGTTTTGTTTCGTTCATATCTAAACTAGTTCTTAAGATCCTTTCATATAAGTAGGTTATATCGTCAATAATGTTTTCATATTTCTTATGTACAAGAGTACCGACTACAACGATATGCCGTTGGATTTTCTCTTTCCCACTACATATCAGTATGCAGTTGTATACTATAAGTGTACCTTTGGCTTTCTTTTTCATTTTCGTTAATGGAAATATGTCGACACTCCTTTCGTTTATTTCCATGGTTATTTTTTGACCTTTAGACGTCCAAGACATAATGTTTCATGTTGCCACCCTTAAAGTATTTCGTTTCTGTAATCGATTTTTCCATTGCTGGATCGTCTTGATATTTGACAGTCTACTTTTATTTCCCAGGGTTACTTTATTTGTGTGAGCATAGCATGTGTTTATATCTTCCAGTAGGCTGCTAGCTTAATCGAAAGATGTTTCCACCTTCTTTCTTTGGGCTTGGATCCGGCAAGAGGGGAAAATGAGCTACTTAATTCATTCATAGATCTTTCCAGGTGGAGTGTATGCTACTTTATACCTCTAAATTCAAATGTTCTTTATATATACATGTTTGAGGACAAAAAACAATGGATAATTTAAAAACTTGAGCTTTTCAAACAAAACATAAAACCAGACTTTAAAAATAAAAATCGAGTCGTTGTTGATACAAGAAATAATAAATACAAATGTTACTCCTTGCTTTCTTCCACCAGAATTAGATCTAACTCAGATGTTTTCAAACGTTAAAGAAGCTGACCTGTGGTTAATTAATTAAAATAATCAATGGTAGTAAAAAATCGCAGATTAACCCCCTTAAAGTTCGTACTACACGGAAGCTCTAAAAATCTTCACTTACCGCGATGGCCGAGCTAACTCAAATTCTTCTTCAAAAGAAAGGATATGGGCGACAGAAATTAGATGATTTCGAATAATTTAAATAAACTACAAATGACTAGCGTTTATTTAACTACTGAATCATCTGTAGTATGGTAACTCAGTAATAAATAATCAAAACAATTTGATCGCAAATGATGTCATAGTAGAGCTGTGCAAGTTAAATTAAAGTTGCAACACACACCAAGAAGCCCCTTTTTGGGTTATTCAACTAATTGTAACCACAAATAAATCGAGTGGTATGCATACCGCTGTCATTGAAAAAAACCTTTCTGTTCAGGCTATTGAAAGCAAAAAGCGTGAATGCCCCTTATACAAAGGTTCAATTACACACATAAATTGTAGCTTTAAATATCAATCGTAATTAAATATACGCATTAAGCTTCAAGTATTAATTGACTGTATGAGATTAAACTTTATATGCTAATAATAACGGAAAGTACAAATTTAAACTACCCGAATCTGCTTAAAAGCAGGAAAACCGTCCACTTTTAAAGTAGTATGATATAAAACCAAGAACCACTAACCTCCGACGCTGCTGTTAACCAAAGGCTGGCCAGGAGTTGGGGAGAAAGCGCCGGGGATGCGTCCGTAATTGCAGAAAAGTCATTCACAAGCCGCAGGAGCTAGGTAGGACGTTATCAGGTGTTAAAAATTAAATCGGACGGCAACCTTACATCCAAAATTAAATTCTCGGGTAAAACTGTCGAATAAGAGCTAAAGAAATGCAATTAATAGGAGAATAACAAACAGAAAAACGCCATCGTACCTGATTATAGTCATCCCTTCAAAATGAATCGTCGTGGCATAATAAAGCACAAACGGGACATTTTTAGAAGCAGGTTACTTCTTCGAGGTGCAGGAAAAGAATCCTCGCGCATTCGGCCAACTAACCAAGACAGCTGAACGCTGCCAACTTGCGATAAGCCGGCGAATGTTTTTGGGGATTTCCAGAATCGGTACAAAAAGCTGCACTGGTAAATTGAAATATTTCGAAATACAATTGAATATTATGCGAACACAATATACAGGCTGGTCCTGAAATAATTGGTATGTGGAGAAAACATTCCAGCGAAGCCGAAAAATAGTTTCAGTTTCTTTAGAATTAAAATATTGCATTAGGAGTTGATAGCGTGATTTGTCTGTTTCATAGTGTGATACAATCTCAATATTAATATAATAAGCAACTTTTCACACGATTTCTAGTTAATTCTAAGCGGTTTATCACCTTTTATGCTTTTTTTCTTTCCTTTAATATCCCTCCTTGCGTTTATATTCAAAATTAAAAATGGACCGTATTAGTAAACTAACAAGTCTTCTAAAATAATAGTAATATGGTTATCACACAAAGTAATTCCTCTATAAATGCAAAGCAACCCTATAGAGATCGAACGCAATTTCAAATCAGGGACGTATTAATCACGACTGTTCATTACAAGCAAGTATTCCGTCAATAGCATTCTAGAGCACGAATTGGTCTAGGCTATTTCATGCATGACTTCACCTTTAGTCTAATTTACTAAAGCTATTTCTTTGTGAACTTGTAAATATGGCACTAACCTGAATGGAAACGCATTAGTGTGTAGTTTAGCAAAGCGAACTGAATCACATTGACATTAAAAATATTTACGGATTAGAAAGTACTGATTTATTAAATGCTTAACAATAACTACAATTTACTCAAATTTGATTTTCTTTAGCAAAACAGATTAGCAACTATTTTGTATTAAATTGCTGATGAGATCCAGTGCTGTACATACGTTTGTAGCCTTCAGTCCTTTTCTTTGCGCAGCGTTATGCAAGATTTCTAAAACCACCATATTCCATTTTCCGAGGTTTTTCTTTACATCTGCTCTCTGCTCATTTCTATTCAAATTTTGGTCTGGTCCTTCCTGTCCATTTTGCAGAAGTGCTCCAAACAGCTTAGCGTTTGTGATTTAGGAAACCTCACGTTTTCACCTTTTAGCAGTAGTTTGAGATTCGATTTCCTTCGTCATTTTTCAAATTACTTCTTTCGGTTCGCTTAAAATCTAGTTTTATGACTTACTTTTCGGAAATAACATTCTAGCATCCGATTAAAATTTTTCTCTATTAATTTCTCAGATAATTATGTACAGGCAAATAAAAAATAAACTTGATCGCGGGAGCCATTGAAAACAATAAACCTTCATGAATTATCAAATTTGTTTGAAGCTTAAAATTCACTTTGAACATCTTGTTTAATTTTCCTCATTGATACTTTAATGTTGCCTATTAGTTTATTCTATAGATTTATTTAAAATTACATATTGTAAGTATATGTGTAGCTTATTAGACTGTGTTAAAGTCAGGTGAACTAACGATATAGTTAATTGTAGTTCAAATGTAGTTCTATAAAGTGCAGTATAGACGGTGGTCATATTTTTCATGGTCTTCCACGGTCAATATAATTTTTGGGAGCTCTGTGTATACTAACATAAACAATGATTTGCTTAGATGACGAAATTATATTAAATAAGACTAATATTGGACAAGCCGTTTGTGAGAAAAGCTGTTTGAAGATAAATTGCAAGGTGTTTCCAAAATATTTTTTTAGTGACCTTCCTACCAATAAATTGCCATGAAATCCATATCGTTTGACAGATAAAACTACAGGCTATCATACAAAAAATGATATGATTGTCCCACATACGTAGTATATATGACGCTTGAAACATTGGCTACTTTGAGCGGTTTTACCTTTACCCGCCCCATAATTATCGAATTTGGCACTAGTGCTTATAGAACATCCTTAAGCAGTAGTTGCTCTGACTAAAAAGGTGTTCGTAGGAATAATAACTAGAGCTACTAGAAAACTAGAAATTCTAAAATTTATGCATATCTTACGATACGATTAAAACTGTATAGGAATTGAAACTTTTAAAGTTCATTGACAGTAACTAATCAATGCATATTTTGAATATTTACGCATTTCCTGCATAATTTAGCCGTTGCCTGTATATTATAGCATAAATCTGATTTTATGTTGAAAATTACTTAGGACTGCAGATATTTGAAATGTAAAAAGTAATGTGAAAAGGAAAAGTGGTAGTTACTAGCAGCCTTCGAAGAAAACTAGTAGATAATTATTATCTTAGAACAACTGATCTAAATGTGTAATATAATTGAATTTCATTTAATTACACGGATTATGCTAACGCAATTTAACGCAAGGAATCACCTTCATTGAATATTTGACATTAATTAATAGTTCTAAGAATTCATGCAAAATTGTAAAATGAAAAGTAAGAAGTAAGTGCACATGTTTTAGAAACATTTAATTCAGTAGGGAAGAAAAAGCTTGGGTATACTGTCTGAATTAATCTAAGCCGCAATTTTAACTGCGAATCTGCTGCAATTAGAATAATTGCTTAATTCAGATATAAATTTTTGTAAGAATGACTAGAATGAGTAAAACAAAACATTAAATACGTTTTTTTTAATTTTATTATAGGTTTATAGGATAAATCGGCAATTAAAATGGTTTTAAATTCTGCATATAGGAAATGAGATGGCCTATTCACAAGCATATTTTTTAAATTTTTAGCATATATTTTCCATATTTTTACAAGCCTATGCATATTGGTAATAAGGGACTGCATACATTCTGTTATTTTGCATTTATGAGAAGTTACGTCTCCAAAGCTTAGATTAATAAGGCTTCAACCACTGCCAAAAATACAGTCTTAATTTTTTAACACAGAGTTAGGTATATGTTTCAACACAAATAGTAAACACTTATTCCATTCATTTCTATTTTGAGCATTGCGGTTAGCTGTATCTGTTAAAATAATATAATTGTTCTTTTTTAGGGAACATCCTTATTAAGTGAAACCATACTATATGCTTTGTTGTTTTTACGCATATAGCTTGCGTAAATTCTGCTATCGACGGCGTAGTGGCAGTATAAGTGACACATAAGTGATTCAGAGCTAGGGCGTATAATACGAATTAAAATAGTACAATACCCTACTACAATAATGACATTTAATTACAGATTTATAAATGAAAATTGCCTTGCCGTTTAGAATGATTTTGTAGTAAAGGTCTGAGAAATTATTCAATCATCTTTATCCAGTATGGGTACTTCCATTGATATAACAAAACCGATAGCAAACTAACACACTATTGATTGGCATTTTACACGGCACGTGGCAGCTCCTGTACTAAACATAATTCTAGCTATCTATTCCTTGGAATTAACCTAATGAACCCATGTTGTGGCTATTCGAGACACAATAAATTTGTAGGGCTGGAAAGCAATTACTACGCAAGAATTTATATTGTTAACCTTTGACACAGTTACCCGATCTTAATATGTTGAGCCCTTATCTACTCTGGTTCAATATTATGACAATTTATTGCAAAGCAAATGTACATTTACCTTTGTCTTTTCTATCCACTGTTATTACAGGCCTCTTGCCTACATACGTTTGTTGAAATATAAGCGAATCAACCAAGTAAAAATAACCTGTGGGAAAATGTTAATCCTACTTCAATTATTATCGGTTCTGTCAGCATGGGAGAACACTAAACAAACATGAGCATTTTTTATATTAACGAGAGGTGGATGCACATGTAACGAACGATGTGATAAACGGAATGCGTTATTACAAAAGAATATTATAAATTTTTATCGGCTCCATATTGGCTTTTTCGTGTTGGCTTTTGCTCCGCATATAACTCCCTAAGAGGTACAAATTCAACCGGAATCGACACTTTATCAACAAACATTGCATTATCGAAGGGAAGCACCGATTACACACGTATTTAACGATTGTGTTACCGAAAGTATTTGAAAATATTGTGAGTGCAGTGGAAATGCAATTTTTAATTCTGATTTCATAAATATACGTTGTTTCACTTTAGATCAAATTGTAGTGCTAGCTTAACAACAGGAACTAATAAAAGGTCCCCGAGTACAAAATTAATTAACGGAGAGTTGGTGACGAAAATGTATTATGTAATTATTCTAATGGATATAAATCTGTCTAACATTTGCGTGGGGAACTGGAAGAATTTAGTACAATTATTTATAAAGTACAAATATGCGATGTTCTACCGAACATTAAAAAACTATACAGTGTCCAAAATAAAGATGGCCAGAATGGGGATCTCGTTAATAGCAAGAAAAGAATTTGGCTAACCGGAAAAAAGTTGCGTAATTGAAGAACTAACGAAATGAGGCTAAGACATTTTTGAGTTATCTAAGACACTGGATTTTTATATTTTTAATTGTATTTTCTTCTGGCGTTAATATTGAAGTTGAAGTGAAACGGGCAAACCTCTTTATAGTAACTTTTAATGTACTTAACGATTATGTTATCAATTTTTTATCTGGCGTTTTGTATTCGACCAACCAACTCCATTTTTTTTAAATGCGGTCCTGTTTTTTGAGATCAAATTTTAAAAGCCCCTTTCTATCTGAATTCGGCAATGTACCACACATTATGGTATAATTACGTTTATAACTTCTTTTGCATATCAGTAAGCCATTTTTGTATACGGACCGGTGTCGCAGATCATTTCATAGGTTGTTTCAGCTTTCTAATTTAAAGAAAAAAGTAATGAACCACACTAAATGTTTTCTTATTTCTAATTTCATTTATTGCTTATAAGTTAGAAGAATAATTATTAAATTAATTACTAACTATTGAAAATTATTTGTATTGCAAGCCTATAAGTGATTATTACGAATTAAAAACATCCAGTGTAGCTTATTTTCTCTAGTTTTCCTCTAAAAGAGTGTATGAAATGTTCTACGATGCCCGTGCTCAAATTTTTTTTATGATAGTCAAAACACCCTAGAAACGTAATTAAACCATATTGTGTTCTACACTGCTGAATTTAGAATAAAAAGGAATGTTCAATTTTGATCTCAAAAACAGGACGGTATTTTAAAAAAATAGGTTGATAATGGTTGTTCAAAGACGAAACGTCGTAAAAAAATGTTAATCTAATATTTAAGTTCATTAAAATTTCCTAGAAAAAAGTTAATATTAACTCCAGAAAAAATACAATAAAAAATCCAAAAATTTGGTTTTTCCAGATAACTCAAAAACCAAAACAAATTAAGGATTTCGAAAACCCACTTTGTTAGCCCTTTAATTACGCAACTTTTTAACCGTTTAACCAAATTTGTACCGCTTACTGTTACCGAGATCCGCATATAGGCCCTGCTTATCTTGGACAGGCTGTATAATGGACACTATTTATATCATTTTTCATGTACTTTATACTTAACTTGAAAGTAACAAACAATACATAATATTAAAGAATGGAATGCTACTTATTTTATCATCCATATGGAACCTTTCTAATTTTCTATGTTTAACAGCTCTATCTCCGTTTACGACATGCTAATCAATTTTCTTATTTATATCTATTCTACATTATATTTCTATACTCAGTCTTTGGTTTAAAATCTTCATAAACTTATAATTAATGCTAATGTCAGACCTACAGTCATACTTGTGTATATGTGTGAGAGCTACAAATGCTACATTATGCAAGAAAACTTCTGAGCTTTTCTACCATTGACATGACTTGATGGCTGTTGATTTTTTACACTTCTTTTCTTAGATCGGTTTGGCACCACTATTTACACTTTTTTCACTCTTGGAGTTCCTGTGTCATTGTATTCTATGTTATTACTCTCTGTTGGGCTGCTGTTTTAGCCCTTCTATCGGTGCAGTACCGAAGCATTGATTTCCACTTAACTTTGTTTTTAATTTTGTGCACTGTTAGAACTATTTGTCAAGCCTAGCTATTTCCTCAAATTTTAGCATTCTTTCCGAATCAAGTAGTAAAAATTCACAATTCAGTGATGTATTCAATATCTATTTCCTTACGAAAGTTATTTCCGATTTATTTAAGCCAAATCTTTAGCTTGCTAATGTTATCAAACCTTCATTCTCTCAGATATTTATTTCCGTACAGGTCGTTCATGTAGGGTCGGTTAACATAGCACCACCAACTATTCCAAATGATCTCCAAATCAAGCGCTTGATTCTTTATATCTAGCGCAACCTAGCGCCACAAATTATTACGCTAGCGCCATTACAGTTTCGGATATTTTTACTGGTCTTTTCGGGGGGTGCTAAGTTAACGCTAGCACCACCAATTAACGATAGGCTTCTGAAAACATAGCGCTAGATTCTCTACACCTAGCGCAATCTGGCGCCACAAATTTTACACCTAGCGCTTTTCCCATTTGAATTGTACGGCATAAAATTGATCGTTAACATAGCACCACCAACTCTTCCAAATGATCTCCAAATCAAGCGCTTGATTGCTTATATCTAGCGCAACCTAGCGCCACAAATTATTACGCTACCGCCATTGCAGTTTCGGATATTTTTACTGGTCTTTTCGGGGGGTGCTAAGTTAACGCTAGCACCATCAATTAACGATAGGCTTCTGAAAACCTAGCGCTAGATTCTCTACACCTAGCGCAATCTGGCGCCACAAATTATTACGCTAGCGCCATTGCAGTTTGAGATATTTTTACTGGTTTCTTCGGGGGGTGCTAAGTTAACGCTAGCACCACCAATTAACGATAGGCTTCTGAAAACCTAGCGCTAGATTCTCTACACATAGCGTAATCTGGCGCCACAAATTATTACGCTAGCGCCATTGCAGTTTCGGGTTTTTTACTTTTCCTTTCCGGGGGTTCTAAGTTAACGTTTTCACCACCAATAATTGACGACAGACTACTGAAAAGCTAGCGCTAGATTCTTCAGACCGAGCACCATTCGGCAACATAGATTTCAAAGCTAGCTCCATCTTGTACTAAATTACCTATATTGGTTGACATTACTGAGATAATTTGATTTAATTTGTTCAACACAAACTGTTGAACAAAATTGTACCAGTAGAATATTCCACAGCATGCACTGTTTAGTGCAATTATAATTTTGGAGCGAGTACATCATATACATATACATACTTACACAGGATAAGAAAACAAAAAGTTTCTATCATATAATAAAATAAAAATAGAGGTCGTTGTATGTGACTCCCTAAATTACAAATTAGTGAATAATTTTCGTTTTCTCACCCTGCATATATCTGCAATGAAAAAATAAACTTCAAGAAAGTTCCAATATATATAATGTATTTAAAAACAAAAATGAAAATTTTATAAAACTATAAAGCAAATTAAGATATAGATAGGAGCAGGTAATACGACCTACTTAATATATTTTATTAAATTACTCGAACGCTATAATAATAAAGTAAGATAAAAATATAAAGCAAGCTCTTCTTATGGAAACTAAAAAAACATTACGGGTGGGCCTTCTGCACGTGCAGTTAATACGACCAATAATTTAAAACGTTGCACTTTATGCAAGCAAATGGCATCACAACCCGCACTACATTGTAAAAAAAAATTATAATGAATAGAACAAAGAAAAGCAACGAATTACTGTGGTAGGGGAACAGCAATTTTTCGTTATTTGGAGATCATTGTATTCTTCCCAATTGACATGATGAACATAGATTTGATGGTAATGCGGATCCTATAAAATAATGTCAGGAACATAATTTCAGTGTTATTATAAACTAAAGGTATTTTAAAATATTTACCTATAATATCATCACTTGTCTGATTTTCCTGCTGATCATTTTGCAAGTTAACTCTATTATTACTGAAAAGTGAGAAGCTAGTGTTCAACGTTGATGGTTTATTATTATTAATATCATCTTTGGTGCTGCATTCTTGTTCCTGCGTGAATATTAGAATAACTAATATATAGGTTTTAAATAATAAATTAATATTTTTTCTATGACTATTCATAAAAGGGTTTTTAAGTGCTACTGAACGTATATGACTGATTGTCAATAAAAAAATCGCTTCCTATATAGCGTTTACCAGAAACCCTGTTGATATCATTAAAAATATAGCGTGTGCTTGAATTCAGTGTAATTTCGAAAGATGAGAAATATACAACTAGTTTTGCATGCTTAGCTAATGGTCTATGTCAAATTCGAGGTTAGCAGATTAGGTTTTGTGTCAGTTTGTGTTAAAACTTATTTCTTATGTTTCATATTAAAAACATGACTGATTGATTATGGCATTCATAAAAGCAGCGAAAAGGCTATGTCTCTTTAATCCAAATTCTCTGTCAAGTTTAGTGGTAATCTAGTTACGGCTGATAATTGTAACGTCGGTGAATGAAGTGTAGAGTTGCAACTACAGTCACAGTAAATATGAAAATCTACTATTGCATTTATGACACCAGACGGAGAAAGGTTGGAACAGCGAAGATCATAGCGCTAGGTTTTCAAAAGCCTGTATTTAGTTGATGATGCACACGTTCAAGGGTTGTATTTACCATGCCAATATTACGAGAGAAAACCACGTTAATCAGAGGACAAGATGTTGATTATCGCGTAATCAGGCACCGATTGGCTAAAAAATTGATATTATGGTCATTCTATTGGTTGGTGACGTTATGAGTAGAATGGTTTCAGGAATTTCATCCCGTGCTATTTATTTGGGTCTGAAAAGTCTGGCGCTATGTTTTAAAAAGCCTGACATTGGTTGGTGGTGTAAACACTAACTCAATACCCCCCGAAAAGAACAGTAAAACATCCGAAACTGTAATAGCACTAGGGTAATAATTTGTGACGCTAGGTAGGTCTGGATATAAAGAATTTAGCGCTAAGTTTTCAGAAGGCTATCGTTAATTGGTGGTGCTAGCATTAACTTAGCACCCCCGAAAAGACCAGTAAAAATATCCGAAACTGCAATGGCGGTAGCGTAATAATTTGTGGCGCCATGTTGCGCTAGATATAAAGAATCAAGCGCTTGATTTGGAGATCATTTGGAATAGTTGGTGGTGCTATGTTAACCGACCCTTTTATGCCGTACAATTCAAATGGAGAAAGCGCTAGGTGTAAAATTTGTGGCGCCAGATTACGCTAGGTGTAGATAATCTAGCGCTAGGTTTTCAAAAGCCTATCGTTAATTGGTGGTGCTAGCGTTAACTTAGCACCCCCCGAAAAGACCAGTAAAAATATCCGAAACTGTAATGGCGCTAGCGTAATAATTTGTGGCGCCAGATTGCGCTAGGTGTAGAGAATCTAGCGCTAGGTTTTCAGAAGCCTATCGTTAATTGGTGGTGCTAGCGTTAACTTAGCACCCCCCGAAAAGACCAGTAAAAATATTTGAAACTGCAATGGCGCTAGCGTAATAATTTGTGGCGCCAGATTGCGCTAGGTGTAGAGAATCTAGCGCTAGGTTTTCAGAAGCCTATCGTTAATTGATGGTGCTAGCGTTAACTTAGCACCCCCCGAAAAGACCAGTAAAAATATCCGAAACTGCAATGGCGGTAGCGTAATAATTTGTGGCGCTGGGTTGCGCTAGATATAAAGAATCAAGCGCTTGATTTGGAGATCATTTGGAATAGTTGGTGGTGCTATGTTAACGATCAATTTTATGCAGTACCATTCAAATGGGAAAACCGCTAGGTGTAAAATTTGTGGCGCCAGATTGCGCTAGGTGTAGAGAATCTAGCGCTAGGTTTTCAGAAGCCTATCGTTAATTGGTGTTGCTAGCGTTAACTTAGCACCCCCCGAAAAGACCAGTAAAAATATCCGAAACTGTAATGGCGCTAGCGTAATAACTTGTGGCGCTAGGTTGCGCTAGATATAAAGAATCAAGCGCTTGATTTGGAGATCATTTGGAATAGTTGGTGGTGCTATGTTAACGATCAATTTTATGCCGTACAATTCAAATGGGAAAAGCGCTAGGTTTAAAATTTGTGGCGCCAGATTGCGCTAGGTGTAGAGAATCTAGCGCTATGTTTTCAGAAGCCTATCGTTAATTGGTGGTGCTAGCGTTAACTTAGCACCCCCCGAAAAGACCAGTAAAAATAACCGAAACTGTAATGGCGCTAGCGTAATAATTTGTGGCGCTAGGTTGCGCTAGATATAAAGAATCAAGCGCTTGATTTGGAGATCATTTGGAATAGTTGGTGGTGCTATGTTAACCGACCCTTTCATGTACATTGCACTTCAGTTATATTCGCCAAATTTTATTTATGAATTCACCCTTTGTTCTCTTCTGCCCGTAAAGCAGTTTTAGCTAACCGAATTCTTCGTATTTGTTGTTGTTGTGGCACACTCAAGGTTCCCGTAGAATTTCGTGAGAAATGTCAGCTTTGAAAATTCTAGAATCTTCTGAACCGTTTACCATGAGTTGAACAAGGAACGTAGATAAGCCGCGTCTGCGCTTGGCCATTTTTCACTCCTGCATCTTCGGCGGGAGCGTCACTTAGCGTGCAGCTCTCAAGACGGTATGGGGTGGCGCTTTGTCCGCGAGTCGGCTTCGCTTAGCCGAGCTCGCGTAAAGTCGAAATTATTAGTTGTGAAGCCACATTGTTGTTATTGTCGAGAATCGGTGTTTAAGCGACAAGTAAAGGTTTGACGTGGGTGCTTCTGTTTCGTAGCGTCAAGCAACCCTAATTACGCATATACCGAATTATTAATAATAATAATAATAATAATAATAATTTATTTAGTTTTGTTGCTACATAGAATGTAGATGAAAACAAGTCACAAAACCAAGCATTACAAGAAAAATACATTTTTTAACATATATTAAAAACTTACATTACATATTAAAACTTACAGTCTAGAAATTCCTGTACTGAATAAAAAGCATTCTCAATAAGAATTTTCTAACAATGGGTATATTTACAATTTCAGGGTTTAATTTGTTATATAATATAGCACCAATATAAAGTGGATTAGCTCTAAATAGTTCCAGACGGTGCAGTTTATACTGAAGGTCTCCACCATAGCGGGTAGCATAATCATGATGTACATTTTGAGTTGAAAACAAATTTAAATTACTTTTAACAAACGTCAACATGTCCAAAATAAAAATACAGGAGAGAGTTAGTATTTTGTTTTGTTTAAAAACAGTTCTACAGGAGTCTCTGAATTTTAGCCGATACATGCAGCGCACAGCTCTTTTTTGAAAAACAAAAACACGTTGAGCAGACGATTTGTAGCCCCAGCAAATAATTCCGTATCTAACAACGGATTCGAAATTCGAGTAGTAAAAAGCTTTTACTACTGCTGAACTGCAAATATAGGATAATCTTTTAAGAGCAAAACAGATAGAAGAGCATCTATTGCAGACTGAGTCGATGTGATCTTCGAATGTCAGAGCTAAGTCAAGGTTGACACCTAGAAGCTTGAAGCATGAAACCTGTGCAACTGCTTTCCCATCCATCCTGATCAGTTGACTAGAGTGAGAATTATTTTCAGAAGAATAAAATTGCATTATGTAAGATTTATCCATGTTCAGAACTAATTTGTTATGCTTCATATAATTCGAAATACTCCCAAGATTGACTTTTAATTCAGAAGACATATCTGTATTAGTTTTAGCAGCTGAAACAACTGTTATGTCATCCGCAAACGCACAATGAAAAGCCGATACAACTTCATCCAAATCGTTGGTATACAATAAAAATAGCAGCGGCCCAAGCACGCTACCTTGGGGAACTCCAACACTATTTTGTAACTCGGTAGACTTTGTATCCAAATAGCTGACAAATTGTTTTCTGTTAGATAAATAGGAACGCAACAGAGAATTGCATTTTCCACGCAAACCAAAACTTTCGATCTTCTCTAAGAGAATATTGTGGTCCACACAATCGAAAGCCTTGGACAAGTCGATAAATAGTGCCATAACCTTATTACCTGCATCAAGGTTTGTGTATATGAAGTTCAAAACGGATACGAGTGCGGACATTGTAGAATGACTCTCCCGAAAACCATGTTGATGTTTTGAGAAAATATTATGTACATTTAGAAACGATATAATTCGTTTAGCTATTACCTTTTCAATAATTTTTGCAAAAACTGAAAGCAATGAAATTGGGCGATAATTGCTAAGTAATTTGGAGTCACCCTTTTTAAAAAGACAAACAACCTTTGCAATTTTGAGTAAGTCAGGAAACGTGCCGTTATCGAAACATTCATTAATAATATGGCAAAGTGGCCTTGAAGGCCTTGCTCACAGAGCTGGGCAGTAATTAATTACTTTTTAATTAAATTACTAATTAAATTCCTTTTTGTTTATTTGCCTTGGAATTGAATTACTTTTCAAAATGTGGTAATGTAATTGGGAATTGCCATCTTTGTTAGAAAGTACTTGAAAATTACTTTTTAAAAGTAATTAATTACTGCATTCAATTACTCAATTACTTTCGTGTAATTAAATTACTCTAAAATATTTAAATTACTTTATAGGTATTTGAGTTACTTGTGGTAATTGAAATTACTCGAGGTAATTGAATTATTTTGTGGTATTTGAATTACTGAATTACTGACCTCGATAGGGTGCTAAATCTCCAGAACGCATAAATAAGATAAGGTCTTATTAAGTTACATATTAAGCAAATCAAAGGGTATTCCCCGCGCAATATAAGCCTAATTTATTATTTCCTCTGACGAGCCGAATAACAGCAACTTCTGCATTTTGTATGACGCGTCCACGAGCATCAGTGCGTGTATCTGTAGCTTGTAATAGTGACACTAATATTTGTTGTGAGAGACGCTAAGTGTAAGACGCTATAAGAATATTTGCGGTAAGTACATTACAGATTACAATATCTACGGTAAAATAATAATTTTAAATAGCTTCATTAGACGATATTGGTTCATAATGATTATTTATTAATTTCAATTTGCTTGTTTTAAACGATCCGCGCAAGTGTAATAGACGTTAAGTCTAGAAAATTACGTTTTTGAGTAAGGAATTGAATTAAACGGACAAAATCCGATAACAACATTTACACAGAAGAAAACACATATATAAAATGTACCTAATTGCAAAATCCCATGTCTGGTTGACTCAAAAATACATTATGACTTATAGTAATTCTAAAACACCGACGCATAAGTTTACCGCATTCTTGCATTGAACATTTTGTAAATTATCCATTCTTTGTCGCTTTCTTGCCTTTTAATGCTCATATGCTGCTTTGTAAACTGGCATTACAAAATCTATCCAAAATTAAATTCGACATTTCTTCATATTCGATTTTTTTTAATTGGCAGTAAAGAACGTCAAAATCGTCAAATAAAATACGAGAAATCGGCAGTGAAGTAATCAATCCATTGTTTTATAACTTTTTGTAGGCAGCGTTTTTAGACATTACAAAAGCGTTTGATAAGGTATGGCTAGAAGGTTTAAAATATAAACTATTACACCTACCTCTTCCAAAATACCTAACTGCCATCACATTTTCCTTCCTAGAAGATAGGTCATTTGCAGTAAAAATAAATAGCACTATCTCAAACACCAAACACATCAAGGCCGGAGTTCCGCAGGGCAGCGTGCTTGGACCCACACTTTTTAATATATATATTCACGACATACCCAACTTACAACAAACCAAAATGGCACTGTTTGCAGATGACACTGCCATTTTCACGCAAAATGAAGACCTCCATGTAGCCATTGAACAACTACAGACTGTAATTTCCGTACTTAATAAATGGCTTATCAAATGGTGCATAACACTCAACCCAACCAAATGCGCAACGAAAGTGTTCGCACTAAGGCGAATCCAGGACCATGACAGCATACGCATCCATGACCAAATAATTCCTTGGAGCTCCAAAACTGAGGCCATTAAATATCTGGGAGTATACTTAGATACAAGGTTAACCTGGAGTTACCATATCAATATGAAACTCAACCAAGGATACAACCGGTTAAGGCTGCTATATCCACTCATTAATAGAAATACCCCACTGCGACAAGAATGCACAACACTGTTATACACATCACTCCTCAGACCTATAATAACATATGCCTGTCCAGTCTGGAGCACTACAACTAAAACCAATTACAAGAAACTACAAGTGTTTCAAAATAAAATCTTGCGGATATCAACAAATGCTCCCTGGTTTATTCGTAATCAGCAAATCCACGACGAACTAGGGATCAGCACTATAGAACAGTTTGTACGAAAACTTACAAAAAAACACGTATCCAACCTACGTAGCAGTAACAATGGTATCCTTCAACATCTAGGCGGGAAGAACATCCACACCCGCCTCAAGCGGAGATTACCACAAGACGTTCCAAGCTCTGAAGATGACATCGACAGTGAGTGAACAGTGCCTAATATTTGAGGGAAATTGTGTCCCACATGACATTCCATAATAATAATATACTGATATAATTCTTATTATAACACAACCATGAATAACATTATGTAGTGTTGAGCTGGTTAATATTAAATTAAAAAAAAAAAATCATAATGTTCCCTGCGGGCCTCCGCTACTAGAACTTACATTCGCGATAAACAGTTAAACTACAGTGCTTCGGTTTACATATAACTGGTATGCAAACTCCTGCTAAACGTGTTACTGCACTTGACATGTTGTCAAATTCCGCCTACCGCTTCACTTGATAATTTTCATTGCAATAAACAGTCACTTTTAGCTCTTGTATCAAAAATAGCTATTACCGGTCCTATACTAAAACGTCGAGCGAACCGTTACAATTTTACTACCTGTAGTTTACAGTAACCAGAAAATTAAGTTACACGAAACGTTAAAATTACATGTACGTTGTACATACATGGTGGCGAAAATTTTATACGCTATTTATAAGTCAATACGCTATAGTTGAGTGAAAAAAACTAGGTCCTAGTTACCTAAGAGGTTTTTAGTGGTTTTGCCGTGGTAATTAAAATTTTTGCTAACATCCCAGGTTAACGTGTCCACTTTCATCTCTAGAATGAAATTACTTTTAATTCCTCGCCAATATGATAAACTGGTGCAATCACTTTGTATTCAACTTCAAAAATCATAATGTTACTGAAAGTAACCGCCGTAATTTTCGAAAGAAGTTTCCATCATGTCTACTGATCGAAGAAGAAAAAAATCTGTAAAAGGATTTACATAGAACTTCTCTCGTCGATATTGTGACACTAAATAATTTTAAAAATCAAATTAAGTTAGGAGTAAAAATATGTTCACGTTTCTAGTAAATTAAATTCATTTTAAAATAAAAAACGTTACCAGCAGTCGAATTCGAAGGGCAGGCGGACCGCGTATGTAGTACCAACGTTTTGTGGGATATTGGAAGGGAATGGGCTATTTCTACCTGAGCTACGGAGTGCTGACCCTTGGAATTCCGGCGTTGCAGCTGTATTAAGTAACGCACTAATTTGTTGCTCGTTTTTGTATCGTACAACATTTATTCTGTGTCTGTTGGGGCCTATTTTTGGTAAGAATAAAGCCTGCTCTATGTACAAATTATTACTTGCATTTATTGCTAAGTTAAATCAAAAATAAGCAATATTCTATATTTTTAAGGTGCTCACCCTTTATATATTTGTCTAAAATTTCCTGACTTTTATGCCAGGTAGATATATAATGTATATCCAAAATATTGTCTTCTTCCGACAAATAGTTTTTGAGTTATACCGCCAACAGGCAGACAGACAGACAGAATTGAGAAAACCTGTTTTTCCTCATCTAGGGACTTCGAAGCGTGAAGATCTGAAGAACTCTCGAAAGGTGATTTTTTCGCAATTACAATCTTTTAGACGAGGGAAGTAAAATAAATTTATTTGAAATCGGCATTAAAGTACTTCGAATTTGTAATTAAAATACGAGAAATCGGCAGTAAAGTAATCTATTGTTTTACCTCTTTTTTGTAGGTGGTGAGGCGACAGATAAACATCAACCAACGTTAGCATAACCTACAAATATTGGTTAAAATGTTCACGATTTCTCGATTTAATAAAACATAATGTACTTCTCGGCACTGAAGTTCCTTTTTATCCTTCATGTGGTTTATTTGCCTTGTCCCTAAGGGCCTCGGCAACTAAATCCACATTTGGGATAAAAAGCTAAACTTCAGTGCCTTGGTATACAAACTACTATTTTAGGATATTTTTATTCCGTCTAAGCAAGTTTGCCTATATAACTACGCCTATAATAATTAATTGTAGTAAGTGGGAACTTTAAAATAATAGATTAAATTCCTCAAAACATAATTAATCTAAAGTGGAAATATTATATGGATAGTATTTTTGTCATATTTATCTACCACACCTTGTACAACGTTAAGAGTGGATAATGTCTTATTTTATATTCGTTTACTTGCCTACACAAAGGCCGGTATTTTCTCGTTAATTGATTTTTACAATGGAATATAATAACGTGCATTATATCCGGCGTAAACTAAAGTTAAACAGTAATGAACTTCTATATATATATCAGAAACTACTAGACAATTTCTCACAGTCCAGATTTTACACTGAATATACATAGGCTAAACATCTGAGAAAATCGTTTATGTAGTATGCTGTACCCTAACGAAATTTTCAAATAAAACCTGCCCACTCAGCCGCAAAACATTTTGAGGTGGTGTACCCACACCCATTTATATAAAGTAATTAGATTCGTGTACCACGCGTGAACTCTCGTGTCACACTTGCAGCAAGGGTCGTGCGGATGTCTCCAAGGGATATTAGGTTCGCATGAATTACTTATCTCGACATTATAAGGATATTGGTTCTTAATGTGCCGTAAATTGGCTGAGCAAAACCACTTCTGCATAACTGACACCACGTGCTATGCTTTAGTTAACGTATGATAGATCGTTTGCAACCGAACTAATAATCTGCGTGGGTTTTTATTTCCCTCGTCTAAAAGTCGAAGGAAGTATAGTAAAATCAAATATTTAATGATTAATTTAATGTTACTGTTTGATGACGAGCACGATATTTTGCATGCAGATTATATATCTACCTGACATGAAACCGAGAAAATTTCGGACAAATACATACAGGGTGAACACCTTAAAATAATAAAATGTTGTTTATTTTTCTTGAGAAATAGATAAAAGTAGTAACCTGTATATACCTCGGGCTTTAATTTTGAGGAAAATGGGAACTAAATGTTCTAAAAAATAAAACATGGGTAACAATATGTGCGTTCTATTTAAGGCAGCCGCATCTCACTGACCGAAGGCGTCCTTGGTGTCCGAGGCAGCGAGCGCATCCTTAACTCGCATATCGTTGAAATACAATGGCTGGCTCGTTCGCAGGCCCGAAGTTGGAATTCCATCACGGTAATGTTATTTTTATTGGAAAATTTAATAATTTGTATTACTAAGTGTTTCCGTTTATAGTTTCTGTATTATTATGAACGCGAAGATATTTCTACTCCTATGCTCTTTTGATTTTTAAAATTGTTTAGTGTCAGAACGTCCACTTGCGAGGGAAGTAAAACCCTTTATTAGAACTGTGTGACTACCGGAAAGTGATATACGCGATAGTAGCTAATGTCAGTCACTTCTCGCGAAGAATGGTTATTTTAAATTTTTTGAACCAGATGTTGAAACTATAGTTATTTCTCATGCACAGCAGCAACGAATAAGTATTACAAAAATTACTCCTTAAATAATAAGCTATATCTATGCAGCTTTTTGACGGAGTATAATGGAATTAGTTTTATTCGAATTAAGTGAGCCTGTCCTAGAAAAACCACATATACCACGGATTGTAGGATATCGAGTTTTATTGCCAATTGGTTATTCGATGATAGTTACATGTTTCGTACAGTAACCATATTCAACACATTATTTCTTATCAGAAAAAGCCCTTGTAAAGTTATCACCTCAAGTTTTCGTTGCACCCCAAGGAATTCTCGAGTTTCACTATAACTCTTCTTCCGTTATATTTATTAATAACTGTGACTACATTTTTTGATAGAATTCGTTGGTGTGGTACTGGAACACTATCCTAAAAAATATTTTCAGAAAAAAATTAATTGATAAATCTAAAAATATATCTTGACAGTTCTAACAGCACCCAGCTAGTACTCATACAAGTTCTAATAACACCCTCGCAAGTTATATCGATAATTCTAATAACATCTTTCGATACGACTCGAAGTAAAAAAGTTACGAGCATTTTTATGTTTGTACTTTTACAAAACGATAAAGTCCTAGAAGCATTTCTTAGTTTCGGTAGTTCTAAAGGGGAGTTCTAGTAGCATCTCAGCGAGTTGTATCCGCAATTCTTAACACAAAAAAAAATCGATAGAACTCGAAGTAAAAAAGTTTCCGGCATTTCTGTGTCAACACTTTTACAAAACTACTAAGTCCTGGAAGCAATTTTTTTAAATTCCGTTATCTCTAGTGCGAGTTCTAGTAGCTAGTAAAATTATCGGTAGAACTCGCCGGGATGCTACTAAAACTTTTATTAGAACTACTGGAACTTGCTGCTTCGTTGTGTAAAGGTGCTAAAACAGAGATGCGCGTTACTTTTTACTTCAAGTCCTATCGAAAAATTACATTAGAATTATCGAGAAAACTCGCTGGGGTACTATTAGAACTTCTATCAAAACTAGATGGGATACTATTAGAACGGAAAAGGATTTTTTCGGTTTATCAAATTTGAATTATTTTTTTTGTTATTCTCCAGTGGCACCCCAACGGGTTCTATCGAAAAGTGTAGTAACATTATTCAATAAGTATGACAATCAAACAGTTATTGTGGTATCTACCGAGGAAAAAGTGAGGTTGCACCCGAAATTTTCGTTTCACATTTTTTCCCCATAAATACATAAACTCTTTTTAGAAATGCCAAGGAAATCTAGAATAACGGGAACTCTTAATAAAATAACATATTTTAAACTTGTGTTTCTAACTTCACAGGGGTCCAAAACCCAGTTCATTATAGAAACAACTTAAATGCTGCTTCTGGAACGCTTATGTACAAACCCTGGTGCTAGTGGAGATAGTCTCAACATGTGTGATCCATATGCTGGAATTTTGTTGATCGCTACACATCTATTTTACGATACGTATCCTGTATCAGTAGTAGGGCGGCACCAAAACTGGAGCAATCAAATTAATTGACCTAATTAAATCCGCGAATTAAATCAGCGGTTTGACCTAATTCCGCGAATTAAACCGCGGATTTATCTAATTATTTTCGCGGATTGATCTAATTAATTTTCGCGTTTTGATCTAATTAATCACATATGAAGTTTGATATGTAATTTACATATGTGCTACTGATTAAATTACGTGGCGGCCATTTTTAATTTACTTCCGGAATTACGCGGCGGCGCGCATGAATGGATTATCGAGATTTCCATTGTCCCTACCTACTATATAGTTTTAATTTTTTTCTAAGTTTAATTTTTTTAATTTACACTTCCCGGGGTTCGGCCATCTTGGTTTTTCTGCACGCGCACTTCTCTCGGCTGACCGTTTGGATTTGGAATTTTTCAGATTTTATCTAAGTTCTCATTTTTTGAATTTAAACTTCCCGGGTGTCGGCCATCTTTGTTTTCTGCGTGCGCACTTTTCGCCCAAATATATGAATTTTAAATTGGTAGATTTCTCTCTCTCTCTTTCTCTCTCTCTCTTCAGCTCATCGGGCGTTGGTTGTCTCTCTCTTGCATTCACAGAATAGATGTTTATTTTAAAAAAAATCTCTGTCGGGCTCGGATTTGAACGCTCTACGTTCGCATCCACATTGGGCTTACATCCGTGTTCACCGCTACACCACGGAGCGCTACGGGATTTAAAGGGTTTGAACACAACGCCATTTCGCTGTTCTGACGTCACGCGCACAGATTTTAAAACAAACTATTTTTTCAAAAATATAAATTATAAGAATGGGATTGTGTAGCCTGTTGTGTTTAAAAGTTGATACAATTTTCTAAAAATTAGATTTGTAACTGGTTTTTGTGGAAATAATTCTTTTATTTTATAATTTGAGTGAGGCGCATGAATGGATTATCGATATATCCATTGTCCATACCTACTATATAGCTGGAAATTTCCGCTCGACCGTCGAAATTTTTAAGCTATTATTTTTATAATTTGCCCCAACAGAACGTATGCTATCTCACACAATCTTCATTGGTTTCTATAACTTTTTCTTTTTTACTCGTAGTACAGTGATACTGATTAAATTACGCATTAGCTTCTGATTAAATTACGCGACGGTAATTTTTAATTTTCGCGCTAATAATTGAATTTGAAATTTTTCAGATTTTTTCTAAGTTCCCTTTTTAAAACAGGTCGAAACATGTGTTTGTGACTAACAGTGCTTTGTCCGTCAGAGGCTGCTTTAAAACGCAGGCATAATTACTTCCCGAGGCTGATTTTCTATTGGTCATCCACTACGAACTTTAGCCACGCTGCAGTTCTCGACCACAATTATATATACCAGCAATAAGATAACATGAACAAGAAGATAACACGTATTGCCTGAGTAAGAAAGAGATAAACATAGTAGCAAATATTCGAGGAGGCTTGACTCTTAATTTTAATTATGAAATTTGTCAACTAAACATGCCTACTAATATAATTTTTGTATGGCTATCTCTTTCTTACTCAAGCGTAGTATTTGCTTGTTCATGTTATCGCATTGCTGTTATAGATAATTATGGCCCAACAGTATATCCAAACGTACACTTTTTCAAATTTTTTGAGAACTCATGCTAGCTCAGTTTCAAATTATCTACAAAAACAGTATTTTTATTCAACTCTCATTGAAAAAAATCGCAATTTTCTTGAAACAAAATGTTCTGTCACCATCATCTCGATAAACAAAATTTTAGTTACGTAGGCTCGTTGTTCATTTTTATTACGAAGTTCTTATACTTTTGATGGAAATATATGTATGTTGACCACAAATTAACATAAAATTGAATAAAAACAAGCAATTTCGTTAAAAAAATGTTGTGACACCATCATTTCACTTAAAATTTTACAAGACTGACAGCATGTCACTTGAAATTATACAAAAAACGATATTTTTATTCAATAAGCTATAAAAAATACGACATCCCACATCATTTCACTTAAAAAATTATCACAATTCGTTTTGCAAAGCGCTTTTATAATAACGAAAATAAAGCGTTGGAAATATGGGTGTACAAACACATGTTAAGAATAAGCTGGATGGAGTGAAGAAACAAAAAGACATCGTTAACAACGTCAAAATAAGAAAACTCTTATAGTTCGGACACGTAATGGGACATCCATAGATATATAATTTTCTGCATTTGGTAATCCAAGGAAAATTTGAAGAAAATCGGGGTCGGAGTCAAAGACGAACATTGTAGCTGAAATAACCTAAGACAATGATTTGGTCAAACGAAGAGCCCACTATTTAGAGCGGCTGCTAACAGAACGACGATAATTAACATTCGTTGAACGCAAATGTCACAGCAAGAAGGAGAATACCGTGATATGGGTACAACAGTTAAAAATATAATACATTATTTCCTAAAAATTCATAATAATGCGTAATCACCATGGTTTCGGTCAATTTAATAATAATAAAATATCAAATCTCAAAAACCGCGGTTAAAAATATGTGAGAATTTAATCGTTTCTGAAAAATTTTGACATCATTATCAGAAGTGCTTCACCAACTGAATCTTATTTATTTATTCAGGAAATAATCATACCGAATATCCGGCGTGTATGTAAAGTAACCTGAATACAAACTGTATTGCTCGGAAAAAATATATCTCGTAAATTTTCCACCCCAAAATCCCTCGTCCCACTTGAGATTTTTGTTGAGCGGCAAATGTATTTGACAAATCTGAAAGTAATAGGCTATTTTAATGCACTTGGGATACCACTGTTGAATAAACTTGTGATTTTTATAATTTCGATATAAAAGGAGCTCGTACATGGCAAGATATACACAAAATAGATTGCGAGTAACTAGTATATACACAGTATGATGTCCAATTTATCTAGTTTATATTTTTTCATTTTGCGGAAAGCGTAAAAGAAGTGTTTTTTAACAAAGGTTCTTAAAAGCCCTATACATTTTTAATCGTCATATTTCACGTATTGCAACACCCTCATTTGCAGAAACCTTTTAGTAAATGTAATAGCTTTTGATACCCCAGCTATATCTGTATTTATATCGAAGACTTTATATAAATGTAATTATATCGAAATATCACTTGGAGGCATAAATGTATTAATTTAATTTCCAATAATTAATTTAGCTGCGGTCTATTCATTGCCTACAGACATATTTACTGAAGATCATGTTCGATTTTCAGTGATCCATCTAAATTGTCACAAAATAGCATAGCCCCATTTTCTCGTACTAAAGCTGGCATTCCGTATGTCTACAAAACTGTAAATTTTTTAGTCGGTTAGAAAATAGCTGATTACATCACTTTTAGGGTTTAACCGGAACAAAATTCAAAAGTATTGCTACGACTTCACGTATAGCGCCATTACTCTGTACTGATTCGGGTTCTTACTTCTTGTAACCTAAATTATTATGTGTCTATAAATTAATGTTTTTATAATTTAAATTAACCTGTTTATTATTTTAATGTTAATAATTAATTTTTGTGCTAGCTTCTGAAAATCAGGGATGGATTCCTTTTATCTAGAGTGCTTATTCTGAAATCTGATTTTAATTTTATTATGTCAAAAATAACTTCTGTCAAATGATATGTCAAACAAATTTGAAAATTAAATTACAACTACCAGATCGTTTCATTACTCACACAACAATATCAAACAGTAAGTAATTATTTAATAATTTACCTTCTAAGTCTTTATTTTCTTTTAGTGCTTACCCAAATATCTAAACTGGCCCACCTTTAACTCGAATATATCAATGTCGTGGATGTCCACCAATCTGCTCCACTCTGCCTACTACCACAACCGCTTCAGTTCCCAAACACAGCAAACAGCTCCAATGACAGACAAGATGTCCAAGCTCACCAGAATCAGAGACACAAACTTCTACACAGCATGGAACCAAATACACCCTAGCTACAGCCATCCAACACTACATCCGCCAAATCCCTCAAACGTGCTTCCTCTACCAATGGTCCTTACTTGGAATTCTCTCCTATCACCAAAAGCTCGACGTAATCCAAATCAATTGATATACAATGTCAAATGTAATTCTCCAATAAACTTCACTTAGTACTTTTCTTTATTTATTCTTTTTTGTAGATTAGTGCTGCTCCCAGTTTAGTTTTTTAACACATACTTGCAAGCTTCCTTAGTTTTATATTTCTTTTTCTTCTTCTTCAATTAAATTTCATTTTCATATCACCACGCAAATTTAGTCTTACAAATAACCCTTCTTAATCTCCAAACATATTAATTTTAAAATAGGGTTTATTTTATACTTTTCTATTACACAAAATTAATTACAGCCACATTTTTTCAAATTTGTTATCTTAATAATCAAAACAAAAAGTCCTTAACGATATTATTTTCTACTTTTAACACTCTATATCCTTATTTTTGATTTCTACCTACTATTCATAATAATTTTTTGCGATTAAGTATTTATCATTACCTTTAATCCTTATTTTTTTAATATTACATTATATTTGAATCCATCTGTTTTTCAATTAGCCACATTTTATTTAATTATAAATTGTATTTTCTTTTCTAATTGCATACTAATTATTCATATTCCCAATCCATATTTAAATTGATCTTGATTATATTTAACTATTGTAATCCCTCAATAATATTTTAAAATTGAATTTTATACCCCTCTTCATATAATTACAGTAGATTAACGTTTTCACACATATTTAGTTGGAGATTCCTCTCCGGATGTGTTGCAATGTTTAGAATGTTCAGAAAAATATACGGGAAGTATGCCTATGATGGCATATTAGAAATAAATCTGTTATTATCAATTGTACAACATTTCCGTCTCTGTAAATGTTGGGTGGGTGCCTCCAGATGGTAGAATACGTAATCGTGGTAAGATAAAGCCGTGTTTTGATTTTTGGTGATAATTTCTGTAATTAGGTAGGTGGAGATATACGATACTGCTTTATTTATTGTCATATTCCCCAGCTACTTCAAATATTAGTAGTATTTTATCCTACTTTAAGCCATATCTTTGCTTTAGTTGTTTGTATATGAAACTTGGTAGTTATGTCATACCCAAGCGTTGTTATGATGGAATAAGATGCCAAACGTCCTTCAAAGTCACGAGGATAGAAATAATAATATGCAGAATTGCAAGTAAGTATTTAATGTTTGTTAGTTCTCAGTTTTAAATTTTTTAGTTTTTATATAGATTATTGGGTAATTGTAAAGATGACACTGAAATTCATTGCCCATCAAGCACTAAAAAAATATATTTTAATTTGTAATACGGAAAATGTAAACTATGTCCGGCAGCCCCGTTTCAATAAAAAATTATATTTAAAAAAACCCTTTTTCAAACGTTTTACATTTAAAATGGGGTACACCTTCAATTTTATTAGCGCTAATATATTAATCTAACTAGTGTTTCTAAACATTAAAATTATCACGCTCACTTCTAAATGCTAATATTAATAAAGACGAGTATATTGTTTAAGGCAACTGTTGAATTTTTATATAGAAAGTTATTTTTCGTAGGTAAGTACACAAGACCATGGCTTTTTCCGGATTTAGTAATTTTTTACGATAGCTGGATTCACACGAATATGTTTGAAAATCAAGAAAATGAAAAAATCGCCACACCGAAGTTGGAGCGATTTTGTCAAATTCCCTTGCTTTGAGAGTAATTGCCAAGTGAAAACCAAGCTTGAATTAAAAGGAAACAACTAAATCCAGGAAAAACTGCAATCTCGAGTGTATTTTAGAGAGTTAATAAACGATTCAAATTTGACATACGTGTTATTTTTCGAGAAACGTCGAATTTCAAAACCTATCTCATTATTTAAAAAAGAAACATTAACTTTTAGACTGGCAAAAATGGAATTAGCTTTTTTATCGCCGTGAAAAGGGAATTGATAGGTAATACTAGTACATAGAGCATTAAGCATTTTTATTGGTGGATTATATGAGATGTTTATTAATCGTTAGAGTTAATTTGTTTTTAATCCTTGTAGTGCACAAGCTTTAATACAGGATCTGCTGATCAACAAGCTGATTAAAGAGATTTTAAAAGGGTGTAACAAAATAAGAAAGTTTAATGATAACTGGATTAAACTTCGTACGTTAAAAAGGAAACACGCTTTACTTTTTTTACTATTCGCAATTAAGCCGTAACAGAGATGCAGATATGATTTGTTTAGCAATATTCGGCTAAACCAATTATTATGGTTGAATTCACCGACTAGCGAATAGGTTCCATAAGTTCCCGAATGCAGTCAAATCACGAAATAACACGATACTCCACCATATTACTCAGTTAAAAGATGTAGTCCTTAATCTTTGTCGATATGAAATACTATAAAAGCACTAAGATAGTGTAAATTCCGACAAATTAATTTTAATGTATTTATGGAAAAGGCGTGTAAAGGTATACCTTATCAAAATTTTTATGTAAGTCATATATTAGTTTTGAAATCGCTGAACAGCTAAATAATTAATTTGACTATAACTTATGTATTCACCTGGTTTTAAATCGATTGGAATTCATAACTGGCTATGTGCAATTTATTTTGATTTAATTCATTAAATTAAAGTACAGATGGTCAATTGACATCAATGTTTTGAATACATTTGTCTCAATGGTTTTTAAATAAATGCATCGGATTAAGGGCCTTTATCCATTTTCATGTAAAACGGATTATTACTAGCACTAGTAGTTTACCTTGTAACGCCCCATTTTATTTTGCGTTATGTTATTACATAGTTCCTCAAAGCTATTTATTTTCAAATATTGTTTTCCTGCTGACCCCGATTTTGATGTGGTTGATTTAGATTTTGCTCAACCTCCGAGATTGACACCTGCGAAGAATTTATCGGTGCGGTCTTTCTTTCGATAGCGACCCGTGATCAAAGCAGGGTGGGCTCGAAACGATTTCTTTAGAAACCACTTCCGTTGATTTGGCATAGTTTTAACTAGCAGACAATAGAAGCCTCAAGTTTCTGTAACAATTGATGTATGCTCAGCGGCGTCTTTTCAAGCACGTTCAGCCCAATTTCCAGTTGGTGAGATTTTCCTTTTTATATTTTTCTTGTGAGTTTTAATTTCGTAGTATAAGGCCTGCTTCCATGCTCTTACTACAAGCCACCGGCTCCCAGGCATCAAGCTCATAAAGATTGCGGGTTTCTAGCGATCTCCTCCTGTTGCCGAACTCATGGTAGCAAACGACTTTTGCGGGGTGTGTCCCAGAAGCTAGCAGTTTTGGCGACGGCGTGACTTACCTCCGGCTACAGCGGTTGTCTGTATCCGCTTCAGGACCCAAATTCAACAAACTGGCGAGGCCCTCCGTAAGATCCCAATCACAGTGCTTCCAACTACGTTTCTTGAGTACATGCGTTGATTTTCAGCTTGCTTGTTTAATTTATTGGTAAATGGCTATTGCCTAAGAATAAATAGTTCTACAAAGACTTTCGACTATCAAACTGTACACAATAAATACTAGCTTGTTTGCAACGCTTGAAGTGTTAGTATCTCATCAGTTAGGGTGGCTTAAATTATTTTCACAAGTGTCTTTGAGGTGCCTCGCACTAGATATGTCAATTGTTTAACTATTTACATCGAAGGAAGCTGCGAGTCGGAAACTAACAGATGTTTGCATTGGTCTCCGAATTTCATTATGTTACAATACTCATATTTTGGACTCAATATTATTGATCGTTTTATTGCATTTATTATGTTTCAATTTATGCTTTTGTGCAATAGGCTTTGCTGTAGTTGAATTATTTTAGCCTTTCCGGCTATTTGCAAATAATTTATTTTGTTACTGTTGACTGGTGGGATAAATTAAATGCCCCTATTGCTGATATATTGTGTTTTCTTGTTACAACTCTCTTTAACCTGTGTATTTTTTATATTGTTGTGAAGCCCACAATTCTAAAGGTAGTTGGTGATAAGAGTTATAGCTAGATTTTGTTATGTTGTATTTAACGACAGGCGCCCAAAGGGTTGTTGTTTCATAAAAATTATTTTAAAACCCTAAGGATCGCTGCCTAGTCCTTGCCCACATATCTTCTATAATGAGAGTCTGAGCTAGCTGGAGCTGTGCCAACCCCTGGTTTAAGGATGGTACAATCTGTGCTATTTTATAGTAGCTGTAACAGATCTTTCTTGTTAAGTATTAGTTGTAAACAGCATCCTTCTACCTTCTCAGATCAATTCAATAATATCGTCATTCGATTTTATTCGACAAAAATTACCAAAGTGAAGATGCCAAGACCCATATAAAAAGTATTTCACTTATTGTTACATTTGAATTTAAAAGATATCAAGGATTTATGAGTCTATTTGAAACGTTCCTTCTATTTCTGCATATGATATCAAATTATGGCACAACAATATTTTATCTAGGAAGAAGTAAAGGAATTATATTCGTGATATATTTCGTCCAGAGTTCTTCCCAAATTCTCTTTGTACCTGTTTAACCTCGGCTATATTGGTATGCCGCATTTACTAAGTTTACTAGGAATGTGCGATGAACACCGTCTATGAAAAGTTACTACTCGTAGTTGCTCTTCAATTGTTGTTCCTATTGAAAAAGCTGCGTAACATGTTCTACAATTAACTGCAAAGTATCTGACAGTTCTCTAAGGAGCTGTATTATAAATGTTTGTCCTCTCAAGCAGATTATCATCAAATAATATAAATAATACATTTGACGAAATCTATACCATCTCATTGCTGCAGAAGAGATAGGTGTACTAAAAATTTTTTTTTATCCTACAAACCTTCTCTACTTTCTCTAGATTCTCGTACCTGTTCTAGCACAACACTATTCGAATAAAAGCTCGAATTGTATTTTGAATAACGTTCCCACCTATAATCTTCTCAAAGATACTTTCTATCTTTTAGTTTGTATGTTTAACTATCGAAAAAATAACAGTATTGTATATACATTTAACATTTAAGAATTTGAACATCGCCAGATTTTTAGATTAAGCGCTGGTTTTTCGTAAAATGCGATAAGCTTCTGTTTTAGTCTTTGCGGACACTACATCAATTTTGGTCAGAAATTTATTTATCTACGGCGCTTGCCATTTGTTCCTTATTCTCTTCTTCTGCATCACCAATCTCCCGTGCTTTTGTTTATTATCTTCTTCTTTCTATTTTTATTAAACTTCAGTGAGCTGTTTTTAACCACAAAGTGGCTATAGCTCCCTTTACTCCTAGATCGGATAGGTGGCTAGCCTTACCCATGGAAATAGAGAAAAAGTTTTCCTGGTCGAATTTAAAGGCTACCACAGGTGTTAGTGTGGTAGGCGGGAAGCTTACGATTTTTAAAATTCTATAGTCTCCAGGAATCGAACTCGGGCCGGCCGCCTGAGAGGCGAGTTTTTATTACTCGAATTCATCGGCTTGCCAACTTCGTTATACCCAGCTGTTGATGTAAAATGTTATATTCTGCATATGATTTAATAAATAGCTCTTCTTGAATCGGTTTCTGTTATATTTTAATTTTCCTTCAGCAGTGGTTCGGTAAAATTGCCGTTTAAGCGAAAACTGCTACTGGAAGTTTACAGCTTACACAATCTAGATTGAAGCGCGGTGAAAATCACAACTAATGTTAGAATCTAATAATTTCCAAGTTTCGTGTTGGTAACATTTTTAACATCTTTCATATTGAGATTAAATTGTTAACCTTATATAAGCTAAATGACACTACAAATCAAATGAATACTCGACATACTGGTATGGCTCATTATCAATTTTTGAATGTTAAATAGGATGCGGAAATAGCGGTGTTGAGTTGAACAACCAGGCTCTGATAAATCTTCTATCCCATATAATGATTCATTCACACTTTAAAACACAAAGAATCTGTCATATGACTTTGCCCACCGCTACTGATTACTTGTCATTTTAAATATAACCACACTTTGTATGTTTGACAATTACTTCTTTCCAGATATTGCCAATTCAGTGAAATCAAATATGGCCTACCTTGAGAGTCAATCTAGATTCTGCAAGCTGTAGGTTTATCTTCTACAGTACACGGTCTACTTTAAAGTGTAACGGCTTTGGCCAAATGTCAAACTTCTTTTGTAATAGTGTAAAATATCTTCTTGAAAAGCATTTCTCGGCACAACTTACTTCGAACATAAATAATTTGTCTCCCTATACACCGTTACTTCAAATACTTATTGGAACTAAAAACTGTAAAGTCATGCAAATTTAGTAGTCACAGTAGTTTAATATTTCGAATATTGAAACAATGCGTTGTCTTAGTTCCGCGATTGTATTTACTGGTCTTCCAAATACGCCATTTTTTAAATCAGGCTAAGCCAAGAAGTCCAACATCGTTAAATTACAAGAACGTGAAGGGAAAGAGAGTTGTGTTCCGACACTGGTGAGCCACTCATTAAAATACTCTCGTAAAGTTTAAGAGTGGCATACGCTGTGTGAGCAACAGCCCCATTCTTGTTGAAAAAAATTTTTTCGGAGCACATGATCATACAAAAGAATTTAGAAATGACTCTAGAATTTCTTGTCGAAATCTTTATCATCTAATTCTGCTACCAAAGAAAATTGCACCAATTAATCTCCGATTACTGAATCCTATCCGTTGGGAATAAATGTAACCCTGAAGGGTAAACTAAGCTTCTACGAAAAGAAGGTTAGTTCAGAGTGTCGCTATTATTGATGTTTGAACAAAACAGCGACAAATTCTACTTGCTTCGCATATTCGAGGAGCCGAAGCTCTTGTACTACAGTTAAATGATGGCGCTTGCAGGTTTCTTTAAATTTTGACGTCTCCGATAGAAGAAATTTCTTTGCTGTGTTAAGAGATTGATGTAATAGGTACAGATTGTCAATATTTTGAGCATTTGTCATTTTAGATCGATTACTATCTCCTTTTATACACATTTTTACTTCTCTCTCTCTCTAGATGAGAAAAACATTCCGTCTGTCTCTCTGTGTGGCTGCCTGTTGGCGGTATAATTCAAAAACTATTTGTTGGAGGAAAACGATATATTGCATGCAAATTATATGTCTACCTGCCATGCAACCGAAAAAAAATCGGAGACATATCTACAGAATGAACACCGTAAAAAGATTAATTTTAATAAGAGAAATAATTTGCGCATAGCTCGGGCTTTATCATTGGCGAAAACGAGACCTAGCAGATATAGGGTAAACAGCACAAATGGGTCAAAATAGTATGGTGTTTTTATAATGCAGTTGGCTAGGTGAAGCAAAGTTATCATTCTACAGTATTAGAGCAACCATACCATATGTGATGCGCTGCAGCACATATAGCTGTGCCGCGGCTTTTTAAACTAAGATAATAAATTAGAGGGGTGCAAGTGGAGTTTTATTGTCCATAATGGTGAGAAGGGTGAGAATCAAGGTAAGAGGTAAGGTAAGGTTGTAACGTTGCGGGTCTTTACAAGGTAAGATAAGTAGAAGCAGCAAAAGTGCATATAAGTTTTATTTTCATTTTGGCGAGATATACATTAATTTCCTTCACGTACCGTAACGAAATATATTGTATTTTTAAATACAAAACAATATAGAAAAGTACCACTTTAATTAGGTTTTTCTTGCGTTTCATGTTTATTTTTGAGCAATTCTAATAATAGTTTCTCTCTTTTTGCAAGTTTTGTGTTCACCCCTGCTAAATATTTCAGTTTGTTTTTCTGATATTAGAAATTCTCTGCCTTCTGCTATTTTAATTGTCGAGAAAGAATTGGCAAATGCAATATCAAAGAGATCGTCTAATTTTTCAGTACAACCATTCACTTTTATTTCTCTGTACATCACTCTTTTTAATAGTCTTTTTTGCTAATTTCTTCATTTCCCTTATTTTGCCTCCTGTTTAACAATACACTGTTTTGATTCTCTTACGGGAATGCTACCTTTTTCCAGAAACTAACCGTACATTCGCCAAGCGTGCACTTGTAGCGCTTGTCTAGTGGATGGTAGCTTGCTACCACTAATTTGTGTAGTTTTACTTCCTATTAAATGTATATTTGTTGCGAATTTGCAGATTAAATTATGTACCTAACTCCGAACTAACTGCTAGTGCTGGATAGAGTAGTAATTAGTATTTTCAGGGAGACTCATGTCTAGCAAGTAGGCCTTCATTAGCCCTTTTTGCCAACCCCGTTGTTCAGGGTGGAGGTTATAGTGGACTGTATGATTTTAATTTGGACAATTTACAGGATACGTCTTAGGGATGTAGGAATTAAAAAGAGTTGTGAACCAACGGTCTCGTGTAGTCTCACACGAGATGAATTTAAAAGGCTTAATTTCCGTTGGTCAGAGGTTGGGTGAATACAGAACAGATGTTAAAACTGTATTGTTTATTTGACTAGAATAAATCCTATGTATATACATTAACTATGACGTAAATTACAAGGTTCATGTTATTTTGTCCTAGTTTCAGCTCGCATAAGCACTTGCGTATTCAATTTCATAACAAACAGATAGCAAGTTTGCAAAATTGCAGTTTGTCCACCGGTCATTCGACCACTACTGATAATAAATGCTGACAGCTTTTGTTGTAATTTCCGTAAGTAACAGTTCGCTTACGAAATGTATGCATATTTAATTTTAAAAGTTAAAATTATGTTTTGGTTCCTAAACACCCGTGTACATGGTCTAGGCATGCAGAGAATGTACCAGGTACCTTAGTCCTACTTATTAGAGTTTTGCCAACCTTAGCAAGGGATCTTTTACATGCTACACATCGTAGTAACATGGGACCCATGGCTTTAGATCACTTCCGAATAATGGCATTTTGTAGAGGCTTTCATCCGCATTTTTATTTATTTTTAGAAAACTCACAGGGATCGGGAATCGAACTCTGAACCCTTAGATCAGTAGCCAGAATGCTTACCACTAAGCTATGGAGTCCGGCGCGGGGTAGAGTAAGTTATCTGGCGAATACTACGCCACACACGATAGACTGCATTTCCCACTAACTCCAGACCGTGCACGCCAGAAAGGGTAATTAAATATTATTTATAAGTTTCGATGAACACAGAAACCCTTACGAAATATGTTACAACTACCTACTCAAAGAAAATAATTGTATGATTTTTTTTAGGATTTTAGGTATATTTCGACGTAAGTAGAGCACGCCTTCCCAACATTTGATTTGTCCAAGATTTTTTTTTTTTTGCTTTATATTGTACATATATAAAAGGAAAACATCAGGGGGTAAGACTACTAACATTTTTAAATGTCATAAATAAGGACTCTAACATTATAGTAGCCTAAGTTAGAGACCTGCGCGGGTCCAATATATAGGACCTGCACCCGACCCGCAAACCGCAATTTTAAATTTTTTTTTTGCTTTATATTGTACTTATATAAAAGGAAAACATCAAGGGTTAAGACTACTCAAATTTTTAAATGTCATAAATAAAGACTCTAACATTATAGTAGCCTAAGTTAGAGACCTGCGCGGGTCCAATATATAAGACCTGCACCCGACCCGCGAACCGCAATTTCTGAAATCTTAAACACGGACGCCACCCGCGAACCGCAATTTTCAAATTTTTATACCCGCACCCGACCCGCGACCCGCCGTTTCAAACCCGCGACCGCAAGTTTTGCGCTTTTAAGCCGCACTTAACCCCAAGTTCAAATATTAGACAATCACGTACCAGCAACTTGCTTCAGATAGAATGCCCATACACAATAAAAAAAGTTATTTTCACGCTTCGACGGTCAAATTATTATTAAGTATATTTTTTTTGTTCACAAACAAAATTTATGTTGAAGAAATGAAGTTATACGCGACCCGCGATCTGCTACCCGCAATATTGATATAAATCCTGCCCGCAACCCGACCCGCAATGCAAGGCTCTAGTCTAAGTGATAAGCAAGGGAGACCAAGCAGAATAATATACCCTGCAATGTAATATTATTAAATACATCGTTGCGCCTGTTTACAAATACGTATAGACATGACTAATTGGCTAAATTTACTACAGCGTTAAGCAGTATTTCCAGTCATAATAGTTACATCAGTTCTGTACGATATAGTTGTAACTATGTTTATACGTAGTCATTATTGTAATTAAATCAGCTGTAGTTATAACACTGTCATATTTAAATAGGCCTGCTTGCTTCTCGTTGAAATACCTTGCGTGAGACCTGAAATAGCGTCAAAACCCGTTTTCAATACTTTTTGATTTGTAAGTAATTTCCATTACCAAGTGTTTCATTTTATTGTTTCAATATTATTAGGAAAGCTAAGATATTTTTACCCCTAGTTGTATTTGATTTTTCAAAGTATTTAGTGTCCTAATATCCACTTGCAAGGGAAGTTCTAAGTAAAGCCCTCTACAGATTTTAACTTCTCTTGTCTGAAAAAGGAAAGGAAGTATTGTAATCTTAAAAAAAATAACCTTCCAAGATTTCTTCAGATCTCTACGTTTCAGAATCCCTAGGTGATGAAAACATGTTTTCTCAATTTCATCTTTCTGTCTGTCTGTTGGCGGTATAGCCCAAAAACTATTTGCTGGAGGAATTCGACACTTTGTATGCGGATTATATTTTGACCTGCCTCGAAACCGAATATACTTCCGATTCAATATATACAAGATTATGCAACTTGGGCAACATTTTATATTTTTAAGTTGCATAATCTTGTATATATTGAACCGAAGATTATGCAACTTAAAAATATAAAATGTTGCCCATTTTGCTTTTAATTGAGGAATATATAAAAACTTAAAAAATATGACACAACTACAAAAAGATAATTCAAATTTTATGGAGTTCTTTACGATTTTAGGTATATTTTGACGTAAGTGAGGCACGCTTTCCCAATATTTGATTTGTCCAAGATTTTGTTGAGTTATATATGCAGGGTGTCCCAAAAAGGATGGGACACCGTTTAATCATAGACTCCTTACGTTATAGTAAATCGATGAAACCTAATTTACCTTAGTACAAAGTAGATACATCGATTTCAGTTTTGGCATACATGCTTACTATTATGTACTGCACTAATTAAAAAAAATCATAAACTAGACTTGACTGTAAGATGCACTTTACGTATCTTTCAAAAGTTTTTTTTTTTTGCTCTAACTTCGTTATCTGTAAAATTTTCTAAAATTTATAGGGTTTTCCGATTGCTTTTCACCATGTATCAATTGTGTTTCACTATTTGTCAAATGTAATTCACATTGGTCAATATTGACAAGTGTTAACAAGAGGGAAAAGCATTTGAGATAAACTTAAACACAACTGATACATGGTGAAAAGCAGTCGGAAAACAGTGTATTATCTGAAAGAGAATTAAAATGCACAAAAATAATGTACTCTTAGTTCTTAAGCGTAAAGCAACCCCTTACCTTAAAATTCCTACCAAAGTTTTTTGGTTGTTATTCAGACGTAGAATTATCAAGTAGCAAGGGTTTGGCATCCTTGGTATGCAATGTGCTATCAACATTTGGGCAAAACTCAAAATTTTCAAATGACGATATTTTATTAATGGACTTAGTTTTATTTAAACTAATTATGAAAGGAAATGCTTTTTATAGTGACACAATCCTGAAAGGTAACCAAAACTGCCATGACTGCCCTTTTAAAAAATATTTTTAAAAATTGCACCAATATATGCAAATGGTCCAGTTGATTTGTTGAGCAGTGTACATTTGTAATTTATGTAACTACTATAACTTTAGTTGTATTACGATTTATTGTAAGGTCAAATTTTTCACTTTTCTGATCGATTTTGTTCTGTTAAGGTGTACTGAATAAAGTTGGTAACAATAAAGCCCTGCCTTACGCTCAATTTCTTCTGATGAGTTGTAGTCTGCTCACTCGTGCGTTTTGATGCCAATAAAGATTCCATATTATAATGACATTACAGTACTCCATTTGCAGCTTTTGTAAAATATCCATTAGTTTTTGATATTTACTCCATCTCAAGCTTTATTGTAATCTAAAAAGCATAAATACCGATCTCCGTTTATATCGAAGTATCTTTCCTTTACCACCTTCATTAATTAATTACTTTACGTTAGAATTATTCTAAAGATGATTAAAACTAGGTGTCTAACCACCGCCAGTGTTACTGTAAATCCGTGGGGATCTTGTAGTTCGTTAAAAAATAGTACTGCACTGATTGTGCCAACACAAAGATGAGTTACGAACTAGGTACGATGGGATATTCATATGAAATCGAGAAAAGATCGGAATGTCATTGTAATAACCTCTAATAAATGTATGAAGTTCTTTGAGGTCCATTAGATTTCTTCTATTTTCCAAAGTCACCATGTTGCGTTAGTTGTTCTATACAGTAAATTATTTCCTTTCTTCTAAAATTAAATATTTTTAGGAAACGTTTTGAATTGCGTGAATTCGATTTACGTATATTTGGTAAAAAGGATTTCAAATAAACATAGGTAAATATACGGTTTTCAGTGCTCCTATGTTTTGAAAGTTTTTTTTTACGCGGACCATAAAGCCAATCATTTTATTAACTTTGCATACAGTTTTGTCAATGTGGGTGTTCCAAGTAAAACTGGGCAAAGTGATCTCGCATGCTTGTTACGTTGGTAAGCACAGCGTTGCTTAAGATGTAGTTAAAAGTAGTAATGGAATTGATTCGAAAGACGGAAATTTTGTGGCACTTTTGAACAGTTAAACGCGCTTTATTTTTCCTACACCAGTAATTCCAGTGATTGAAGCCATTTTGAAGAATAATACAGTCATTAACCTACTCAATTAGTGTAGCGCGCTTTAGGTCATCAACATAGAGCAGATATGAAGATTTTAAAGTTAAGTGAAATCGAATCAATGAATAGTATAGGGCCCAGGTGAAACTCTTATGGTACACCCGAGACCGTTTCAATCACTAAAAGTGACATAAAGTCTCTATGTTATTAAGTAATACTTAAATAAGTTTAAAATGCCTATTCAGGCATTTAAAAATTATCTGTTGTATAAAAATATATTTTAAAAAAGTGATCCGGTTTTTTTGGAGGGGATTGTATATATATATATATATATTATGACGTAATGTAAAAAATAAAATTCCTATGGGTGGTCCAGTTCATTTGTTGAGCAGTATATTTTTAACCATAAATGCTTGTTTTACTTAGAAACACCTATTTCGTCTTAAATTTAAAATAACTCTTTATTTTAATAGAAATTAACTACAAACTGGTAACGCAGTTTAACGTTGAAATTCCCCACCTGAATTGTAGCTTGCAAAATTTGTTTCGTTTGATTGACGTCTGGCAAACGATTATCTTGACAAGGGGGTTTATGTGTTTCTAAGTAGACAGGATATTTTATGAATCATAGGTCACTGGGATTGCCAACATTCTTTTAGAAAATAGCTACGAATCAAAATAATGTGGATTACAAAATAATTGAAATTGAACGTTTTAAATTTTCACTAGTTGCTTCAGTGGATGTGGAAAGATCGTTTTCACAATTACTAATCATATATTGTCTGATAGAAAGCAAGCATCAACCGCGGAAAAACTAAAATAGACCTTGTAATAAATTGTAATTTTCATAAGGCATATTTTTTTGTAAATTGGGTGAACCCATGGCTTTTTCCTCCTTTTTTCCAGTTTTTCAGCTTCTTCACACAGCAAAGAGACAATTATTGAAGTATCTTCGTCCGAGCTAACCATTTTATTTATTAAAGCTACCGAACACAAACAATTCCACAAAATATTCAGTTAACACCAACCCGGTTGTCGACAGAAACGGCTCTCAAGTGCGCGTAATAGAACGGCTCTTCGGCTCTTCGCCGCGCTGCTCCGCGCGTCGCACAAGTGCGCGTTGGCCTTTATCCTCGCACATCTGAACTTCACCTTGGGATTCTTTCACAAGTATTTGTATTTATTTCTATATTTACTCACTGGTATTACTTTGCATGTATTTATTTGTGAAAGAATAAAGAGATTATTATTATATAACTTTTTAATTGTTTACCATCTTCTTTTTAGGCTCAAATATTAAAGTTTTGTAATGCGGCGTCATGTGTTCGTTAACGTATAAGTTCATGGGCTGCAATTCAGAATAAATATCTTTAGTTGTATGTAGCCGAGATTTGCACTTTTCGATTAACTTACGGCGCACCATGCGGTTTGAAAACTGCACTATGATCGGTTTTTTAATACTTTTGGAAGCAAGGCGATGTACGGCTTGTACATCATTTGGTGTTATTGGCAACTAACGCTATTTTCCAACTTGATAACGACGTCCATGGCGTTCTCACTTGCGGTGTCTAGAATACCATCAACGATAAGATTGTGGTTTATGTTATACTGTCTATCTTCCAAAATTTCGTTGTATTTTGTCTCAGAATTTGTAGCTTCTTCTTTTGGAGCAATGTGTGTATCGGTTAATGTATTAATTTTTTTGTGAAGTCGTCTATTTGGCTGCTATAGTGTTCCACAGATTTTTGAAACTCATTAATTATGCCCAGTAACTCTACCTGATGTGTTTTATTAGACATTTCTGTGCATGTAGTCTTCAGAGCTTGTTTTTGGTTATAAGCTATAGCACCAGAAGACAGTCTCTGATTCATGGAATTAATAATTCAACCACCCACATCCTTGTTATTATGCTGTATGCCTTCTTGCGCTTTCCACGCTTGACAAATGTTGAAGGGAAACTTAATTGGCATAAATGGAAATTGTTCTGATAAAAAGGGAACTAGTGAAGATAATAGTAGATAATCTGAAGCGTTATTGTAAGTTTTAAGTGTTCTTCTAGTTTTATTTTTGCGTTTGATTAGGTGTATAGGGTTAGAAGACAACCAGACTGGGTACGAGTCGTTCCGTTTAGTTTTGACCGGGACATACATTTCAATAATGTCATTTCATAAAATATTTTGATTGCTGCGTCAGTAGTTAAATTATTTAGATTGCATGTCCAGGTCTGAGTGCTTAATTATTCATTAATTACTGTATAATCGGCCTTGTGAAACTGATATTAGGAGGGTAGTTTATGTCACAGTTTGAAAGATCTTTAATAAGTAATTCAATAAGAAGAGAAGGATGATAATTGTCTATTACCCTTAAAAGCAATTCACTGCTGTTGGATAAAAGACACACTTTTGAAAAAATCAAATCAAGCAGAAGACCATTAGAGTCTTGAAATCTGTTAAATTGATCGAAATTCATGATATTCATGCAATCGATTAATTCAGAACTAGTGGAGGAGTATCTATTCAAGTACTCGACAGCGTGATTTTCATGTATTTGCTTTTCGATATCAGGTAGATTGTAGTCTCCTAGTATTATAAATTTAGTATTAGTCCAGTCATTGAAGGTAAAAATATGCTATTACCTCAGAATTCTTTGAACCTTGACCGATTGACGTGAAATTTGGTGAGTAGTTAGGGGATGGCTCAAGGAGCAAAAGTGACATAGCGCCGATGTGCGCTTTTACCCTGAGAGTGGATACCACCTCTTCTCGAGGGTGGAAATTGTTCACTCAAAATAACCCCGGAAATAAAGATAGGGACAAATTCTAAGTAAAAAATGTTCTATATAGTTTTTTCGATAGATCGATATTTTTCGATCTATTCGCGATTGAAAACTTGGATTTTTTGTGATAAAAATGCATGTTTTTGGACGGTTTTTCGCGAATAAGTCGAAAATTCGCGTTCTATCAAATAAGTTGCAATAACCAAAAATGAAGCTTAGAAAACAACAAAGAGATTGGTTGTTTTATAAATGCTCTAGGTCCAAAATAAAAGAAGTTATGGCTCGTTGAAGAAGATTTTTTTTGCAACAACTTTGTTCGAAGTAATCAACGTTAATTAACGAAAAACCGATGCATTTTTCGGGAAAAACGTATAGAACATTTTTTGTAGTGATTGAAAAGACCTTTAAAATGAGCGCTGTTGAAAGTAGATTGCATTATAACTAAGAGAGTTACGTTGCAAAAACTGTGGGCCACTCGAATTTTTGAAAAAAAAAATGAGCGCTAAAGCCCCAGCCATTCCACCAGAATTGATATTGACCATTATCCCACTACAAATTACTTTATTTTAGTATTAATCATGTAATCCAAAAGTTTTTCGACATGCTCAGACTTTGCATATTCAAAAAGTAAAGGGTTGAAGGGCTCGGGAGGGGTGGTGCGAGCTCTATAATGCAAACTTCTAACATTTATATCTCCGTTATTTTTTTTCCTACAGAAATAAACAAAAAACTAAAATGTTCTTTAAGAAAAAATCCACATTTTTGTACTATATTATTTTTTAGGTTTTTTTCTTTAGTTTTAAGTATTTTCAAAATAAGGTATTTTTTTAAGAAATTTGAAAAATACGTTTTCCACTTTCATCATATTTTTTTCGAAAAATACGCATTCTAACCCGCCCAAACTTTTGGACTATATAAGTAATACTAAAATAAAGTAATTTTTAAAGGGATAATGGTCAATATCAATTCTAGTGGAATGGCTGGGGTTTTATCGCTCATTTTTTTTTCAAAAATTCGAGTGGCCTACCGTTTTTGCATCGTAACTCGCTTAATAATAATGCAATCGACTTTTAACAGTGCTCATTTTAAAGGTTTTTTCAATCACTACAAAAAATGTTCTATACGTTTTTCCCGAAAAATGCATCGGTTTTTCGTTAATTAACGTTGATTACATACTTCGAACCAAGTTGTTGTAAAAAAAATATTCTTCAACGAGCCATAACTTCTTTTATTTTGGACCTAGAGCATTCATGAAAAACCAATCTCTTTCCTGTTTTCTAAGATTCATTTTTGGTTATTACAACGTACTTGATAGAACGAAAAGTTTTCGACTTATTCGCGAAAAACCGTGCAAAAACATACATTTTTATAACGAAAAATCCAAGTTTTCAATCGCGAATAGCTCGAAAAATATCGATCTATCGAAAAAACTATATAGAACATTTTTTACTTAGAATTTGTCCCTCTATCCATTTCCGGGGTTATTTTGAGTAAACAATTTCCACCCCCGAGAAGAGGTGGCATCCAATCTCAGGGTAAAAGCGCACCTCGACGCTGTGTCACTTTTGCTCCTTGAGATATCCCCTAATCACTCAGCAAATTTCACGTCAATCGGTCAAGATTCAAAGAATTCGGACCGGAAAACCTTCAACGACTGGACTATATTGGCAGCCTGAAGATTTAGGTTTTGCAAATTACGCAAATGACTTTCGTACACGGAATTACAAGCTGATTGAGGAATGTAAACACAACAAATATTAAATACAAACGTCTGACCATTGTTGGATTTAGTTGTGAATTGAACCCATAAATCCTCGGCACAGCTTTGCCATTGTTAAATTGAAAACAAGGCAATTGTTTAGATACGGCAATTACAATACCACCACCTTTGGAAATGTTTGAATCATAGTTACGGTCGCGACGGTAAACTGTATATCAGGAATAGAAAATTTCCGCAGAATCAATGGAATCTAATAGCCAAGTTTCCGTGAAACATGATATCATGATTATCAACTAAAATTTCGTGTTTAACATCGACAGCTTTAGTCCTGAGACCCTTGAAATTTTGGTAATAAATTGATACAGCCTTTGAAAAAAGAAATTAAATGCAATTTAATAAAATACATGACTTATTGTAAATTAGGAGTAGTTAATGTAAACACAAAATCAACCTTTAAGTTTATCTAAATCAGCAATAGATTTTATACGTGTTGCACAGGAACTATCATTCTTTTTAACAAAAATGTCGTAAGTTTTAACCCAAACGTATTTGTAATTAAATGACACGCTTGCGATGAGATTCGAAAAGTAAGTTTTTGTTGATAGATGAAAGGTGCTCATTGATAAAGATACGCTGTGCGGAAGTGTAGCCGAAAGAATTAGCTGCAGCATGCGCTTCTTCTTACATGCAGCAAGTAGTAGTTGCTTTTTTTGTTGATAAAAAAACTTGACAACAATACTTTTAGGTTTAGGTCACAGTGACAAATTTTGATGTCCTCCAATTTAATGTTGAATTCGAATAAGGCAGTGCATATGTTACTGATTGCGTTATAGATGTTTTCGTTGGTAAATTCTGGTACACCTTGATTGTCCAAATTGTTAACTCTGGTATACTGCTGCAAATGAATAAGGTTTTCATTAATAATAAAATCAGATTTCAGTTTAATATTTTCTTGTCTAAGATCATCCAGTGCAGATATTTTATACACAAATTCTTTAAAGCGTTTATCGAAATCATCAATTTTGTTTGAACAAAAATTAACGGAATCTACAAGATCGAAATAGAGAGTTTGAGCACTTCGACGTTAAACTTCCCGTTAACGATAAAGTCACGTGACTAGTAACGATACACTTTTACGGGAGGGTTTCATTTTAAAGAGTTTGAGCACAACAACAACAAAAGGTATTTGAACATAACCTCACAATCTGGCAAATATTGAAAGGTTGTAGTATACTTTCTCAGTTTGTTAATTATTGTAAAGTAAATACAAGGAGCAGTAATTACCTAAATAACATAACTATTACAAGAAATTAGGCATTGTATCGCAACCTCACAAACCAATTTAGCATTTACGGTAAACCTCTACGCTATTCGTAGTGAAATAACGTGCTCCGATAAGTGTTTAGCGTTACAGTGTTTTCTGCGCCTGCGCAGTTGCCTTAAAATAGCGTTAGCGTATAACGTACAAGGTGCTGAAACTCTCTATAATGATTTTCCTTGAGGGACGTTAAATCAGTCTGAATCTTAGATACGGCTAGCATTACTTGGGAGAGTATAACTTTTGCTCTTACTGGGTCAGAATTCGGGGATACATTAATTGGGATATACTGCTTACATTTCCAGGTGACTCCGACATTAGATATATGTCCGGAGAGTTTTACACAGGTAAAATGGAAAAATTGCATACACGAACCACATCATGGAGTAATTTTTTACCTATCTGTGGATTGCATGCACACCTTGCAATTTGGCATTTTGGTTCTGATTTCTTTTCAGGCACAGCACAAAAAATACCATTAACCTTCCGTCGGGCGCAACTGATCTGACAGGCACAGCGCGGCAATTTTGCTATCTCGCGCCACCGCTAGGCGGCGTTGGAATCTATCGCACATAGTAGCTGACTATTTTGGTGTGCTATATACAACCCTGCCACTTATTTTGAGTTTGGCCTTCAATAGTGAAAATTATTAAAATTTTGTTCAGAGAAGCTCATTGCGCCCGAACTCGCCACATCTTTCAAGGTACCTACGTATTTTCGAAATATTTGCATAAAAATCATTACGTTTGCTTGAAGTCTAAATATTGTAACGGTTTTTAATAAGCCTCTAAAAATACCTTGAAATATCAATCTGGACTATCCGGCACATTGCGCCCAAAGATGTAAATAATTTTTTTTCTCTTCATTTGTTTCAGGTCAAATAAATGTTTTTTTGCAGAAACTTTTGTGTTTTCTTTTATTTTGACTTATCTAATAATGATGCTCACCACTAACTTGCAGTTGTATAATTAAACCTAATTAGGTGTTTATTATGTTTTTTTCGAAGTGTGCCTATCAAGCACATTGCGCCCGACGGAAGGTTAAAAGTTATAAGAACGAAAAGCACAGCAGCGTAACACCAGATATCGGTACGATATGGTGCAGTATTTGTTTCATTCGGTGCTCGTCTACTATTTAAGAACTAAATAAAAGCGTTTTATAAGAATTCATGAAATTACAGAAACTCATTAAGGGTACCTTTACAGAACAGTTTTTTCTTAAATGTTCAACTAGTAAGTCACCAGAGAATAAAGTACCTCGTATGCCACTGTACCAAGGTCACCAAATTCAGCGTAAAAGATCACTTGCATATATAAAATTACTCGAAATTTGCTTTATCTCTATTTAATAATTGGATAAAAACCATGTCATTTCAATAGCCTTCTCTCTTGTCGCTTCTAACGCTTGATCCGCTACATATAGTACCGTCGGCGGTCCTACGGCTGCATTTTATCGCATGTCAAAGGAATAGCCGAGCCTAGAGTTATTTTAGAATCTATCTTGCTGACAGTGCTGACACGGTAGTTTGGTTGTACACTAACGTAATGAAAGTATATTGACATAAACCAAACATAATTTTCACATACAATCTCATAAGAGCATTAATTCTTTCCGGAAAATTTTTTGAGTGCGTTCCAACAACGTCGTATTAATTTGCCCGAGCGCGACGCGAGGGCAAATTAGGACGTTGTTAAATGCACTAAAAATAATTTACGGATATGAATTAATGCTCGAATGGAGATTCGGTTAGAAAATCGTAACGACACAAACCCTAAAAAGAAGTAATGTCTACCTACAAAAAATTTCCAAGAAATTTTGTTGTTGTCTTGGATACGGCTCGTGAACTAATTTTTCTATTGGTCATTAATGAGTGTCGTACGATTTTCAGTACATAACCTCCGGCTGACACGTGGCGTGGTAGTAAAGCTCTTATTGTCTGAGCGCCACGTGTTTTACAACATATTTGGTCATTGTTTCCAGCAGAATGGAGAACTTTTTGAGTTTCGTACAGATGTACATAATTTAAATTTACGGCGGAGAGGCCTACTTACATTAACTTCACATAAAACTCAACTGTTTCAGAGATCATTTAGTTTTTGTATCGCAGTGTTTTAATAGTTTCCATGATATATTTGCATCTTCTACGACTATAAGTCAATTAAAACACAATTAAAAATACATTTATTGCAGAGGCAGAACGTTCGGAAGTAGCTGAATGGTATTTTATTATTAATTACTAGCAGTCCAGTGGGACAAATGTCTCATTTAATAAAACAAAAAAGACCGTTTTTCAAATAGAACGCGTATTCACCACACGTACGTATATGACGTCATTGTTGGTAGCAAACTACCAGTCGCATTCGCTTTGATAAAATTTGCCTAGAATCTAACCTAAAAAGTTCGGATTAGGATAATTAAGATAATAATTAGTGTTAGAGACTGAAATTCGGTTCCTGACCTGACATGACCATTCCAAACATATAACTTTCATAACTTTTTTCTCTATCTCTTACGGTTTGGCTGCTGAAACAGCGTCCCGGACACACAAAACAGCGTCCCAGACAAGCCTATTATATATATGGATGTTGTATTGGATAATTATTGAGTTGTGGTTATTGATTCAGGAAATTTGTTTGAGATGTATGCACCGATTTTATGTAATTATTAATTATTGTTTTTTTTCTCAGTGCAGGTTAAGTGGAAGAGCAGCGGGAGGCAACGCCCTGCCGATGCCGCCGTGCTGAACTTCGCCTGGCACATATATTTAACTTTGTATTTCTTTTTTTATATATGAAACTGATAATAAAGACATTTATTATTATTATTATTATTATTACTTGTGAATTGTTGATACAGATGGAATAGGTCAATTATTAAATTTAACCAAGAATAAATCAGGATCTATGCGTAAACTGGCGCCACTGTAAGATGTTTTGATAATAAATAACGTCTCTTCATTAGAATATTCAACATTATTATTAATAGTGATTGCTTAAATACGTAAATTGATAACTGACAGTAAATAACATTTATTTTGGCATAAACAAATTTGATCATGGCTGGTCTGTTTTTTGTGGATAAAATTCAAAATAATTATTGAGTTTTTAAGCTATTTCTATCTTCAACAAGCAAAAAATTCAAGTAAAGTAGTATCAAATTGAGTGCATTTTTTCTCTTTCGAATGATACCACTATCGATCCTATAAATTCAAGCGGCAAGCAGGAATCTGCATATATACGATTTCCCATGCTATTTTCCTATGTTCGCACCTTAAGTGAAACACTCGGTATATAATTTAGTTAAATTGATCTTTTACAAAAATGGTGAAATAGATCAAGTTCACCAACAAAGAGAGATAACAAAAAAATCGAAGATACACTTTCTGTCTGGAATTAAATCACTTGCCTTAAAATGAGATCACTTTGAACTTTCTATAGACTGCCACTATAATTTTTTAATTATAGTACTTATTACCCATATCTCCACCACTGGTTAATTTTAGAGTTTGATAATACTACGTTTTAAGGCATCCTATCCAAATGTACTATGTACCAAATTTGGTGTAATTAGATGCACTAATAAGAAAATTATAAGAAATACACGATATCTTTTAGAAAACTTTAATACCCCGTATATCGGAAACGAAATATTTTTGGACACAGGTTCATATGGACTCATTTTCTTTAAATAAGCTCTCATAAGACAAGCTTTGTAGAGAGACCAGTGAATCACCCTGTTTAATGTCTGACATCCTTTCGAAGATGGGTAGAATTTTGGAAAGCGCACGTGTTCGATAAACTCTAACTTAACAATTTTCAGTAGAAGATGTTCTTAGTGTCGCTATATGAAATTTTATTTTAAAACCAACATTACACTTCCTTCTATATTTTATAGGTCAATTGCTTTGTTAAATAGTGGACTATTTTTAGAAATGCATTAGAACTTTATCTAGATTTCTATGTTTCTATGTGAAAATATACATTACTTATCATAATTTTGAGTAGTAGAACTGCTTATTAGTAATTTATGATGTAAGTAGAAGCACCGAAGTAACATGTCCATTCATCTTCTATTCATATTGTGCAACAAAAAGTGTTCAGTTTTGTATTTCGACCTCAATTCGGGAACAATGCATTTGCACCTTTTCTCTCTGAGTACTAACACATAATTTGAAGTATATACAGAAACTCAATTCTGGGTAAACAAACTGGCTTCTGCACTTCAGCTCTAAAGGACGATGTAAGAAATTGAATCGCAGGTACTTGATTTTATGTAAACTCATCTGTAAGCGCTGAACAAACTTTTAATTCTCAAGTTTGCACCGTTGTGCTTTGATAAAAAAATATTCATGCAAAGTTAACAAGTTAAAGGTGATTCAAAGTTCTACCCGAAAGAAGTTCTGTAAATGTTGAATAACTTGAAACCTAAATACCTACAACTTATTTATACATGAACTTGTACTCTTCTGAAAAAAAAACGAAGAAAATATAAAAGTATTGCAACTAATTTAATGGGACTGAGCACTGCCTACTCCATAAAGATTTCGCAGTATCATCAAAGGAAAATTCTACAAGATTTCAACGGTCGGCGCAAATTTAATAATTTGGTATTATATAGCTAATTTCAAATAATAATTATAATTGCGATTGTTCCTTTTGCCGTCATCAGGAGAAGTAAACATTCAGTTACATTTGGACGGCAGTACTTGTTCGTTTAATTACTTGACACAAGCTTTTGCGTCCTTCCACATACGCGGTTATATTTTAATTAAAATAATTCCTGAATTTTTAAAATTCAAGTCGAAATAGAAAAGTTGTGGAAGCAAACGTTTCTAAAGTCTAAAAAACAAGAAACGACATTACTGGATTAAATAAGAGTTGAAAAGTGTTTAAAATTATTTACATAATAGGTACAAATAGCTTAATGCGTCTAATAATACTGAAACAGAGAAGGGTAACACTTAGTAATGCGAATTATAGAAGACTTCAGTGCTGAACCAGGAATGCTAAGTAAACCCACATACTAAACATTGTGTAATGAAGGGCACACTGACATCACATTTTTTCCGACCGCGGACGACGAAGTACGCCCTATCTGCGACGATGAAAGCGTTACAGGTGCAGCCACATACATGCGTATTATAACAATCGTCGTTGGAATTTACCCCTTCCCAATTTTGAATAGAAGATCAAAGTATTCTTCGTTTCAATTGTTTGATACACTTAAACTATATTACACTGACCAACTTGTTCTTAACAACAATTGATCCCCCACCAGAGATTTAACCCCTACTAGCAACTAGAAAAATACCTTATCCATGTTTCATTTTGTTAGGAATTGATTACGCTTTTCAGATACTTTACTAATTTCAATTAACTCGTTACTTAAAAAAATTATATTTCTAATAAAGGTAATCCGATATTTTTGAAATTTTACATGGGGCCATCATTTTATATTTTGTAGTTTGCCGTATTTAAAACAGAAAAAGGTACTCGAGGTTTCATTGATTTTCAGAAATCGAAAATATGCTATCCCCAAATTTGAAATTTAAATGTATTTTGTAACGCCCCATTTTGATTTGTGCGTTCCTGACGATTCGCTCCTCGATTCAAGCTCGCATCTCTAATATAAATATCAAGCGCGTTCCTCTTTTATCGAGCGCGAAGAGAATTGTTGGTTTTTCCGAAAGGCCTTCGATAATAGAGGTACCTGGATAGAGATTTTGGCGAGTTGAGTTCTTAGATTTTGAGCGCTCATCCTGCGCGGCTGTGAACGCCGAACAAATCTAGCCTTCTAAAAGAATTTTAATTACCCTGGTCTAGTACGCTATGTGTTTTCAACTAGGGATTAGCTCAAAGCATGCTTGTATGTATCCTCTACAACACCCGCTGTGCAATGTGACCTTGAACAAATTTTACTAGCTTTGCAAGCTGGAAGAGAGCACTTTATTTCATTAATATAGCTGAATATTTGCATGACATTTAGATATCAAAATTATGTCAGTTATTATTGTGAGTTGTTAAATGAGGCTGACTCTCGCCACAAATATTATATTTATGTTGAAAGCATCAGACTTGCCTGATTCTATTGTTACTTGACAATCCTGGGCCTTATTGAGCCTCCACCTATGATTATGATTATTAATTGCTCACACTGTTGTTGAATATTATATATCTATTGACTGCTATTGGTTTATATTCTATATCTTTTATATCTGTACTACGACTTCATGAATCTCTGCTCCTGTTCTTTTGAGATAGAGGTTGAAGTAAGAGGCATAATTATAAGGTAGGTAGTGAATCGTTTTGGAAGCTAGATTTTTGATTATGCTGTGTATAACAACTTGCGCCCATTTTGTATCTATTTTTATAATTTCTTGTAACCTTAAGAACCTCTGCATGGTCCTTATTCACGCCATATCCTACCGAGGGTTTGGGATAGCTAGGGTTGTAGTCTCCCCTCGTTTAAGGGTAGGTGCAATTTTTATATTTATACCTATATCTAAGGTCCTCCCCGGACACTGTATATACATCTTTGTTTACTCTCTTTTTAAATAAATCAGTTTTGATTCAAACAATAATAGAATAGTTCAGTAGTGCTGATATTTTGTTCGTGGTATTTGCTGTTTACCTACCTGGAAAGTCCTAAATTTAATCACAAAATATCTTTCTGTATTTCCCAAAGTAGTTCATTAATTTTTACAAATGCTTTAGTAAAATAACTATTAGTAGCATTAAATTTATTAAATTTATTTATGCAATATGTAAAGCTACAGACAATAACATTTGCATTGATACAAGAACTTGCATATATTGCTTAACCTAAGTATATGGTCAGCCCTGTAAAATAAAACGCACCCCTGCTAATGTGGGTGGACAGCTTTAAATCCGTACAATCAAACCACTGAGTCGATAAATTAACATTTTAGACTCTTGTACAATTTATCTTCGGTAACGACCCCTTTCTTGTTTTATGTTCGATTTCTTCGGCTTAGTAGTAACATTGTGCATTCGTTTGGATTAAATTATAAATGTTTATTTTCGTTTATGCAATTCAATGCGTCAATAATGTATGTGTGTGGAATTAAGGAAATTGTAATTATAGGTTCTGTAATAATATTTTTTGTAACTAATGCTTACATTAGCTACCGAGTTGAATGTTGTTAACAAGTTCAGCAAAACGAAAGCGCGTGCTACAAACAAAAGCGGGATAAATTTAGAATGAGAGTTTACGGCGTCAAAGAATAATCAAATAAAGTATTTAGGTTTTCCACACTTCATGTAGGGTTTTAAACAAATCGATTTCTAATTGCATTCTGGCTATATCTGAAGCGATCACAATTGAAATCATTCTTTTGAGGTGTCAAAAGCAGTTCAAATGTATAACGTATTATATTCGGCCGGACTAAGTGGGCGTCTTTGTTGTTTTGAAACCATTGTAATTCATAAATTTTTTAGCAATATTTTAAAAGTAGGTAACGACAAAGAATCATTTAAATTAAATTAACTTTGCGATTAGCTAGTTTATTTCAAAAACAAACAAGACAAAGTACTTTATTTAACTCTGATGTTATATATTAATTGCTTTCTCCAATTACAAAAGAAAACTGAAATTCGAAACGAATAAAAAGCTAATCTGAAATGTGTTTGAAAATATCCAGCAAAGCTCTAAACTACGAGAGATACAAATTTTGTTACACTCTTGTAACGAACCATTGAACTTTTTGTGGGTCTTGTAAATAACACGTCATTGCTTTCATAAACGCTTTTTTTATAGGAATATGACAAACATCCAAAATCTGACAACAAATAATCTTTTTGCATATAGAAGCCGTAGCATTGCTGTTTTGTGAGACCAACCGCAACTTCTTTGAAGTAAAGGCCGTTTTTCTTACGCAGAGCATTGTCGTATAGCGTTCATGAGAACATAATATCCTATACCAAAGAAATCAGAATTTATTGTTTGAATAATATTGGCGCCTTTATTGTAGCTTTTATAGCAGTTCTCGGAAAGTTTAGTAGAAGAACAACTTATATATTCGTTTTGTAGAAAAATAATAACATTAAAGCTGTGACACTATATTTTTAAATAGAAGGGATAAGGGACATGTAATTTCGAACCAGGTATGTCTACTGTACAAAGTTTACTTAATTAAATATTAATAGTTGACAGACGTACAAAGGCTTGTAAGTTTATACCGTGTGTCCAGAGGGTTTTGCATCATGGAATCAGGGCAATGTTAATTTATCCCAAAGATCAGCTCTTGCTTTTACGAAAACAGCTTAATGACAAACCCTATTATATTTATTTTTTTATGGCAATAAATGATTAGTCGTGTTCAACTTGACGTATGGTGTCAAATTCGACGATAGCAGGTTAGGTTTTGCGTCAGTTTTGACACAGATTGAAGCAAAACCTAACCTGCTAACCTCGAATTTGACATAGACTTACAGTGCCACCAACATATTATTGATACGTTGTATAGCCATGACCATTCAAAAACGTTCGAATGCACTTTACTTGTTAGTTGAAAATTCAATTTTAACGGTCAATGCTTAGCAACCGTTTGACTATCAATTGCTATCGGAAGAGTAGATCTTTAAAATAAACTAGCATCACTCCAGCGCCATGGTGCGTAGTCTCGTGGACGCACGGTATAATACGAACCGAGGTGCTTAGACTCTTTTGAGCTACCAGCACGGATTTAAAGAAAATTAAATAAATTAAGTGTTTACTTACTAATTTTAGGTAATCAGGCAAATTGTTTATGCTAAATTTCAAATAAGAATGTAGTAGATGACGGTCTTAACTGAAACTCAGTTTTACACTAGGAAAATTTAAGTTTGTTTGACTGCTGGTGGCTTACAATAGCTTTAAAGTTCAGCATCTTTTATACACGATTTATTTTTAGGACTCATACCGATTGTTAGATTGACATTTTTGAAAAACATTTGATTTTCAGATGGCTGTTAGATTTTGACCAATCACGGCTATAGCTATGATTACTACTTAGTTCCAAGTACTGGATACTTAATTGAAATTTAGCTATTTATTATACAGTGAATTTATTTTAAATGCGGAATATGGTCTTGCCGTTTCTACGAGGAATTGATCGTTACCTATTGGTTTCCAAGGATATGCCACGCCCACATAATGCGTAAATGCGTTTATTTTAAAATACAACATATGAACGGTAATTTTGTTGAAGAATAAGCAGTATAACAGCTGGCAATATAGCATGTAATAACTAACTTACTTACTATAAACTGAAGTGTTTATACCATTTGATGAACCGAATTATTTCTTCCGTAGAATAGAATAGTAACGTTTCGATATCGCATTTTGAAATAGCCGCCTTTGCAGCTGCTGTGGGTGTGGCGTGTTCTTATGGAGAAGATAACTCCACATTGCGCCTTAAAATAAAAGCACTGTATAAACAACCAACACTTTTTTCTGAAAGGAGAAATATCATGAACGATTACAGATCACCTGGCTAGTAAGTCTTGCAGATTTAAGCCTGATTCACATATATAGTGCTAGGCACATGCCATGCACGGGCACGGCACCTGCTCGGCAAGAGCAAGTATTTCTTCAAGCATTCACACTGCGATGGTTTTGCGAAGGGTTTCAGTCGTCCTTTACAAGCTTTTGAAATATGTTGTCAACTTCAACGTTAATCAAAATTGCTATAATATTAGACGATGAATTACAATTGTGGGGTTTCAGAATTTGTTGGGACAAATTGATGAAATTTTACAAAGACAGAAAACTACCTTCTGCGATTCGATTCCACCGCTTCAAAAACATGTGTGCTTAAATAAAAGATAAAAGTAAGTATATTGTTGTCTGTGTATCAGATAAAAAATATTAATGTAGTTAGAAAATAGAAACTGATTATAATCCTATGCATATATTGTGTCAAAAATTGTTTATGTAATTATAGTGAAAATGGAACAAATTTTATTTTTTCATTTTCGCGCACATGTTCTATTACATTTCATCCATTTCGGATAAAAAAAGTTTGCCTCTGCTGACGCTTTATTATTTTGTTCATAGTGCCTGTCGACTGCCGGGTTGTGAGTATTCACACAAAACGGTTTTTTGCGAAACGGGCTCGGGAAGTGCTTGGCAAATATTGTTCGAAAGAAAACCCGCGTGCAAATGCCATAGCTTGCCTAGCGGGTGACCGCCTAGTGTGAATTCCAACCGATAAATGCATAAACTTTCATAAATAAATTTTGCCAAGCAGGTGCCGTGCCTGTGCCTGGCATGTGCCTTGCAATATAATGTAAAGCAGGCCTTTTTAATTTAATATTCTACTACTGTATTATATAATCGATTTGGACATTTTTGGGCATTGACTTTCTTGATGTAACTTTGAATTCTCACGTTGGCGTTGGGCTAATTCCCTAACTTACGATACTTCAATCCTTTGCATCAACAACAGTTCCATTCAGAGCTAACATTTGAATTGGTTTGGGTAAGTAGCTTCCTATAATATGTTAATTCTTTTATCTAACACCTCTTTATGACGCTATAAATATTCCGATATTAGTTGAATTATATGGGCCATAATCCACACTAGAACTCACTCTATGTTATTCTTACTTTGATTTATCACAGTTGTGAATACAGAATGTATTTTATTTTGGTATTTATTAAGTCGTTCGTACGGGTGTGTTATTGCAAACAATTCATTCTAGGAAATCCCTGCAGAAGTTTTTGTTGAATCTCATGAAGCAACTCTGTATTTTAAGTCAACAAAGTCCAAGAACCTTATCTGGAACGAGTTGCTGAATTTAACATCTGGAGAAAAACGAAGAGTAAGCCCAATAAGTAATCTTGAATATCAAAAAGAAGTATGCGGTTTCATTAATGTGGCGGAAGTGTTCTATGTTGAAGCGTCCTATAAAAGTTAACGAAAATATAGGTTTTTCAAAGTATGACAAGCCTATAGCTTATTTGTAGAGTATATCGAAAGGGTGTAAATGGAAGAAAGCATCCGTTTTGAAAAAAGAACATTAACAGATTTTTGACGGATGCTTCTGATGAGCAGTATTTGATGATCATCGTAATAAAGCGCTTTGTTTAGACAATATTAGGTATACATTTCGAATTATTTTAGGTTGCAGTAATAATGGGGATCGCCGGTGCCTGTAGATGTTGTGAATTGAGAAATTTTGAAAATTTGTAATCTACGAGATAGAGGGTCATATTTACTTGTTTCAATACCTGATACGAAGAACGACAATCAAGGAAGGATTTTCTGTTAATGCTGTAGAGTTGTGTAGAAAGTATATTTCCCTACGCCCAAAGCAGTTTTTACGGTATCTCAATGAAAAATGTACTGTGCATGTACGTTGGCAAAGCTATCGTCAACAATTGCTTCGCTTGTGAAACTACCAAACGTGTAAACGTACACTGGGCATGGCATCAGACGCACTTCAACAACTTTATTGACCAATGAAGGTGCTGATATTACACCTATTAAACGACATGGTGGATGGCGGTCCTCCACTATAGCAGAAACCTATATAGAGGATTCATCTCCCAAACTCAATATTGCAAGGAAAATTTAAGGAGAATCTTTCGGTTCCTGGAAAGTCCTCCCTTGCCCGTCCATAATTCGGGCAAATTCCTCAACAATTATGCCAGACGCTATGGTTTTCAAAGACATGGCCAACGATAAGGTTGTTATCGACGGAAACGAGAAGAATTTAATAAAATGACGATTGGGTTTTCTGTTAATACATATAAATGTAAATGTTAATACTAATAAATAGTTTCATAAATTTGACTGATTTGTGTTCATTATATTCTCATTTTTCTAACAGTGGAGTAAAGTAACGTTATTCTACTAGTGGATAATAGGTGCCATAATACGCGTCTAAAGAGCATAATTACGGGCCCATTATGAGTTGGTTGTGGACAAAATAATTGCTCATTCTAACAGGAACACTCTAAAGAGTATGAAATCAGTTATCAATAAGGGCAAAGTGAAATTTCTCCATTCTGTTTCCGCAAAGCGTATTTGAAATTAATCAAACAGTAATAAAATTAGAATTGAAGAAATTCATTATATCATATCAGAGAAATAATTTTTTGCAATTGCGATATCTTCAGCGATTCTAATATAATTTAATAGAAAAAGAAAAGCATCCAGGTCTGAAATAACAGTCGTGTAACTTATAGGAGCATAGAAACAGAAGTTAATAATATAATCCACAAAAAAGCGGATACATAAATATTAATTAAATATTTTTAACACTCATAGTATGGATTTTTATAAACTGATAAACCGCACACCCAATTTCAAGCTTTAAAATACAAAATTTCCAAATCTTGTTGACACTCTTTGCATTGAGTTTTCAAAACTTTTAAACATATTGAGTCATTTAATAAACTTTGATAGTTTATTCAATTGACGGAAATACTCAGAGTATCGGTTATACAGTCAGCGCATTGTAACTATAGTACAGTAAAATTGTCGGGAAAAACCCCGTCACCTTAAAAAAATTGTCCGAGGCGATTCCCCTTGCCCAGTAGTTTAGGAACATTAGACAAGTGTAAAACCAAAAAGCCGTGCCTCCACCCCCTGCCAAACAGTCGCCATCTTGAAAACAATTAAATTTGTTTTTTCTCGCGATCCATTGGTCGCATAGAAATAGTAATTTACGTTACAAGTATAGAAAGTGGAGCTTTTCAGTACGAGTGAGATGTTTCCGGAAGAGGCCGTTAGGCCGAATCCCGAATTTCCAGACGAGTATGGAAAAGCCACTTTCATACGAGTTTCGTATGATATTTTTTCGTTCACTAGAATAGAAAACGGAATAATAAATTTATCCTTTCATCTGAATTTGCCGTAAAATTTATTAATTAGAAAGTTACACTTTGCGGTATTTGTACGGCAAAGTAAAATTCGTACGGCAAAGTGCTACTTTGCAGTACGAATACCGCAAAATACTACTTTGCCCTACGAATACCGCAAAGTGCAACTTTCTAATTAATAAATTGTACGGAAAAGCAGCTCTTTCAATGCTAGTGTACGAAAATAGATATTTATGCATTAAGGGAGATATGAATATGTTGTTTCCTTGAGGTTGACATGTGTTACAGACCGAGGGCTCTGGCCCGAGGTCTGTAAATCAACCGAAGGTAAAGAACATGAATATTTTCCGTGGTGCATACAATATTTTATCTACTAGCATATTCGTAAAATAGTATGAAATTTCAAAATGTCATAATGACATTTAAAATTAGAATATGTAAGTAACATCAAGGATTGCCTCATTGTATGGTTGCTAAGACGTTAATTGTAGTTGCATTGTTACCATGAGTTTGAGGGAGAAATAATTTGACAAGTCCCTTGGGAGTTATGAGTAGCTTTTCATATTTTGTTCCTATGACGAAAATGTACATTATCATGTTGCTAGTAGATAAAAGTTATTTTTGCACATCTGGGAGCAAAACACGGTTTCTACGATACCAAAATCGTGAGAGAAATAATTATTTACTCCCTAGAGAAGAGAAATTTCCCTAGGGAGTTTTCATTATGACTGAGCAACAAGAGCTCAAAATTATGTGAGCTCTTGTCATAGTGACTTACAGTGCCACGAACTTTAGAATCTACCACAGGCTACTAATTTTGAAATAATTGTAACTAAGATGTCAATAATTGACGTTTAAAAAAACAGGTTTTTCGTTTTAATCTTCCTGCAACGTGAAAAAATAGTATATGCAACTTGGAGAGAATGCTATTTTGCTTTAGTGCAATTTCTCTCCCTCATTGCATAATCTACTATAAACAAAAAATTTTTTAAATAAAATTCTACACATTTATGATCTGTGTGACGATACCGAGAAGTTGGTATTGAGAACGGTAGAGGGCGATAAAGTTATCAAAAATCGGTTTCCGCCTTTCTAGCCCTGTAGGGGTGATTTTTTCCGAAAATTACGAATATTAAAGTTGTAGTGCTTGAAAAAATGTGCCCGAATCTCTTTCAATAATGTGGTTGATTGAAATAGTCTCCGAGTGACAGCCCTTCAAAGTCCGCGTGGCGTGAGAAATGTATATTCCGGCGCAGCAAAGTAACTATTTCTCTTTTGTGAGGTAAAATCGTCACTCAAATAGTTTCAATATGAATAGGTTTTTAGAATCTACAGAAAATCTACACATTTTTGGTCATGTCCGTGCTTCCGAGAAATTGGCATAGATAACAAAATGAATGGGAAAGCAGTGTAAGAGTATATTTTTGCATAAACCCTAAGATATATTGTAGTTTACTCAGACACGTTTTCTTTTTTTTTGAGCTGTTCATTCGTCTTTGTTCCGAGCCTCGGACACAACCAAGTCATTATCGACCATGGTAGGAGTGTTGCTTGAACTTTTATTGAAAAAAGAGCCAACAGCTTGTGAATGTAATTCCTCGTCGGTGTAATAATTTTCATCCTCACTGTCTGAGTCGATATTTATTGAGTTGTAGCAGGTTTGTTAGCCGCAATTTTTGACATTGCGGAACAATTGAGGCCAGCTTTTCTGCAACCATAAGCTGGCCCACAATTTTTCGTACACCCACAGAATAAGAAGTTCAAGCTGCTTGCAGATGCGGGATCTTTGAGAGTTTTAACTGGATCCAATCCTTGGAAAGATCTTTTCCATCCCCAATTCATTGGTTCGGGAATGCAATCCATCCATTGCTGGACATCATTTGGCCCAGTTAAGATTTTTCAGGTATCTTTATTTTGTACCCACAACAGAAATTATTTTTGATCAATATTCTTACATCGTAATTGTAGGAGTTTTTAGCAATATTATAACAGCTTCAGCAATAACAAATTACAAAAAATAGTCGGAAACACTAACTTAAAGATAAATTATCGATTCATTTCATTTGGCCCATTTGATCAAAATATCAGTTCGTTCACCTTAGCATGTTTTGATAGAAGTGAAACAAGCTGTTTGTTGTTTAATAACATATAGATAGTCGGGTGACTGTATTCTTTTTCCAAAATGGTACATGGTAAAGCTATTGTCAATCTGTTGAATTTTGGTTATTCCTGTTGCAAAATTTACAAACCGTTGCAATTATCGTATTATAGTGTAAGAAATATTGCGAAACTATAAAACAACAGAATGCATAGCAGAAAAGCCAAATTTGGGACGAACTCCAAATATTACATCAGCAAATTTAATAGCTTTACTGATCTGTGCCAAATGATATGATTCTGGGCTAGCATATTTCTTTCCCATATTTTTTTTTACCTATATCAATGTCTCGGTATCGCGGCAATGACCAAAAACGTGCAAAATTTCTGTAGATTCTGAAAACCTATTTACATTGAAACTACTTGAGTGACGTGACGATTTTACCTGGCAAAAGATAAATGGTTACTCTGCTGCGCCGGAATATACATTTCCCACTCCGGGCGTTCTTTGAAGAGCTGTCACACGGAGACTATTTAAATCAATCACATTATTAAAAGAGATTCGGGCACATCTTTTCAAGCACTACAACTTTTACATTTGCAATTTTCGGGAAAACCCACCCCCACAGAGCTAGAATGGCGGAAACCGATTTTTGGTAACTTTGTCGCCTTCTACCGTTCGCAATACCAACTTCTCGGTATTGCGGTAAAGACCAAAAATGTGCAGAATGTTAGTTCCAACATTTTTTGTTTAGGTCCCGGGTGGTGTAGCTTGAACAAGCGTCCACGTTCGATCAGCAGAGTTAAGCAACGCTCTCTCTGGTCAGAACTTGGATGGGAGTTCCAGGGCTGTATCTCTCGGCGCCTCGTGATACGGCTGTCACGGAAAATAAATAAACTTTTTCTGTACTACCAATGGATCGTGAGCAAAACATATTTAATTGTTATCAAGATGGCGGCTGTCTGGCAGGAGGTGGGGGCACGGCTTTCTGGTTTTACACTTGTCTAATGACTCTAAACAACTTTACAAGAGGAATCGCCGAGGCCAGTTTGTTAACGTAAAACGACAATTTTACTGTACTATTTAATAGTGAGTGTGGAAAACCCACTGTGACTTTGAGTTTAGAATATTGAAAAGTCGTTTTTCCTGGTGTGGGTCGCAGTTGTCGGTGACTGCTAAGTTCGCCTAATGGGCACTTCCAAGTTGCGAAGTTTACTAAACTTATTTAAATATTCAAAACTGATTCCATCCTTCTAAACAACTTTCTGCGGTTTGACATTATAAAAATAGGCGATAATATTACGCCTTGCAATATCTATTAAGCCTTATACTTATCTGCTAGTAGAAAGTTTCATTAGCGATGCCACTTGAATGTTCTAAAATGCTTGACTAACGTCAGAGCTACTTCAACATTGTTTATTTCATGTGCATCATGGCTTCCTCAATTATCAGATATTGGAGAAGTAGACAAAGTGGATTCCAAAGTTAGATATGGGATTAAGTTCGAAAGGCCAAATTATAGCCTACAATAAAGAGTAACGATTCGTAAAATTCGAAATTTATGTGCTCATCCCAGGTTTTCGTAAATCCAATATTACACACTATTTGTTTATACAACTAGTTTAGAAAGTTATACTTTTTTTCAGGAATTTGCAGTTTGATTAACGAGGGCGAAGTCTCAGTTTACCAAGCAAATGAGTAAAAAAAGTAGCTTTCATATGTTGTACCCGTTATTTTTTTTGCATTGTGATCTCTTGTAACTCGAAATTTAGTTGAAAAGGACTTCGGAATTTACAACTGTCAAATTGACAATTCACTATATCGATAAAATAGTTAAAAAGGTGTAACATTTTTAACGATTTTTCGTTAAAAAAAATTATGCTTTCTTCACGATTTTTCGTTTAAACAAGACTTTCGTGATCACTGGAAAAAAAATTACATTACGACGATTAAAGAGTTAAAGCAAAGCCACGGGTTTGGTGATTGCTGTTATCAACTTGTCAAGGTCTGATTGTTTGAGATATCGATTATTGGCAACATGAATAAGTTACATAAAAATTACTTACTTGAATGCAGTTTCCAACAGTAGGCTATAATTTCCTTGCTTCACCATTAACGATATAAAAAGAATTATTTATAGTAGTAGTCTACCAGTATAAGATGGGATTAAATTTAAATGTTCGCTATTATTAGAAGTAGAGAAAAATGGTTCCTACAAGATTAGCAAACTTTCCGAGAGCATGATGGTAAAAACAGACGTCAATTTGCTTTCCGAACTACAGTCGTAAAAACAGAAGTTAAGCATTTATTTTTCAAAATATCATGAAAGGAAGTAGGATTGTTAATGTACTTTTTTACTAAGCTTAATATTAACTAGTCAGATTAATATGGCCCCATATAATTTTTAAACTACGAACAAAAACTAGGTTTCTATGTAAAGCATATCGAGTATGCTGCAAAACTGAAAAACTGCGTATGCAGTTTTTACATTTAGATATTTCAGTAGGTATTTCAGTACTTTATGAGTTATATTCTGCTTAGATAATTACGATAAATCTCAAAATCTCTAATAGAAAATATATATTAGAGTAGAAAAAAAATTAAATATCTCCAGCAGATTCATCGAATATATGAGAACTGTTTCCTCGTAGTGGTTGCAGTCAACTGAGTTGAGGCATTTCGTACAACTTAATTCCTATCAGCTGTTGTAATTCATCATTTGTGGAATAAGTTTGATCACCTGCGGCAAGATGTTCTATTCTTCATCTATTTTATTTTTCTCAGCAAATTAAGCACTTCTTCTGCCTTCAACTCCTTCAAAGCATTCACAAAAGAATGTGTATGAGATACATCATTACCTTGCACTGCTGCCTGATTCGGAGTTTTTTAACAATCCCTCCTACGCCCTCAGCAATAATTTTGCCGTTCTTACCTGCACTGAAATTAGACGTCGTTTTGGCAAAACGAAATTACATTATAGTTAAGTAAACCTTATTTATATTTTTATATAGGGCAGTAGGCACATCGCTCATTAAATGTATCAATTTTACGTAGACCTTGTATAATTTTCTTCAGAATCGTCAAAAAGGAGCCCATATTGGAGATGAAACTTTGAACTTACACATACTTGAGTTAAGCATTTTCTGAGAAATCCATTGTCATGACAATTTCATTTCCCTTGATATTCTGTCTGAGGTATGTTTAATGACAAGTGATGTGTGACTCTGTGCAGTGTACACTTATTAAAAGAAATATGGTATTTCAGACTTTACTTTGGCAGTGAGTTGTTCTATAGTACAGTAAACTTTCGCTTTTTGTCAACATCACATTTGTCTTCTTCTTGCTTTTTAGTTTCCTCTTTTTTTCTTCAATCCGTTGGTAATAAAACACGTGCTGTTTTTCAGATGAAATAGAACACCAAGTAATCACTTCTCATCACAAACCGAAAATGTTCCATCTTGTTGCTATCACAACAAAAAGACCTGATGAATTCAGTTAAAGATTTTGATGTTATCTACCAACTTGTATTGTTTGCATTTCTAAAACAAAAAATAAAAAGTGGCTTGGTTCTTTCATAAACATGTATCTGTGTTTTTAAGTGTTACTGGTATATAATCCTTAATGGTTTACCACAACAAGAAACGAGTTCAATATTCTGTACGTTATCGTCAATACAAACTTCTTCTGCGATTTTAATGTGGAGTCGCGTAAATATCATTTTCCTTTCTGTATTTTATTTTTCATTATAATCTCCTTCCTTCCTGATGCACAAAAAGAATTTTCATTTAGAATGACTAAACATTAATTTTATTGTGGAAGAAAGGCGAAGAAACACAAATCACAAATGGTTTGAAGATACTAGACCCGTGTGCAGCAAATGAATTGGTAGTTGCAAATACGAAATTTACACACAGCAACCCCTACAAATACACAAGAGAAGAACCATTGAGGGGGAAAGAATCTATAATTGATGACTTTCTAGTAAGCAAAAAAAGTTGTAAATCCATAAAAAACGCAAGAGTAAAAAGAGATGAAGAAATAGAAAACAAGCATTACCTATTATAATGGAATCGAAAAAAAAATGAAACAGACACAAGAAGAAGAAACAATAGAAACACAATAAAAGGAAAGACAAGAAACGGCAGACTAAATATAGGTGAAGTAGGAGTATACTACACAACAATTCTGGATAGGTAATTATAAAACAGCGAACCTAGAACAACAGTAGAAAAAAATGGGAGCAACTAAATAAATCCTCCATAGAAACAGCAAAGTAGAACTGTGGTACAGCAAAAGCAAGCAATATATCAGTAAACAGAACATCATGGTGGACGAAAGAAGCAAAATTAGTGAAAAATAAGTTAAAAGAGACGAAGAAGCAATGGATCTCTCCTTAGAACGAGAAAAAACTAAGGCTATTATAAATATGAAATCGGAAAATACAGCGTGGATTGACTTTGGCTATAAAATGAATAACAGGTGGAAAGACAAGCAAAAGTTACTCTATATAACGCTAAAAACACTAAGAGAAATGAAGAACGTGACACTCAAGACGATTAAAGATGAAACAGGGCAAATACAGGGTGGAAGAAATAATGGAAAGATGGAGAAAGTACTTCAGGAATTCCTAGAGACAGAAAACAGGACCAAGCAGGTACAGAAATACAAAAGCAAGAACAGAAAGAAAATTTAGGAAGAAAAAAAGAAAATTGACTACAGAAGAACTGGAAGAAGCAATACAAAAACTGAAAGTAGGAAAAGCTACCGAGCATGGCGGGATTACTGCGAAAATGATAAAATACGCAGAAGAAAAGGCAAACGAATCACTACTGGAGGAATAATTAGAGAAGGTAATATTTCAAACGACTGGCAAATATAAATCATTATACCAATATATAAAAAGTATTAAAATATACGCAAAGGTAATAGAAGCCAGAATCCGAACCCTAAAAGATGACAGTGTGGTTTCCGAGAAAACACGAGTACGCAAGACTTAATCCTTACACTAAGCCAGATAAGTGAGAAAGCGGCAAGGATAAACAATCAAGCACGTGTATATTTTGTAGACCTGCAAAAAGCCTTCGACGGAGTCAGAAGAGAGGATTTTTGGGAAGTCTAAAGAAAAGAGGAGTAGAGGACAACCTAGTAGACATGACTAAGATCGTCTATAAAATATGCTTAAGTTATGTGCGAACAAGGAATAAAACATCTAAAATGTTCGAAACTAGAGTAGGACTTAAACAAGGATGCTTACTAAGTCCTTTACTATTTACAGTAGTCCTAGTTGATATGGTAAAGGAATGTAATAAAGAAATAAAAACCTACACAAACGGAAACTGGAGAATAAAAAAGTACAAGTGATAGAACTTATATTTGCAGATGACATGGTTACACTAGGTGAAACGTAACGGGACCTACAACAAAATATATGCAGATATATGACAAAGAACTGAAAAGACGGAATATGCTAATAAACGGCGAAAAACCAAAACATTGCTCATAAGTCCAGACCGGGCCAGACCCAAGAACGCATAATATAGAGGTAGAGGGGAAGAAGTAGAACAAGTGAGGGATTTTAAATACCTACTAGTGCTGATCAATGAGCACGGAAACATTGAGGAAGAAATCAACCAAAGGTTTGGAGCGGCAGACAGACTTCTAAATGCTATTAAAAAAACATTCTTAGAGAAAAATAAAATACCAAAACAACGAAAGCGGAAATATATTTAAAAAAAATGGCTGTACCGATTCCGATATATGGGAGTGAGTCATCAACAACAACTGAATGCCAAAATTGCAAAAGGAAAAGCATGCAAATGCGGTTTCTGCGAAGAATCGAAGGAAAAATAAGGTAAGACTGAATAAGAAACAAAATATGCAGGGAGACATTGAAAATGAAATCGATAAGACAGAAATTACAAAATGGACGATGAAGGTGGTTAAAACATATAAAGAAGCTTTGATGAAAAAGCATACCCAGAAGAACATACGAAGCAAGAGACATTGGGAAAGAAAATCGAGGAAGATCAAAGAAGACCTGGCAATAGGAGGTGAGAAAACCGGCAAAATCACAGAAGACAGAAATAAATGGAGAGAAGTGCGGAAAAGGATACCAAGCAATAATTAAACCCACTACGCCTTACACTGAAAGATAGATAGGCATCAAGGTTAGATAAATAAGTAATTTTTCTGCGTTTGCTGATGCTCACGTCTCTTTGTAGAGTAGTAAGAACTGAATTTGCTTGTGTACAACCAATAATGGATCTAATTTCGTCCTTTAGTCTGAACCTTTTTATGTATGTAAACTATTAAAAAGGTCTTTGACAATAAGGTCTTCCTCTGCCCTCTCTACTTTGCTTGGTGATGGAGCTGCTGAAGCATTAACTAGACTTCAAGGAACCGGACTTAATTGGATGGTGTAACAGGTGCTTAAAGCTATCCTCATAATTTCTCTCACAATCAATGTTTTCTTAATTTTCTTTTTTTCTTTCGTTGTTGTCATTTCAACGTTTTTATTTGGAGATAGTGGTTCCTTTATAGACTCCTTCAGTGTGTAGTGTCTTTGATAACTGTGACTAAAATTCGGTGTTCTACTTCCCTCTCCAGATCCTTGTCAGTAGCGTACTGTGGCCCTAATGGACCCAAGCGCGATAATTTTGTGCAAAACGGCAAACGAGAGAAAATCCATAACACAATCACAGTCTGCAATAACCAACTAAAATAACAATATTCTGATATGTGATATTATATTCTCTTAAGCAAAACAATAAAAACGTCCTTATACATGAGTGTTGTGCCTCAGTGTCTGCATACCTGAGTTTGTCACCTTTTCATCGTCAACGATCGGGTGCAATTTGTCTGCCATCATTTCTGTCCTCATCGTGTCTTTTATAATGCATAGATAAGCAAGTGGCCAGGCAGAGGAATTTATCGGAGTACATATGGCATCTGGCTAACAATATGATTTTGTATGGTGGCCCAGATTCGAATCCTACAGATTACGATGGCAATTTCGTTGAAAATTAATGTAATTTGCATTACTAGGTATTTCCCGTTACTGTTTCAGCATTACTAAAAATAATAAGATATTTTTACCTATTTTTTGTGTATTTTTTAACGCTCTTCAACCGTTATTCAAGCTAGCAAAATTTGTTTTTCTTGCAGTAAGCTCACTGTATTAAAGATGTTAAAATATTTCCGTGTGTAACTTTTTCATTCAAAAGACAATTTTAAAAAAACAAAAATTATTAAAGCAAGGCCACTTATGTGGTGGGCTGGGTTCAAAAACTAGTTTATCTATATTCTCATCACTACAAATAACAAAAAATGTTAGAATTGTAATACATAATAGGTAAAAAAAAGCAAAAACGAATACAACATAATTACTGAAATGTAGCTAAATATTAAGAAATCACTTTTAGCGAATTTTCAAAATTGTGAAGTAGTGGCTTAATGCTAATTTTCGACGCGCAGTTCCGTTGTGTTCCTAAGATCTGATAAACGCTTATGTCCAATGAAATTACACATAAAATGTCCTAAGGTGATCTAAATGGGCCCTATTGGCCGTTGTGCAGAGGGCCCTATCGAGTCCTGGGCCCCAGCACTTTGCGCATCTTCACGCATCGATAACTACGCCACTGATTCTCTGCTTTTTCTTAACTCTTTATCATCTTACCTATTATGGGTTCTCCCTGTACACCTTCAATATTAGAATCAGGTGGAGTAGGTATTTGATTTTAGAAATCGCTCATTTTTTCCGTTTTTCATGTGTTCCGCATTCCTATGAAATCGTTATCGCTACTGTTCGCTCAATTCGCCAAACTTTAAAGTTTATTGTCTCCTCCTCTTCTTCTACTACGTTCGCTGTTGCTTTCTTTACTTCTTTCATATGTCTCGGAGTGTTTCCGTGTTGTTGGTTCGCTGTTTTTTATTTCTCTCAGGTGCCGCCCCTCTTCTTCTAGGCAAACCTAATTGTTGATTATTTCTTTATTAGTTTTCCTTCTCTCCATTTTTTGTCATAGCATCTGTTCCAGCTCAGCAATTTTTTCACTCGCAGTCAGTCTCTCGACAGTTTTGAGCAGTCTTCGTCCCTTCCCTTACGACCGTTATATAACATCAAATAGGATGGTCGTGAATGGGACGGTTGTGACAATTCATCTATTGTGCGACCCCAATCTCTAACCCGGTGTCACGTCCGAAAAGTTAAGTTGTATCTACATTATCTTCTGTATGGCTAAGATGAAAGGAATATGCTGTTCACTTGGCAACAATTTCTGTGCTGGACGGTTGTGAAGAAAATATCATTAAATAATGAGCACATTTTGAAAAAATTACAAACCATTGAAATACTACAGGCAGACTAAGTATTACACATAGCACAGAAAAGTCACAATTTTGAATAAAACTTAGCTCTGGAATTGTAGTGTATTCTGCACTCTAGTGAATATGTGATATGCGGTGGTATATTATTATCAAATGTACTACATTGCCCCATATTATGGATTTGCAGAAGCTCATCATGTTTAATCTGTTCAGAGAAACTATTGAAATATGATAGAAAATAAAGAATAATAATTATTCTATATGTACTCTATGTATTACTTAAGGTTTAAATCTAGTATTACACTTACAACAAAAAGCTGCCACTGGAGGTATGAAAATGCATGATTACATAATGATACCGCTTTCCGCAGAAAGATTCAGAGACGTACACATCCAAAATGCAGAAATGTTATGTATAGTAAATTTTAAAGAAATGATTTTGAAGATCTTGTTACAGAGCTACCAACACTTAAGTTTAATCTAAAATTAAGTAATCGCAACTGGTTGACAACCTACATACTATACTAAATTTCAAATAAGCATACAGAATTAAGTAGTAACCATAACTGTGGTCATTATTGGTCAAAACAAAGTCATCATTACAATCACCTGAAAATCAAATATTTTTTTAAAATTGTCAATTTTACATTTGGTATGAATCTTAAAAATATAAAAACCAAACCAATAAATATGAGACAGAAATGCTGACCTACAACGTTTATTTGAATTATGTAGGACACAATTATTATAAAATGCGAGCAGTTAAACAAACTTATATTTTTCTAGTGTCAAACTGATTTTGAGTTGAGAGCGCCATCTACTGCATTTTTATTTGAAATTTAATATACATATCCCACAAAGCTTGTTTGTTTAGTGTGCATCAGTCTATGCGCCCTAACGAACAAAAAGTTGGGTACTAAAACTCGTTTAACAACAGCAGCTACTTTGTTAAATTAAATAAATACAGTTGAGAAGAGCTGCTTTTAATAACCATTTATCAAACTTTAGTGTTTCGAATTTCTCAAATGGGGTTTAGCACTGTAGAAATTCAATCCAGCTTATGTTATTGCCTATCGTTGAATAATGGTATCTACTCCTATAGTAGTTATTTATTGTATAAGTGTTTTAGATGGCGTTTTATCCACGTAAGAATATTTAAACGCGAGAACGCAGTATTCTAATTAAATTTTATTAAAGTGAAGCGTTCACGTGAATTTTTCATTTGAAGCGAAACAAATCTCAACATATTTAGGAAATTCCCTAATACAAAATTTCAACAATTTCGTATATTGGGTTATTCATCGACTACTATAAACTTAAAAATTAATTAATGTTTTAAAAGGCTGATTATGCGAGATATTAAAATGTTTGTTGTACATAGTGCTAATTATTACTGCCCATACATGTCTGCACAGAAAAATTTGTTTTCTGTGAAATTATTAATATTTAACTTCACCCGATCGCTACCCATTTATAACTTTATAATAGCTTTGCTAAAGGTGTGGCCTGTACTTCACTGCTGATTAAATTTCGTTTTAAATAATATTTGAAATATGTACTTACTTTTTTTATATTAATAAAAAAAACATAGACTATATATACATATATTATACCACATTCATGCGTCAACAACATGCCATTAGCTAGTCTGTTCAAAAAACACGACTTGTATCTTTTGACTCCGGAAAACATTCGAATTACATACTTTTCTGTCAGCGTGGCTTGGCTCACGACCGTGTTGATCATCGTGAACATTTTTAGACGCGAAAGCTAAAATTGCATTGTGGGAATGTACCCTCTCTGAATCCACTAGCGCGTCCACTTGACGAGGTAATATCGTTGTCCCTGAAACGGGGTTCTGACAGTTGAGTTTCTGTCGTTCTAATGGCTCGAATTATTGCACGTGCACGATATTTGTCTTCCGAAGCCTTCAAGCAATTCCGATTTAGGTTGCAGTTATCGGTTTTTTGTGGTAATTTTTTCTAGGGCGCACCTTGAATGTGGGTAACCACTTCTTCTAAAACAACCGTTTGTTGGGACTCCTCTACTTCAGTCCTTTAAGACCGCATTGGAGTTTCTTTTTATTGGTTATCATATTGAGCGATAGTATTCAGTGTTACTGTTTCTGTCGAATAGTTTGATCTGCACCTTGGGCCAGCGATATAGCAAAGATTATTCATCACTGCCATGATTCCTCCGAACTCAGTACTTGGATTTCGAGTTTGCAGTTATCATTGATGGTTACTCTATGCGTGTAATTTATGCCAGGAATTTTACGCATTGTAGCGATTGCTGCTTAAAATTATTTTTTAGCTATGCTGGCTAATATTGCTAATTTTTGGTTTACTTCACTACGAATGCTACCTCATCTACTAATGTACTAATACTCGTACACAACTGCAACCGGTTACCAGTTACTCATGCTGAGTGCATTCTAGCACTTCAGAAGTAAGTACTCACATGCGTAATTATTTCGATTGCTACTAAAAAGCGGTGTTACATTTTGCTTTGATTAATAGCCTAATAATTAATGTCAAAGTTCGAAGTTATAAACTCCTCTGGATGTCATTTGCATTCTCAAGCTGTTTAACTTAATGATAGTTTTCAACGACTGAATAATGGTGAAATTGAGTTTAGGTTGGTATTTATATTTTTCTAATGTTATTAAGTTGTATCATCTTCGGTTTTAATACTATTCAGGTACTCATACGAGGCGCGTTCAGTATATTATGATACACTAAATATAAACGCTTCCTTCATGTTCGGTTATTTTCTCGAGCGTTTCTTTTGTTGTGTACTTCTTTCAAGCCTATCCTTCCTTGTATCTCAACTATCCCGATTGGTTCTGTGAGATTGGGTAGGAAAATGTAGAACCTGGCAACCTAAATATTCGATTGCTTATAACTAAAGGGGAGACATAAAACTTCAGTAGGAGATTGTTAGCCAAAATGTTTAATTAAAATGGGGTGCTGTTGTTCCTCTTGGTTCAAAAGTCAAATATTTAATTATTAACAAGTTATTTACGTTTCGCCAGTTTAGGTGGCTTCTTAAGAATAGGTAGAAATTATTTTTAAACTAAAATATAAGAGTTAACAGGTAGAATAGGTGAACCATTTCATAGGTTACCAAGATGGCTTCCAAAAAGGTTAGACATATTAATTTTAAAACATTAACTAGTGCGATAACTTTAAACTGTGCACGTAGGTAAAAGTCTAAAAAGACATACTAAAGATGTGTTTTACAGCAATCATTAATGAGTGAGGTTTAATTAATAAAGATTATTTCCTTCATATCCATAATAATGGGTAATTACCATGGTTAGTGTGGGTTTAATAATGACAAATATTCAAACGTTCAAATTTAACCGCGTTTAAATATGTGTCAAAATTTAATCGCTTGTGATTAATTTTAACGTGATTATTAAAAGTGTTTTAGCAACTGAATTTTATCTATTTATTCAGGAAATAATCACGCCGAACATCCCGCGTGTATGTAAACTAGCCTGAATAAATTTTGACAATTTTCTGTCAGAATGTTTTGCTCTGAAGAAATATATCTTGTAAATTTTCCGCCCCAAAATCCCTCGTGCTGCGCACTCGGGATTCTTGTTGAGCGGCAAATTTACTTGACAAATTTCTTAGCAAAACATTCTGACAGAAAAAGTCAAAATTTAATTGGCTATTTTAATGCACTTGGGATATTACTGTTGATTAATCACATATTAAATTTTTAAACTTATTAGCAAGTAAAGAGCTACTTGTTTTGATGAAACAAGCGGCTAGATTAAAATTTTATAAGGAAAATGCAAGATGTCATGGTATTCTATGGGTACGTATTTCGGATTTTTTGTTAAAAATCTTTAAATTTATGTTTTTTGGGGAAAAAAAGACAATTAAAAAGAAAAGTAGACAAGTTTTAAATGGATTATTTAATTGTTAAATTTGTATTTGATTTTTTATTTAAATAAATTATAATATACAGTGTTTAGGTTTTTTATGTCTGTTTTATAATTGATTGCATTAGAGCTCTTCTTAATTTCGATAATTTTTAAGCGCATTCTTTTTCGAATGTTTGTCTCTCTATGTAATATTTTGGGTGTTGTAAAATTGAAATTATGAAGTGTTTCTATAGCATGATGTGTGAGACCAGTTTTGTTATTGGATGGTAAAATAAGGTTTTTTTATAGAGTATTTATGTTGGTTGGTTTATTCTGTTTTTCAACAGCAGTTTTTCAACAGAATAAGCCAACATAAATACTCTATAAAAAAACCTTATTTCACCATCCAATAACAAAACTGCACTCACAGATCATGCTATAGAAACCCTCCATAATTTCAATTTTACAACACCCAAAAACTTACATAAAGAGACAAACATTCGAAAATGAATGCGCTTAAAAATTATCGAAATTAAGAAAAGCTCTAATGCTATCAATTATAAAACAGACATAAAAAACCTAAACACTGTATATTATAATTTATTTAAATAACAAATCAAATACAAATTTAACAATTAAATAATGCATTTAAAACTTGTGTAGTTTTCTTTTTAATTGCATTTTCCCCACAAAAAATATAAATTTAAATATTTTTAAAAAAATCCGAAATACGGACCTGTCCACAATTAATATATGCGCAAACACACAATACTTTGACATCTTGCATTTTCCTTATAAAATTTTAATCTGGCCGCTTGCTTCATCAAAACAAGTAGTTCTTTACCTGCTAATAAGTTTAAAAGTTTAATAGGTGATTAATCTTTAGTAATTGAACCTCCCTCATTAATGATTGCTGTAAAACACATCTTTAATATGTCTTTTTAGACTTTTACCTACGTGCACAGTTTAAAGTTATTGCAATAGTTAATGTTTTAAAATTAATATGGCTAACCTTCTTGGAAGCCATCTTGGCAAGCTTTGAAAATTAAGAAATAGTTCACCTAGTCTAACCGTTAACTTATATTTTAGTTTAAAAAGTAATTTCTACCTTCTCTGAAGAAGCCACCTAAAATGGCGAAACGTAAATAACTTGTTAATAATTAAATATTTTAACTAAACATTTGGCTAACAATCTCCTACTGAAGTTTTATTTCTCTGAATCAGCCAAATATCCATTATTAAATAAAATAAAGGGGAGACTATATGCAAAATGCATATTGTTTAATATTGATGTTGTAAGAAACTTTTTCTATATCTAGGTGAATCACATTAGGTGAACTTATATGACACAAATTTAAGGTTGCGTGTTTTAAATATATTTGCAGTTATATTTGTATTTGTGGAAAATGTGCATATTATTCCACAATTTGTGAATTTTTAAAAAGACCTTAATTTTTTTCTCCGATTTTTTATTCTCATTCTGTGTAACAACGATGGCCCTTCTTGTATTTAAAATGTGTGTTAAACTTGAATCTCAATTTTTTGTGATATATTCGAGACAATATTGTGAATGACAATGGAGCATTCTGCAACGCTTGCAGTAAAACAGTAAGTTTAATTATTGCATTTACTACCTTCAATTTTCATTTTTGTCTATGCAGAATTAAAGAAAAACAGCAAATAGGCATTGTTTTAAGTAAGCAATTTTATAATTGTAGTTATATTTCTAATGCCAATGGTTTTCTGTTACATAGATACATTTTCAAAATTGCGTATGTTGCAAAATCGATTTAATAGAATGTTAGTTTTTAGTTGAATATAAAGAAAAACTCTGTAAAATAATTTTTTCTGGTATCTGTTTTATAATTGTTGGTCTCTTGAATAAATAGTATTTAATTAACAAACATGTCGGTACATATTTGCACAAACAAGAGCGTCAAAAATTAAAGTCAACAGACAAGCCACAGTCGTCCTTACGCGAATGTTTAGCAGTGAGTTCAAGACGGAATAAAGCCGAGTCCTTCAAATATGATTTACGCAAAGAATTTCTTAGCTAAAAAACTAAATTATCTTACTTTAAAATCGTATCATGCCAAAGAATTTGTGGAATCTGTTTTTGTGGATACAATACACAAGATACGACAACGAATAGGAAAAATTATCTTTATTTTATAATGCATGCAACAACGGATAGTTGCGGTCGTTATACAGGGTGATTTATAACGTGCGAGCCAAACTTCAACAGCTTGTTGGAGAGGTTATTTTGAGTAGAAAATGTCATTTGAACATAGGTCGTATTCCGTTTAGTTATCTAACTTCAAGAGATCAATATTTAATTTCGTAGTAAATTCACAATATCAATAAATTCTTAATATCAAGTTGACAGCAATTAAACAAAATAGCACAATTGTTTACAATTGATAATTATGTCATTTTTGATTAGTTTATTTTTGCACTTGCATTAAATAGTGGGGCAGCTCAAGGTCGAATTTCGCGTTAATGTGGACACACCGGACAGAAGCACCAATTTTTTTCCAGGTACTGATTAGGTACTTAGCTTTCAATTTTTGATAAGAACCAACTTCTCCGTCCGCCATCTTGGATTTATAGCAGCTGCTTTACAATATAAGTATATTATCAATATGCACAGCCTACAAAGTCCTATCCAACATATTGCGAGAAAGAATAAAACCATACGCGGAAGAAATAATCAGTGAATACCAGGGAGGTTTCCGTATAGGTAGATCAACAATAGATCAACTATTTACTGTAAGACGGATTTTAGAGCAAGCCTGGGAGAAAGAATATTAGTATATACCAACTTTTCGTAGACTTTAGACAGGCATAGGATAGCATCGACAGGCAAATACTTTTCGAAGAAATGGAACACATGGGCATACCAACTAAACTGGTTAGACTTGCGAAGATGACAATGCACAACTCTAAGGGCAGAGTTAAACTTCAAAATAAGTTTACGGAAATTTTTGAAATAAATCAAGGGTTAAGGCAGGGAGATGGCCTAGCGCCCGTGCTCTTTAACTTGTCATAAGAAAAAGTAATGCGAGAGGTAAAAATAGATCTAAATGGCACGATTCTCAATAAGTCCACCCAGTTAATAGCATACGCCGACGACGTTAATATAGTAGAAAGGTCAGAAATGGCGGTCCATGCATCCTATGCAGGGCTAAAAGAACAAGCGGAAATAATAGTGAAACAATTTTTTGGCTTAGCCTAATTGTTTCGCCATTTATCCAATTATTTCAGGCTTAACCTGTATATTTTTAGTTGAATTATAAATCCTTTTGCATTTCAAATTCTTCAATTTTCCAAACCAACGCATTTTGTGCCTGTATCAAGTTCTTTTCGTTTGCACGATGCCCTCTCGACCTCCGCTATCTCTTATCAGAGTCCGAGTCTTGCTGTGGGCTCGAAATTTTCGTACCTGGCACTTGCTGTCTTCGCTTAAGCCCGCCGATACCGGCGCGGCTGAGGTTTGATTTTAATTGCGTCAAATTACTTGCGCTCAACCAATTTTAATGAGCAGTGTGTTGAGGGCTGATTATGATTAGGTACGATTGCGCTTTTCTGTCTTATTATCTCCATAGTAATTATATTTTTCTTAGCTCTTAATTATCAGTTTCAACCACGAGTTTATCTCGGAGGCCAAGTCGCTAACCTCATCGCACTTTCGACACCCGCTGGGTTCGGCGTATTTGCCGCCTTTTGGAGATGCTTCGAAGCAATTTTCGGCGCATCCATGGCGATTTCAACAAGGGTTGTTGCCGTTTACGTCCAGCTTATGTTTCGAGGTTAGTTAGTGCTATTCCGGAATTATTTATCAACTTATCTTGAATACCTGGTTTTTCCATTTAAACATTTTAAACCCGTAATTATTTGGAATTTAAATTCATATATTTTGCCATTATTTACATGTAACGTTTAATTTCATACATGCTCTTGTTTTACATTTAAATGTTTATACTTATATTTAATTATGCTGTATTTAAAGTTGCTATTTTGATGTGTATTTCGACCCTCTGTAAAAGGTACAGTCACGCTTTTTTATTTCAATAGCCTAAACAGAAGGTATTATTAAATGATTGAGGTATGCATATACCATGAATAATTTGAATTTAGAGTTATTAAAATAACCCGAAAGGGGTTTTTAATTTTATGCGTGTCGCAACCTTCAGTTCACGTACACAATGTTGTTATAAAATTGTTTGCATTTTAATTATTCTGAAAATCGTACGACACTCATTAATGACCAATAGAAAAATTAGTTCACGAGCCGTAACCAGGACAACAACAAAATTTCTTGGAAATTTTTTGTAGGTAGATCAGCCTAACTGTGAGGGCTTGTATCGTTACGATTTTCTTACCGAATCTGCATTCAAGCATTAATTCATATCCAGAAATTATTTTTCGTGCATTCCAACAACGTCCTAATTTGCCCTCGCGTCCCGCTCGGGCAAATTAATACGACGTTGTTGGAATGCACTCAAAAAATTTCCGGAAAGAATTAATGCTGTTATGAGATTATATGTGATAATTTATTACTGACACTACAAGTCTTTTTTATTGCTTATTAATTAAACGCTAGTCACTTGTAGTTTATTTTTCTTATTATTGGAAATCTTTTGATTTCTGGCGCCCATTTCCATTTCCTTTCCTTTTTTGAAAACATTCCAGGGTACATAGCTGATGATTTGAACCTACGATTTAAGGCCGCCGATATTTGAGTTAGCTAGGGCCATTGCGGTGAGTAAGAGTTTTTTAGAGCTGCCGTGGTGTATAAACGGTAGGGGGGTTGATCTGCGATTTTTTTTACTACCATCAATTATTTTAATTAGTCAATCGCAGGTCGGCTTCTTTATTGTTTCAATAGGCCTGGAAGTGAAAGAAGACAAAACAAAATGTATGGCAACTAAACCTATCAGAAGACTAGGACAGAACATAACCCTCGGCGAAAAAAATGTAAAGGTCGTCACGAACTTCACATATCTAGGAAGTAAAATAATGGAAGCCAATGAAATGATACGAGAAATCCGCGAAAGAATAAGTAAAGGCAATAGAGCATATTATGCTGTATGATAGTGTCGAGGCTGATACACATTCCTGCCAAAATCACCATATACAAGACACTAATAAGACCGGTAGTGACATATGGGTGCAAAGCATGGACCCTGACGAAAAAAATGAAACAGATGTTAACCATTTTCGAAAGACGAATACTACGGAAAATATACGGCCCTACAAGGGAAAATGATGGATGGCGTATAAAATACAACCATGAGCTAGTAAATCTTTATAAGGACTTGGATATAGTAGACGTAATTAAAGTACAAAGATTGCGGTGGGCGGGACATGTGGAGAGGATGGAACAGAACAGAGTACCAGGAAAATTTTTTAAAGGTGTAATCGAAGGAAAAAGAGAAAGGGAAAGGCCGAGAATGAGATGGAAGGACAACATCGAGAATGACGCCAGACAGCTGCTGGGAGTAGCAAATTGGAAAGGGGCAGCAAGAGACAGAGAAGATTGGAGGCGACGTCTGCGGGAGGTCAAGGTCTAATGAAGACTGTAGTACCACGGGAAGAAGAAGAATATTATCAATAACTCGGCTTTTAAATCACTTAGGATCATAAACTTGGTGTCTAAATAAACATAATTGAGGTCGGGAAATACAACTACGTAATTTTTAAATGTATCAGACTATATATTTATTCACTGGGAAACCCTTTATAGTCCGGTCGGCAGGTACTTTCTACCTGGACACAATTCCCAAGTTAATGAAATTTTGGGATATTGTTTGGGGATGGTATTGGGTGTGGAATCTGAGTTTTCGACCTCGAGGACCCTGTGCTAACTCGGGGAGGGCCGAAAAACCTCGACATTTTCGGACTTTTTTCGGTTTTTTGCTTATATCTTCTGAACCATGCATTTTTTGAGAAAAATATCCTTATAGAAAGTTGTAGAACATGATATTTCCTTCAATTTTGGTTGGTCAAAATTATTTGTTGACCCAATACTTACCGAGATACAGCAGTTGAAAGATGGAATCTGAGTTTTCGACCTCGAGGACCCTGTGCTAACTCGGGGAGGGCCGAAAAACCTCGACATTTTCGGACTTTTTTCGGTTTTTTGCTTATATCTTCTGAACCATGCATTTTTTGAGAAAAATATTCTTATAGAAAGTTGTAGAACATGATATTTCCTTCAATTTTGATTGGTCAAAATTATTTGTTGACCCAGTACTTACCGAGGTACAGCAGTTGAAAAATGAAATCTGAGTTTTCGACCTCGAGGACCCTGTGCTAACTCGGGGAGGGCCGAAAAACCTCGACATTTTCGGACTTTTTTCGGTTTTTTGCTTATATCTTCTGAACCATGCATTTTTTGAGAAAAATATTCTTATAGAAAGTTGTAGAACATGATATTTCCTTCAATTTTGATTGGTCAAAATTATTTGTTGACCCAGTACTTACCGAGATACAGCAGTTGAAAAATGAAATCTGAGTTTTCGACCTCGAGGACCCTGTGCTAACTCGAGCAGGGCCGAAAAACCTCGACATTTTCGGACTTTTTTCGGTTTTTTGCTTATATCTTCTGAACCATGCATTTTTTGAGAAAAATATCCTTATAGAAAGTTGTAGAACATGATATTTCCTTCAATTTGGTTGGTCAAAATTATTTGTTGACCCAATACTTACCGAGATACAGCAGTTGAAAGATGGAATCTGAGTTTTCGACCTCGAGGACCCTGTGCTAACTCGGGGAGGGCCGAAAAACCTCGACATTTTCGGACTTTTTTCGGTTTTTTGCTTATATCTTCTGAACCATGCATTTTTTGAGAAAAATATTCTTATAGAAAGTTGTAGAACATGATATTTCCTTCAATTTTGATTGGTCAAAATTATTTGTTGACCCAGTACTTACCGAGATACAGCAGTTGAAAAATGAAATCTGAGTTTTCGACCTCGAGGACCCTGTGCTAACTCGGGGAGGGCCGAAAAACCTCGACATTTTCGGACTTTTTTCGGTTTTTTGCTTATATCTTCTGAACCATGCATTTTTTGAGAAAAATATCCTTATAGAAAGTTGTAGAACATGATATTTCCTTCAATTTTGGTTGGTCAAAATTATTTGTTGACCCAATACTTACCGAGATACAGCAGTTGAAAGATGGAATCTGAGTTTTCGACCTCGAGGACCCTGTGCTAACTCGGGGAGGGCCGAAAAACCTCGACATTTTCGGACTTTTTTCGGTTTTTTGCTTATATCTTCTGAACCATGCATTTTTTGAGAAAAATATTCTTATAGAAAGTTGTAGAACATGATATTTCCTTCAATTTTGATTGGTCAAAATTATTTGTTGACCCAGTACTTACCGAGATACAGCAGTTGAAAAATGAAATCTGAGTTTTCGACCTCGAGGACCCTGTGCTAACTCGAGCAGGGCCGAAAAACCTCGACATTTTCGGACTTTTTTCGGTTTTTTGCTTATATCTTCTGAACCATGCATTTTTTGAGAAAAATATCCTTATAGAAAGTTGTAGAACATAATATTTCCTTCAATTTTGATTAGTCAAAATTATTTGTTGACCTAATACTTACCGAGATACAGCAGTTGAAAGATGGAACAAATTTCTCAAAATGCAAAAAAAATAGAAAAATACAGGTTTTTGCCTCACATTTTTCAACGTATCTATGTATACTATACATAGCTACTTATTATTCTTTATTTTAAACTAGCTGACCCGACAGACGTTGTCCTGTACAAATTTCAATAAATTTGTGATCGTTTTGTGAATTTGTGAAGAGATATTGGCAATGTGTAAACAAAGTAAAAAGGAGAAAAAAAAACGTATTTCTTAGTGATAATTGCATCTATTAACGATTGTGGCCATGGATATTCAATTTCAGGAGGGGTTAATTCAGAAGTACGCTAATGGAAAATTAGTTTGGTTTGTAGCATTGCGAGTTTTGCGACCTAAATTGCTCCGTGTGATTAGCGGCATTGCAATGCAATTAAATTGTGTCAATTCAATTCAATTCAATTATTTGGTTTGCGACACAATGTGCGATGCGAAGAAATACAATTTGGACAACTGATTCACTTTGTCGTAACTGTATAACCGTTTGTCACTTCAAAACTCACCGTATTTCGTAGGTAAATCTGTAAATTTGCTTGAGATCAAACAACGAAACTTAATTCATTTCATGAAACGTTGCAACAGAACAATGATTCCCTAGTTAATTAAATTTTGGGATATTGTTTGGGGATAGTATGGGGTGTGGAATCGGAGTTTTCGACCTCGAGGACCCTGTACTAACTCGGGGAGGACCGAAAAACCTCGAAATTTTCGGACTTTTTTCGGTTTTGTTTGAAATTATCAAATCCACCATGAACTAGGAATTGACACCATTGAACAATTCATAAACAGAACTACCAAAAAAATCCTAACCAATCTACGTTTCACCGATAACATCACCATCCAGCAACTAGGCCGAAGTAATATACATACGACTCAAGAGACGGCTTCTCCAAGATTTGCCATTAAACCAAAGTGATAGTGGAAGTGATAGTGAATAATCAATAAGTTTCCGAGGCGTCAGTGTCCTCCGTGTCAGCATACGCGCATGAAATGAATTAAGTTTCGTCGTTTGATCTCAAGCAAATTTACAGATTTACCTACGAAATACGGTGAGTTTTGAAGTGACAAACGGTTATACAGTTACAACAAAGTGAATCAGTTGTCCAAATTGTGTTTCTTCACATCGCACATTGTGTCGCAAACCAAATAATTGAATTGAATTGAATTGACACAATTTAATTGCATTGCAATGCCGCTAATCACACGGAGCAATTTAGGTCGCAGAACTCGCAATGCTACAAACCAAACGAATTTTCCATTAGCGTACTTCTGAATTAACCCTTCCTTAAATTGAATATCCATAGCCACAATCGTTAATAGATGCAATTATCACTAAGAAATACTTTTTTTTCTCCTTTTTACTTTGTTTACACATTGCCAATATCTCTTCACAAATTCAGAAAACGATCACAAATTTATTGAAATTTGTATAGGACAACGTCTGCCGGGTCAGCTAGTTTAAAATAAAGAATAATAAGTAGCTATGTATAGTATACATAGATACGTTGAAAAATATGAGGCAAAAACCTGTATTTTTCTATTTTTTTTGCATTTTGAGAAATTTGTTCCATCATTCAACTGCTGCATCTCGGTAAGTATTGGGTCAACAAATAATTTTGACCAATCAAAATTGAAGGAAATATCATGATCTACAACTTTCTATAAAAGTGTTTTTCTCGAAAAACGCATGGTTCAGAAGATATAAGCAAAAAACCGAAAAAAGTCCGAAAATGTCGTGGTTTTTCGGCCCTCCCCGAGTTAGCACAGGGTTTTCGAGGTCGAAAACTCAGATTCCACACCCAATACCATCCTCAAACAATATCCCAAAATTTCATTAACTTGGGAATTGTGTACCTGCCGCCCGGACTATTACGTTAATAATTTGTATATACCTTATGATGTTTACTTATTTACAAAATCGAGTTTTTCGAAAATTTAAACATCCAAAATGCTATTTTTCGAAAATTAAGTAAGATTTCAATGAGTGTTTTAGAGTGTGTTATTTTTAGTTAACTGAACAATCTCAAGGCCAGAAAACACATAGTTTTTTAACTTTAGCTAAAAATTTATTTTTCAATTTTTTATTTTGTGAAGACACAATTGGTAAAAATTATATGAAATGTTTATTACTTCTTTAGATTTTTTATTATTTACCAAAAAGTAGTTTGCATCATTTTTACGTATTATATGCAAATCGGTATTTAGGAGAAATATGTTTCAGTTCTAATTAATATCTATTTAAATGGTTTCTAGAAACTCTAATCTAACCCTGATAATAGATTACTGTTACAAAAATCCTGTAAATGTTCGTTTACAATTGTCTAAATGGGGAGATTTTTCTTTCTTCAATTTACATGTTCTATAAAATCTCCTCATTAAGACAACTGTAAAAGAACATTTACAGGATTTTTGTAACAGTAATTTATTAACAGGGCTAGATTAGAGTTTCTAGAAGCCATTTAACTATATATTAATTAGAATTTAAATAATAAGGTTGTGGAGATAGATAGCCAAAAAGTTTATTGTTGTAGGTATAAAAAATCTGATTGTCCCTTAAGGTCCAAACGTCATACAAGTGAAGGTTGATAACATATTTTACGTTTCGCCACTTTAGATGGCTTCATCAGAAATTATTGACAAGTAATATAACAAAATGGCTTCCATAAAAGTTTATAATAATTGATAACAAAATTTGCAAATGACTAATTAAAGCCACATTGCAAGTATACGGCGTCTAAATGGATAAAGGTGAAATATTAGGCAGCTTGCTTCTTCAAAACAAGATGTCCTTTACTTTCAATTAAAAGTTTATTGTTCAATTACATTATCTATAATATAGTTAATGTTTAACCTCAATCAATAATGATTGTTTAATATTTCACCTTTATCCATTTAGACGCCGTATACTTGCAATGTGGCTTTAATTAGTCATTTGCAAATTTTGTTATCAATTATTATAAACTTTTATGGAAGCCATTTTGTTATATTACTTGTAAATAATTTCTGATGAAGCCATCTAAAGTGGCGAAACGTAAAATATGTTATCAACCTTCACTTGTATGACGTTTGGACCTTAAGGGACAATCAGATTTTTTATACCTACAACAATAAACTTTTTGGCTATCTATCTCCACAACCTTATTATTTCATCGAAGCAGCCAAATTTTCATTCACCTATTTTAGAATTTAAAAATATTTCTCCTAACAAGCGCCTTGCATTATTTTTTCCAATTATAAATCTTTAAAGTCTTCACATAAAAAAGTTTTTGAAGCAATAGGTAAGATGTTCCATACAGAAACCCATGATACACTGTCTACTTTCTGAGTCCAGCCCCAGTCTTCTGGATTAGAAGCATGCTATTGACTGTGCTCACTGGTACGCCATACTCCTGCGTGATACGCAGCCCGCTTGGAGTGTTGGAGTAGTGCGTCATTCGTTGGGGGAAGTTTCTCCGTTGACTTACTCTTCTAACAAACCAACTCCTTCCTGGCTTCATTCACATTGTCTAAATCGCAGTTCTTATCATACAAGGTCACGGAGAGGCGTTCTAGTAGTTTAAAATTTTCATTATGAATATCAAGTTCTGTGTAAGGGTGGACTGCCATGTAGGTAAAGGTATGTGTCACTTGAGGATAACAATTCCATCCATCTCACGCAGATTTCTTGCCTCGTTCAAAAAATGATGATGTGGTATCACATTCCGTGAAACTGTGGAATACAGGGAGGGCTTGGGATTTCTCTATACCCAGCTTCTCGTAGATAGTATTAATGTTAATATATGTAAATGTTTTGCCTTTACTAAAGACAACATAAAAAATACATCTGCACACAATATCATCCTGTGATGGAACTTGCCAATGAGGATCACCACTACGCACAGTACGCACCATACAGTTACTACAGCTATTCAAAAGTGCATCCTGTAAGTGGATAATCAGCCTGGTGTCCGCTTTCTCGTGATGACATGGTAGCATTGACCTATCAGTTCCTCGGAGAATAACTTCGGCATCACATGTGACGACAATTACCTTGGTTTCAGTACGTTCAACACTTGCCAATTTTTTGTAAAGGAATGCAAAAAGTTTCTGTTTGTTGGTGGGGTCTCTTAAGAAATCGGCCCACTTAAGTGGGAGCTTGTTGCTTCATTCACACTTTCTCCTAACACCCTTACCTCGCTTTTCTCTAGTCTCTGCTTTGCTTGTCGGATTGTATTTGTCCCACACGACGTCAACTCGTTTGCAGCTTTCTAACTGTTTATTGATGTGTGGAATGAATACGCCATCAGCATAATCATCAAATGCGGTAGTTAGGGGGAGGATATGCACAACAGCGCAGCGGCTCCATCGAGAACCTTCACATCAACATAATCAAGAGGATCATTTGGAGAATCCTTGTCCAGAATGTTCATAAGATCAGACTTCTTTCCGAAGCGCAGATTTTCATTGTCAGATAGTGAAGGGGGATAATGATGATTCTCACGGCTAAAGAATGTAGGCTCTCTCCCTACATCAGTATGTACAGTTGAGGGAACAGAGAAACATCAGTCTTAAGTAATAATATTTTCCCTTATCTTTTGTCTTTATCTTTTGTATAGGAGTTCTGAATAAAGGAAGTGAATTCTTTTTTTTTATTGGTTCATAGAAATAGAAAAACATATTTCAAGTATGTTATGTAGGGCAGCTTATTATGAAAATGTGGACACATCGAACAACACAGTTAATTGGTGAATAGTTTGTAATTGGTACATATATTAGTAAATAAATATATATTCCCCGACCCCAAAATACGAGGGTGGTGTGATAAGTCAGCGACTTTTTAAATAGAAGATATTTTTTTCTGCAAATAAGCGTTTTATTTTTCAACATAGTCTCCTTCTAGCTCGATACATTTAGTCCACCGTTTTTCCAATTTTTGTATTCCTTCCAAATAATAGGTTTTCTCCAGGCCCTCAAAATAAGAGTATGTTTCAGTGATAACCTCTTCATTCGACCCAAATCTCTTACCGCCCAGCCATTTCTTCAGGTTTAGAAACAGGAAATAGTCGCAGGGGGCTAAATCTGGAGAATATTCTGGATGGGGTAGCAGTTCGTAGCCCAATTTATGGATTTTTGCCATGGTGACTACACACGAGTGCACCCGTGCATTGTCTTGATGAAACAGCACTTTTTTCTTTGCCAAATGCTGTCGTTTCTGCTTCAGATCAACATCGAATCTGTCCAAAAGCTCTGAATAATATTCGCCGGTGATCGTTTTACCCTTTTCAAGGTAATCTATGTAAATGACACCGCGTGCATCTCAAAAAACTGTGGCCATGACCTTGTTGGCCGACAGACCCACCTTGGCCTTCTTTGGTGCACGTTCATCCAGAGAAACCCACTGTCTTGATTGTTCCTTGGTCTCTGGTGTGGTGTGCTGGATCTATGTTTCGTCTACGGTAACGAAACGGCGCAAAAACTCGTTCGGATTGCGGCTGAACATCGCCAAACACTCCTTTAAAGTGGTCATACGGTTGCGCTTATGGTCGAGTGTGAGCAATCGCGGCACCCAACGCGCGGATAGCTTTTCCATGTTCAAATATTCATGTAAAATGTGATGTACCTGCTCAGTTGAGATGCCTATAGCCTCAGCCATCTCACGCACTTTCATTCTCCGATCGTCCAATATCATTCCATGGATTTTATCAACGATTTCTGGCGTGACAACCTCTTTTAGGCAACCTGAACGTTGAGCGTCACTTGTGTTAGTACAACCACAACGGAACTCAGTAAACCACTTCTTAACCATCGAAATTGATGGTGCAGAGTCCCCATAGTATTTATCAAGTCTTTCTTTGGTTTCGGTGATGTTCTTTACGCAAAAAATAATGCTTAATCAGCACTCGAACTTTACTTTTTACCATTTTCGTTAAAATTCACGAGGTTGTCTGCTTTCAATAGCTGTCAAACAGAAACTAAATGGCGAAACTTGCTCAAAATGTTACAGAAGTCTATTCATAGATGGCACTTGACAGGAGCAGTGTTGCATTTAAAGTAACTGCGCGGGAAATTTAAAAAGTCACTGATTTATCAAACCACCCTCGTATGTATACTTAGACAACAAGTTTGTGATCCTAAGAGATTTGGAAGCCGAGATATTGATAATATAATTATATTTCAAAATGACAGTTATAAAATCCAAGATGGCCGACGGAGGAGTTGGTTTCTATTAAAAATTGAAAGCTAATTACCTTAAGTAGCACCTGGAAAAAAATTGGTGCTTTTGTCCGGTGTATCCACATTTTCATGACAAGCTGTCCTACTAAAAAGGTAGAAAGCGCTTGAATCAAGTAAGTTAATTGTTCCAAAATTGGAAGGTTTTTGTATCGTTTTTGTTTATGGATATTGCGATGGCAATACTGGCCGTGTGACTATCGAATACACACGTAGATATCGAAATAGGAGCCAGCCTTCTAGAAGAGTATTTAGTAGTACATTTCAAAGACTACGGCAGACCGGCATAACAACTGTAGGTAATAATGGTTGTGTTCATGCTGGGCACAAAGTTGATAACTAAGAAAATGTGATAGATGCAGCTCTTGATGATCCGATAATCAGCACTCGACTTATTTCAACACATATTTTCCAAAACTTTATCTGGCGGACACTGCATCGTAAGGAACTACATCCATACCATTTTCAGCGTGTACAAGCCAAGAGATTATGGTCCACGTCTGGAGTTTTGCCGCTGACTGTTACAATAAGGTAATGATGATTCAAATTTCATTACCAAAGTGCTATGGTCTGATGAAGGCCCACTTCACAAGAGGCGGAATAAATACAAAGCACAGCTATCAATTTTGGTCTCTCGAAAATCCACATGACATCATTCAATCTCGACTTCAGCACCGTTTTAGTGTAAATTTTTGGGCTGGTACTTTCAACAACCAATTGATTGAAATCAACGTCTTGAATGATCGCTGAAATGCAGAACGATACGCAATTTTTCTCGAGAATAGACTTTATGAGGTTTTAGAAGACACTCCACTTCATATTCGACAACTCATGTAGTACCAACATGATGGTGTGCAACTACATGGTTAAATGTGAACTATCTGGTCGATGAATTAGACGTGGAGGTCCCATTGCTTGGCCGATTTAAATCCTTTGGATTATTATCTTTGGGGACATTTAAAGCAGTTGGTGTACAGTGCTAAAATAAACACTAGTGGACAATTACTTGAAATAATTAACAATGCATTAAATGAAGTTTGTAATGAAGTAATGATAATCATGTAATTTTTCGTGTATACGATTAGCTGATTCGACGGTGCAGGCTTGCATCCGAGCTCAAAGGGCACATTTTGAGTATTTGTTATAGGGATGGAAGTGTGACGTGAAAACATTTGGGTCATGCTGGGTCCCGGCCGGTCCCGTCGTGAACGTGAGTAATATTTGAAAATCAGGCCGTGAACATGAGTGAAAGTGAGTGAACCCTTCCAAGGCGTGATTCACGTTTGACGTTAATTTCCTGTTAAATATTTAGTAACGAATAAATGACTGCCTGCAGAGTACCCCGTTTCCCCGAAGCGCATCAATGTGGCAGATCTAGAGCTAGAGCGTTTGGCAACCTGCAGCGACGGAGTTTCGCAGTAAATTTATAGGCGACCAAATAGAACTTACTTTTAGTTCCTCGAAATTAGAAGTACTTTTAAACCTAGGCAGTAAAAGCGTTGCCTAGCAAAATATACATTCTTGTACAGTACAGTAAGGGAAACGTCAATTCCAATGACAGCGTTTGGTATTAAAAGTAATGTCTTTGATTACGGTTGCAAAAAATGTTTTATTTCATACTGTCATTAATTTGAGTGTGCAAAGTGGAACATTACATCATCAGGCCAGAAAGTGTTGCTAGGCAACTGCTGAATAATATCTTGGTGACACTGTAGTCAGTCAAGTTAGGTTTTCTGTCAGTTTTGACACATACTGACGCAAAACCTTATCTGCTAACCTCGAATTTGATTAACTTACAGTGCCACCAACATATTCGTATGTTTGAATTTCCACAGCCGCCCCTTATAGACTTTTTCAATGAACATGTTGTTTAAAACAGTATGAAATAAAGCATTGTACGATTTACGGCCGTAAAATATTATTAAATTACTCGTTTAGAAATTCCAGACTCGGCTTGTTCTCGCCTCGTCCGTAAACATCTAAACTCGTACTTTAATAAGTCATTTTCGGGCCTTATAACGTAAATAACTATTCTTTCTGTGTCTACTATCCTGATTGCAACATATCACGCAAATTATTTCACGTACATAACATATTCTATTTTAGAGTTTCTAGTTCTGTTGCCTTCTGGGTCCTTTATTGGATTTCAATTTAGGTAAACATTCTGCTCTGGCTAAATTTGAATTTCAAAAAAAAGTGTCGAGTATATCGTGAGAGGAGGGTCAAGCCGTGGGTGTTTAAAGCAAGCGTGAAACGGGCGTGACGTGAGCGAATACTCCATCATGGGCCCATCTCTAATTTGTTTTAGCAAATAATAATTTTTATGCAAATTTCATGTATTTTGTTTGTTTGATCGCTGTCTACTTGATATTAACCGTATGAATGTACTACGACATCAATAAAAATTTTATCTCTTGCTAAATAAATGGAATACGACCTATGCTCATATAACAATTTCTACTCAAAATGACGTCCTCAACAAACTGTTGAAGTTTAGTCCGCCTGCTAGAAATCACCCTGAATAGCGAATTTATTAATAGGTGTTTTTCATCTTGATTTTAAGAGTAAACCATCTTTAATAATACCCAAACAACTTTTAAAAACTAACCATTTACCCATGTGTAGGATTATACAGGATGATTTAGCATATTTTCTGCTTGCGAAAGTTCCTACCGAAAAGTTTTATTAACGATATCCGATACTGCTCCATGTATGGTAAAAGTAAGTGAAAATTTAAAAATATTTTATAAATATTTAATTCACAACACTTGCTTTGTCCATGGATTAAATAGAGTAGCGGAGGATTAGTAAATAGTTTGATTAATAATGTAAAATATATATTTTTCGCACTCCCGGGATTAAACGACCTACTTTTGGCGCAAATAAAAATGTAATCCTCAGGGATTAAAACAACATTTCCAAAGCCATCCATTTTCCTAATAGAACGTATACATTTTAAAACCAGCAAAATCAGATTCATTTCATGATTTGCGATCCGGGAGAACAAAACATCGCTGATATACCTGGATACCAAAGTGCGTTTGGCCCCTTGAGTGATTATTGCCCTTGACTTCGTGTGGGGCAATAAACTTGACTCGCGGGATCAAATGATACACTTGTATAATATAATATTGTCTGATAGGCGACAGGAATTCTATTTAAACAATTTGGAAAACACCGTACCTATTGTGAATTGTTATAGACACCAACGTGAGGACTCGTGGAATGAAAATTATTGCATGATATTTAATTTATCAATTGACTGTAAAATTATTTGTAGTTAATATTAAACTAATACTTCATTACTTAATTGATTGTATTTCACTAAATATCTTGTTCATATAATAAAAGTGTTTTGTTTAATATTATGTTGTTTTAATATTTTTTTATTTCCATATTTTGCATATAGTTTACTTATTTGTGCAAATTAATCAGCCCTTTACTATATCCTTCCGCCTGCGACCCCTCGCCGGTTTTCAGTTAACTCCAAATTTCTGTAAAAACTTCTTACAAGATGAACTAACTGAGAGGTAAGTATTTTTTTTTATAAGCAATAAAATTTTTAACCTTTGGTTTCGCATCCAAATAGCATAACATATAACTGCAATTTGATTCATTCACTTATAATACTGATTAAAAAATTGTGAAATGTAGTATCAAAGTCAAATAATAAGAAGGGGGTATCATTAGAAAGCAATACAGTTTGATTAAGTTATACTCTTTTCATATACATGGTGTCTACTATTAAGCAATCAAAACTGAAGCTACGTTTTCTTTGCGATTCTATGATAACTCGTAGTTTTAAAGATTTATCTTTAATCTCAAATATAACTGTACGACAAAGGTGATATTAACCCATAAAATTTTTAAATACAAAAGGAAGCACAAACGGTAATTTAAAAAAAATAATTATAACATTTCTTCAAAAATCCTATGTGGTTATCCAATAAGCATGGATATGGCCAGCGTAGTAGAGTTCGAACAGGGCTTCTTACCATCTCCGAGATTTTTCTTCGAGTTTACTGAAACACGTGCTCTATAACCCGTTCAAATTAGCCACTGGTGATTTGTAGACCAGAGATTTTAGGTAACTTTATAAAAGAATTGCATGTTGGTAGATCTGGTGAAATAGATGCAATTATACCGCCGCTGGCAACAATTAATGCAAAATGAGGACCCTCTCCATCGTGCATAAAAATCATATTTACACTCAACAGCAGACGTCCGACAATTAATAAAGAAGAGCTCATATTTGACACTTAAAATTGTCGAAGAAGCTGCAAGAGCCCACATAAAGTTTTAACGGCGAAGAAGAAAGATAAAGAATTTTCAAACGTCTGCAGGAACAGTATTTACCGAAGAAATTAAAAATCTAGATAATCAGCTTCTAACTCAATGTTTGTAAACAGACTATTAAAAAACATGCTAGTTATTCTCACATTACTATACGAGGTATTCTTGGTTGTGATTGTATTGAACCTATTACTTACGGCCCAATATATAAATAATGGCGGATGCTACAGCATTTGTCTACGCAGCAAGAGCAGGGAAAGAAGAGACAACTGCTATAAATGAAAGTGTAATGTATGCGCTAAACAGAGGGTAGTAATTTCTAAAAGCTGTTTAATATAAACAGCAGTAACTGATGAGTTCTCTAAAGTTAAAAATTAATTTGTAATGGAAGTTCAGATTTATATTGAATAATAAATATATCAACAACTTGAACTTCCATTGTACGCTTTAATATGTATTTTTCTATGCAATCAAAATTATCTTACAGAAATTGAAAATGCCGTATGGTAAATTTAATGTATGTCATTAAGCAAAAACAAGTGAGGTGTCGTATACGAAACCAAGTAGGCGTTAATTCATTAGTCAGAATACTTTTAACCACTGAATTAGCAAGTGCGGCGATTGCATTAAGCGCAATAACAAAATTATGATCTACAAATGAAAAGTATAGGAATGTGTACTACACCATTCACTTTAGGAAATATAATAAATATCTAGAGATTAGTAGAGCTAGACTAATTTTACACTATATAGTTTCAACACATCCTATCAAGGGTAAATTGAGTAGTTTTACGCCTTTACGTAACTTATTAAATTTCCATATTTTTAACAGAGCACTGTTTTAAAGTTCAATAGTATTATTGCTACTAATTAATTTTTATAGACAATTAAGTATATGATCGCGGAAAATATAAAAAGGAATAAATAAAGGAGACCACTTACCATAATTTTCCACATTAAGCTTTATTGCAAAACATTGATACCTACAATAATGTATTTTTAATCAACATTATAATTTTACAATTAAGTAATTAGTGGTTTCCAATAACACATGGAATTTTTGCGCATATATTAAAACCAAATTAAGGTACCAGTTTTTTGCGATACTACGTTTTTAAAATGAGTTTCAACCTGTCCAATAATTACACCGCGCTTCATAAATACCAGTCTCTAAACCTGTTTATTAACCTACAAAGAATATATTCAGAGAACATTTGTTGAGGGCGCGATATTTCTTAATTAAACTTCTAACTTTTAAATTTAATTTCCTTGCCATAAAATGAATTTAATTTTTGCTCGGATTGCCCAAAAAATGAGGAAACCAAGCAGATGCACGCATTAGCCAAACAGCTGAAACGATTCCAAGCTATTTTTCCCTAATAGCTTCTTGTCAGCTGTTTTAAGCTCTTTTGATAGCTTTCATTAGCGAAACCTTAAATTATACACATGATTTCGTGATAAGATCGTCTTATATTTGTACAGTGTAATTCGATCGGTATATTGCACGTGGTAGCTCAACTTCTTGCGAATTCAATAGACGTCTGGCATTGTTCTCAAACATAATATTTACTTAAGTTTCCAAATTATTTTATTGAGCCCGAACAGCGAACCGCATTCGTGACTCAGGGTGTTTACTCTACTTTCAATTAACTTGGGCACAAATTAACTTACAGCCCTTCTCATGACTAGGCTGCTGTTCCGGTTATATTTTCATTCAACGCCTCGTAAGTTTCTGATTATTAGATTTCGTGACCTTGCTTTCGAGACATTGACACTAAATTGAAGTTTCGTTCAAGAACTAAATTGTTAACAAAATTTTAGGGTGCATACTGCTTCAAAGAGTTTAATATTTTAAAGCTGAACATTTACATAAAATCACACAGCAATAAAATCATGCAAAGTTAATTTCAAGACTGACTTACAAAGTTTCTTTACGAAACCGTTCTTCTTTTAGAACTCATCGGAACTGTGAAGCATTTTACGAGTTATCAGAAGTAATCGGAAAGTCAGTAACTGACGACAACGTCCACTCACATTTCAGGATATCAGTGCACTGGGAAGTTCGCGCTTTTCTTGTGACACGGCGCATGCTTTGAACCTGTGAATGAAACGAACCACGAGTAAATGTACTTCAAATAAATATTGCTGGAAATCCCTCCTTTCTTATACCATAGTTTAAGGTACAACTAACGTCGCAATTCAATATCTACTTCATGAACCAGTGTTAGTTTAAGATTCTTAATGATAAGTGACAGTAATACTAGTAATTTATCAAATATATGCAGAAAGAAGACAATTAGGTAATATAATACCTGAGATTTTTCTTTATAGACGAGAATTTCTAAATTCAATCAATTTACACAAACTCCACTTGGGTCACGTTTTTATAGTGGTTTATTGTAATAATTCTCAAAAGTGTTTATGATTATACAGTGTTTTCCGATTGCAATTCACCATGTATCAGTTGTGTTTCACTTTATCTCAAATGCTTTTCCCGCTTGTCAACACTTGTCAGTATTGACAACAGTGAATTACATTTGACAAACAGCGAAACACAATTATAGATGGTGAAAAGCAATCGGAAAACACTGTAATACAAGGTTTATAAAAGTTACACCAAGCCATATTCTTCGTGAAATTGTATGAAAGTTGTTTAAAATGTAAAATTATAGTCCCATGCAGATATCCTAAATATTGACTTTATTTTTATGAAATCGTGTGTATTAGATGTATTACATGAAGTAGGTACACGGTTCCATAAAAATAACCTGATATTTCTAAACTTTCCTTGGTGCTATTTTGATGTATTTATAACAGAAAAAGTACTTTACCTAACAATATAGTTATTTGCATACCAATGCACTGAAATTAAATTTTTTATTACCCATGGCGATTTAGTTGCAGAAACTAGTACTCTACTGATTCCGATGTGCAAATAAATTTGCTAAAAAAGAAAAACGTGACAAAGAATTACACAGAAAAGAATTATACTGCGAAAATTACACAGGGAGTAAATTACACAAGGTAGAAATTACAAATGAAAAAATGACACTAAGAAAAAACTCCACAATTAATTTTTTATTAACATAATGCTGTGTGGACAAACGATGGGGTCATCTTTGTCAAGGTAAACAATTTGATTAGAAAAATTAATACATATAGTGAAATAAATTCTCTTTCAACCGAATTGTGTGCAGTAAACGCGTCCACTGATAACTTCTACGTCGATGAGATACCCTAATACTCGCTAGTATAAATACATATTTGGTCACTTGTTCCCAAATTAAATTACATACAGACTCTTGCAGCTGATTACGATGTATTATTGCTATCCGAAACATATCTTAGCTCTTACATAGACAACAAGAGTTATGGGTTTTTGTGAATATAAAATCTAATTTACTGGTATTTGGTGTAGTATATAGACCTCCGTCTACTAGTTATAAGACCTTTACTGACAATTTGGAGCTCTCGTTGACATTATGTGCATCTCTATCTGATAGTGTTTTTTGTTTGGGTGATGTAAATATTGATATGTTAGACTGTGCCCATCCCAGCACTAGGTATTTTTCTGAATTTTTGATTTGTCTTAATTGGTATCCGCATATCACAACTCCTACTAGAGTTACACAAGCTTGACAGTCTCTTATTGACGTTATAATCTCCAGTAATCCATCTTTAATAAAACATTCTGGGGTTCAACTGAATTCGGAATCCGATCACGATATAATTTACTGTGCCATTAATGTAAGTGTACTCAAACAACCTCCAGTAGTAGAAACCTTTCGAAACTTTAAATTTTTTGATAAATATTTTTTTCATAATGATTTCCAGTTACTCCCATTACATCACATATACTACGTAAATGACGTCAATGAAAAACTATTTATATTAAATACTAATTTAATTAATATTATCCTGTTCTGTAATTGGGTTTTACCTGTAGAACGGTGTAAATTAAAATAAATAAATAAATAAATATTTTTGAGAAACATGCACCCTGGAGAACAATAAAGTTTACTAAAAAACCAGCAGCTTGGCTGAGAGATAATATTAAATTAATGATGAAACTGGGAGATAAAGTTAAAATAAGATTGAAACAATCCAATAAATCATTGGGAATGTTATAAATCACTCCGAAACGTAACAAGCCAAAGTATAATAAATGAAAAAAAGCCTACTATTTGCACAAAACTAAAAGTCAAAATTCAAAACAAATTTGGCAATCTCTTAAAACTTTAAATATTCAATTTCGTAAATTATAAAATACCTGAAAATCTATCGCAACCGGATGCAGTAAATAATTATTTCATTAACAGCGTACAAACACTTTCAGTTGATTCAGAAGTTAATAAATATTATTTAAAAAATAAAGACATAAATGTAGCTGCCGAATTTAAATTTGAAACCGTAACGGAAGAAACAGTTACTAAATTAGTAAAACAAATCAAAACAAATGCAACTGGCTCAGATGGTATAACACACATTGTTAATGCTTGCCTTACAGATATGGTTTTTCCAGCCTGTTAGAAGATCGCGTTGGTTTCACCTTTGCCAAAGTCTAGTGAACCACAAGATTACTTAGACTTTAGACATATTAGTGTCCTTCCAACTTTTTCAAAAGTTCTGGAAAAGATTATGAGTATTTTCGGGACTTACGAGTTAAATTTCAAGTCCCGAAGATCCCGAAAATGGTCCCGAAAGGGAAATAATGTTCAGGTGAAATTTCCGAATACAATTTCCAAAGAAAAACAAGTGTTTTCAGTTAAATAAAGTATTTCTGTGCTGATAATCTGCGTTGGGACTCGTCTATAGCTTCATTGTTTTCTTCTGGTACTAAAAATGTCTGTCGCTCTACATCTTTTGCTTTTGTTTGAACTGCAAAGTGCTTATGTAATCCTTTCGTCAAGCTGCTTCTGATTATGATAATTTTATAGGAACAAACTTTACATTTCGCCAATTGTTTATATCTTCAGTATATAGAATTGTTGCTATATTGACTTCAAATCGCAATTTTTTAATGTAGAATGAAGGTAGGTTGCAAATCGGAATTCATTCTAATTGTAACGCTTTAGCAGACAAATAACGAACACATTTAAAACCCAAAAATATAAATTATTCAGCTTCTTCCCACATAATTTTGAAAGTCTACAAATGTAGTTACCTTACTGTTATTAAATAGGCACACAACTACGCGTAAAATATATCTATATCAAACAAAAGAAACAGACAAACACATAAATAGAAGAAGATAGGTATGCAAATGTGGCTGAAACAACACAGATGTTTAATTCTAACCTACCGAAAACAATACCTTTCCTGCCTACGCAAAACGCAAATAATGCAGAATGCGCAAGAGGTATGAGTAATACGCCGGTGAATACCCGTCCTAATTCTCTGATATCGAGTATACGCACGCATGTTGACATGGTCCCGGGACTTCGCCTGGGCTGGCTGTGGTCCCGGGACTCGGTTTTTGTGGTAGAATCCCGGGACCGGATCCCGGGACTGGAAACCCTAGTTGTACCACCGCCCTTCTCAATATAACAGATGACATATTACAGGCAACCAATAACGGTAAAGTCACTATTCTTACAGTTTTATATTACAGCAAAGCATTTGACTCTATTAACCATGAATTGCTATCATAACTCTATAATAAAGCAGAACAATTCCCAAGGTCAAACATTTCAACTCGTGGTCTATGCGTGGTTACGATTGGGGCGTGGTCTTGATATTTTCTAAGAGCCAGTAATATGGAAGGAGAGAACAATTAATGCTCTTGTTAGGGCCTACACACATTTTTTTACACAACACAGGAATGTTTGTACTATGTACACATAAATATTAAATCTGCAAATAACCTAAATTCGGAGCTTTGTACAAAAATATGGTTATAAACTTTTTGCAAGTGGACTTTACTACCTCTAGGAAGAACGGTGGTTACAACTTGTCAGAAGCAACAAACCAACCTGAAAATATCATTGCGTTTTTGTGTTTTCGTGCTTATAAGTTAGTTTTTGCATTCTTTATCTACTTATATTTCTATTTACTATAAAACAGTATTTTCAACGCTACAGAGCTACAGCATTTTATTGCAACTCTATGTACAAGTGTCCAAGTTTAAGATTGAAAATTGTTTATAGGTTAGAATGAGCTGTACGACAAGTGCTAATTCAGAAAACAGACCACTTAATTATTGTGCATGCTGGCGGTAAAATAGGTTTTGTTCCGAATGGGCTAATTATTTTTAAATCAGGCCTTAAGACTGGCGACTACCATGACGATATGAATAACAAGCATTTTTCCAAGTGGTTACAAGAAAAATTCTTACCAAAAGTTAAAGAAAAGAAAGGCTACAGTGTAGAATAATGAGCAACGCTAAAAGGACTGTTCACAGCCAAGGTAATTTGTTGGTATTTTAGAATCACTGTGTGTTTTATTTAAATTTTATTTCAGAGTACATCGGCAGTAGCTGATTGGACATTAATAGTGGATATTTTGAAAGCAACTACCTAATATTTATTAAAAACTGGCAAATTTAATCAAAGCCTAAGGTACACAACCCAGTAAACACAGTTACGTAAGATAGACATAACCGATATGAAACATCTGATCTATAGAATATGTCAGACTCGTAACATGTGAATTCCATGTATGTTTCATAAAAATGTCCTCATCAAGTACACACCAGCGTTACATCTCAAATACGTTGCTATTTTACTCTACAGATACGTCACCTGTGTAACATCTCAAATATGTTGCTATTTTACTCTACAGATACGTCACCTGTGTAACATCTCAGATACGTTACTACTTTATTATACAGATATGTTAACCATGTAACATCTCCTACATGTTACTCTTGTGACCATTTTGAAGCACTTTTTATTTTACACTGGATAAATCCAAACAAAAACCAAAATAAATTCAATAATTTTATTACATTATAAAATACAAGTGAATTATTAAAAATAAACTTATTAAAAGAATGCCAGTTGGCCTATAACACGAATACATATTCAATATCATTAAATTCACAAGTAGGATATAGTTGATACAGAAGTTTGCACTCTGCAATAAATCTTATTGAGTTTTTACAACCAAATCAATCTCATGTGGCTTTTTATAGTTGATACAGAAGTTTGCACTCTGCAATAAATCTTATTGAGTTTTTACAACCAAATCAATCTCATGTGGCTTTTTAAACTGGAATTGATTATTTAGAGAACTCAAATTTGGTAAATGCACTATACATTGTAACTATATTATTTAACAAGTTATATACCTATAGAGTGATACATATAGCAAAAACAAAATTATATATAACACGAAAAAATATTGTATTTTATTCTTTGTTTTGTTTTGAAATTTCTCTTGAATATCGCAGTTTAGCCTGCCTAAACCATTCACTAATCACAATGTCAAAATTTGCTTCTTTGAAATCTTTGAACTGGGACATAACTACACCTAAAATATACTTGATAATGCATAATTTCATTAAATAAATGTATTATAAAATACTAACGTTTAATTATTGTAGTAATTTTCAAATCACATTTTTTTATATTGTTTCGCTGTCCAAGCCAGCTGCATTTGGTAGCCATTTTATTAGTAAACATTCTTTTAAAAATTCGTTGACAAAAATCCTTGCCACTTATTGAACGCACAAATATTTTCTAAAATAAATATAAGTTCATTATAACATGTGATCATTTAAATTTCCAGTTATAGAGTAGGCCATAACCGTAAAATTACATAGGACCGTTTATTGGTTTATACCATTTATGTGTTACATTGAGGTTGGGTTACGATAACATAAATGTTACTTCCTCATTCATCACTTTCGTAGCTACGTTTAAGGTACTGGCCAAAATTTTGTCATCGACATAGCCTTCTCTAATTGGAAAGTTAAGAGATCACATGATATTTTCTAATACACTACCCTCCAAAAAAACAGATCATTTTTTTAAATGTTATTTTTGTACAACAGATCATTTTTAAATGTCTGAATATACATTTTATATTTATGTAAGTATTGCTTAATGACAGTAAACATAATAATACAAATTAGTAATTTTTTTATTAAAAAGATCAGGAAAATGAAAAGATATGTAATATGAAAAACTAGAATTTCATTTCAAAAAATCAAAAACTGATCCGGTTTTTTGGAGGGGAGTGTATAAAACAAAAATTTACTCACAAACAAATTTTTATGTGCCCCATCTTCTATAAATACTCCAAAGTTGTTTAATTCTTCATTTGAATTAATTGGTATTAAGTCTTCAAACTTGCTGAAATCATAAATTTAATTTCTTGCTGAGTTGCAACTATTTTCTTCTATTTTTCTTAATCTTGCATCAATGTTATGCAATGCTAATTTGATGTATGAACACAGGTGGAAAAATTTATTAGCTGAAAAATGACACATGAAAAGTTACTGATTTATATGTAACTTAAGGAATCATTATTATTTACTATATACTTACTTAGTACACTATCTTCATTCGATGTAGTTGCATACCTGATAGTATTTGATGTACGACATACAAAATATCCAACAATCATTTTTGAAGTGTAAAAATCTACTTACTTGAACTTGATGTGGGAGTGGATACCATAGCTGTCGACGACGAAGAAGCTTCATTTTGCATATTTACTTGATTATCATCAAGGAACACCACTGGAGCAGAAGCAATAAGTGCATTAACAAAATCAACATTTTGAGATGATAAATCCACAATTTCTTGTAATTGCTGGGGATTAGTTTCTGATTCATTAATGTTATTATCATTAATGAGCATTTCAGGCGGTTTTTCATTATTTGGAAGTTTTGGGGTATTTTGAATCCTTGGTATTTTTGGCGGTGGAGAATAACCTAGAATAAAATAAACAATTCTCTTTGATTTACTGTTCTTAATATTAAACTTACTTCTATCTGATTGTTCATCTTCACTGCTGTTGTCTTGTACTAACACAGACTTTTTCTTCTTACGTTTTCCACGGCCTTTATTCTCTTCATTATCTGTTGTTGTATTATCTGCAGCATATTTTCTTGCAACGTATAAGCTAGCTAAAAATGTTAACTATAGTAAATAAAATTTAATATAAAATTTGAGCTATACCTACTATAAAAAGGCGGTAAAAGGCAAAACAATCAAATAAAAAAGTGATGTTAGGCAAGAGTCAACTTACTGAAGTTGTGATCTAATAACGTATTTTACATAGCAAATTGGTAGCTCCAGAGAGTTATTCACACACAACTTGAATGAGCTGTTTTACAATTATTGTTTTCTGTAATAAGTACTTACCATAAGCAATAAATTAACACCCCAAGGATAATCAAACACGCACAAAGACAAAGAGTAAACAAATACCCTCTATCCTCATAAACCCGCACTATCCGGACTTGTGGTTAATGGCGCGTATTTTAAATCGTAATTAAAGAATGTGATAAATAGTATTATATAGTATTAATTCCTTAGACTATATATTTACACTCGGTATATGTATAAAAATTAACCTAATAAAAAACAGTTTTTTAAATGTTCATATGACTTTTGTACATGTAGATTATAAGGGTATTATTTGCTTTTTAGTAATTTTTGTTTTTACAATAACTTATAAAGAGCTTAAAAAATGTAGGTAAATAATTTGTGTCTCAATTAACAAACCCAACAAATTTTGGGGTTTATATATTAAGAATAGAAAATATTATATTATTACATTTAAATGTATCAAATAAGTTTGTAGATTTTATTTTTGACACGTATCGGTGACGTATACGGCGCACATATCCAAGCTTATTTTTAATAAATTTAAATGTGTCAAGTAAGTAACTTGGTTTTATGTTAGACACATGTCGGTCACGTATTCACCGTAACATATCCAAGTTTGTATCAAGGTAGTAACAAGAAAGTTTCATAGATATTACTTGTACAGAACAAAAGTTACATATCACTGTTCTCTCTATGATCCTTTACAGATACGTAACAGGATCATTGTGTTCACTGGGAAAGAATCATTGAAAATGAACAGGGCTATGCAACAAACATTGCAGTAGTTCATATACGTTTTCTGAATTTCCCTTGTCTCTAAAGCAGAATCGTGTTGTCCTAACTCTCTCCTCATCGTAATAATAAAATAACGTTGCACGCAATTGCAAAACGTCGGTTAAGTCAATTTGACATGCATAACCCTGTTCATTTTCAATGATCGTAAGTGTACATGTCCAATGTAACTATCCGGGAAGCATCAGATTTTGTTTGTAAGTTATTTAGTGGAATTTCATTATGTGTGTGCTTATTTTTCGTGATATTGCTTTTTAAATGTATAATCAAGTAGGTAACCAGCTATGATGAAAAACAATAAGAAAGTTTGCGTAAAGTAACCCGTCGTGTCGTCAAATGGTGTCAACTATGTTTCGCTAACAATCGCCAGCATTTTGATCATTTCATGTGATTATCAGGATTGTTTTGTTTTTAAATAAATTTTGTTTGTTTTTGTTTGGATCCATGTAAGCCTACTTGATTAAAATGTGAAACCAATTAATTTTACTGATATTTTTTATTCAATCATACGTTATCTTACATCGTTGAAAAGAGAATAAAAAATTCTATTCAGTAACCTAAAAATCAAATATTGCTCCCATATAACTTAAGGAAGTTGATACGAGTACCTCAAAAGCAGCTATCTTGAATTTTTGTTCGACACCAATTTTAAATTGATCTCATCGAAAACAGCGACTTTTATATAAAACTTGTTATTTGATTTTTAGGTTACTGAATAGAATTTCTATTCTCTTTTCAACGATGTAAGATAACGTATGATTGAATAAAAAATACCAGTAAAATTAATTGTTTTTACATTTTAATCAAGTAAGCTTACATGGATCAAAACAAAATTTGTTGAAATTTATTTTAGAAAACCTTTGTATGTAATTCCTATAATACTTAGCAACATGTTAATTCAGTACTAAGTACTTGAACCACAAAAACCATCGTGATATTGCTTTTTAAATGTATAATCAAGTAGGTAACCAGCTATGATGAAAAACAATAAGAAAGTTTGCGTAAAGTAACCCGTCGTGTCGTCAAATGGTGTCAACTATGTTTCGCTAACAATCGCCAGCATTTTGATCATTTCATGTGATTATCAGGATTATGTTTTGTTTTTAAATAAATGTTTGTTTTTGTTTTGATCCATGTAAGCCTACTTGATTAAAATGTAAAAACAATTAATTTTACTGGTATTTTTTATTCAATCATACGTTATCTTACATCGTTGAAAAGATAATGAAAAATTCTATTCAGTAACCTAAAAATCAAATATTGCTCCCATATAACTTAAGGAAGTTGATACGAGTACCTCAAAAGCAGCCATCTTGAATTTTTGTTCGACACCAATTTTAAATTGATCTCATCGAAAACAGCGATTTTTATATAAAACTTTTTATTTGATTTTTAGGTTACTGAATAGAATTTCTATTCTCTTTTCAACGATGTAAGATGTACGTTATCTTACATCGTTGAAAAGATAATGAAAAATTCTATTCAGTAACCTAAAAATTAAATATGGCGCCCATATAACTTATAGAAGTTGATACGAGTACCTCAAAAGCAGCCATCTTGAATTTTTGTTCAACACCAATTTTAAATTGGTCTCATCGAAAACAGCGACTTTTATATAAAACTTTTTTTCGTATCTCTTATACTTACAAAGATATTTGACATACAAGAAAATGACAGTTTTTTGTTTTTTTTTAAATAACTTAACTGGTTCGACATTGCCAATTTAACCAAATCTCCATCTTCAATGATAAAAAAGTTACCTATGCAATCCCACTCGATCTAGGACACACTGTATATATACACTTACTGGTCACATTCATATATGGTAAGAAAATCGTTTTAATTTAATTTTTATTTGTGTGGAGCCAGTAACTTTTCCAAGCAAAACGCAAGAGGACTTTAAGCCCAATAAGTCGAAAGTTCTTAGCCGCGACGAAGTTTTGAGGTGCATTCGTACTTCACCGGACGAGAAGTATTTATTTGCAAAGGTTAGCATTATTGATCCATTTGTTTCCTTTTAATTGTAAAATTACATTGCAGACTATACTTATGGGTATTGCTGGAGGTTGTCGCATTGGAGAACTGGTCAAAATGAAAATTGACGACTTGGACGTCGTTTTGTTAATTTAGTTGTAATGTACTTATGTTAATTTTTTGATAAATTATTGATTTATTTTGGTTGACATTTATTTGACATTTTTAAAGCGCTAGCGCAATAAAAATTTTAAATCACTAGCGGAATACAAATTTTAAATGACTCTTTATAAAACACCAACTTTCATGGGCAGGCCAGAAACCAACTGATTTACAGTTATCAATTGAAAAAAAAATTGCAATAATACTAGCTCTTTTTTAAATTTCGTAGGTACTTAGAATATGTTCAGGAAATTTATTGACAAATATAAATGTGTAATAACATTAGTTAAGCAATTACGTATTTTTTTGTAGAAAAAGTAGGTAATATGATGGACATTTTACTTACCATGTTGATTAGGGTGACCACCTTTTGGAAAAGCTAACTCGGAACATTTGACACCTATTTATTTATATTGACCATAGCTACTAACGAATAGAAAAAAATCTGGTGTGATACACGCACACAACTTCCTTTTACAGTGATCTTATAATTAGCCAAAAATTTCATTTTTAATTTTTAAGCATTATTTGTCAGACATTTTCAAAAATTACAATTGCTAAAGAAACCCTACAAAATGGAGCGTTAGTTCAAGAGACAAATTTTTTAAGCTGAATTCAAAAATTAATAATATACCGGATGTTCTATTTAAAATAGGAGTTCATAAAAAAATAGGAAAAAAACAAACGAAACTTTTTTTGGTGGTATTCAACTGGAAAATCACCTATCTTTCATCAATATAAATTAAAAATGTAATAAACATGTAAAGATTGAAAAAAAATCGTTTTAAGAGTTGTTTTTGAAAAATTTTCTTCAAAAGCTTGCTGTCGCATCTAGATAGTACACAAAACTTATTTATGAAGTTTCAACGCCATACCTCTTTTCGTTTTTGAGATATTCTGTTCACAGACAGACAGACACACATACACAGACAGAATGACAGACCAATGAACAAAAATATGTATTTTGGGTTCAGGGGACTTTAAATCTGTGGAAAACTCAATTTAGAATTTTTGGGGTGAACCCAATACTTCCTTTCGTAAGAGGAAGTAAAAATCTTAAAATCTTGGACAATATGCAGCTAAGAGTTTACCATTTTTGAGAGATAGTATTTTAAAGACGGAGTTCTGTTTTCCAAAATTTACGGCTGCATTATCTGCAGACAATGCTGATATTCTATTACTTGGAAGATTGTGCTTTTTTAAAGAGCTAAAACATTTTGTCAGCTATTGCTTTTGCTGACGAAATGAAGTCGTAATACATCAAATAAAGGGGGGAAATAAATTTACCCTCTATCGGGAAATGTTATGTCCCGGGCGATACCAACTCGGGACCGGAACATTGGTCATCAAACACGGGACTGTCCCGGGTAAATCGGGACGGGTGGTCACCCTAATGTTGATTCACACACCACTTATAAGAACAAGACACCAAGCCAAATAAACAATATACCAAGACAAAATTACAAAAGCGACTGAACACCAAGAACTTTAAGCAATAATGTTGCTGATATCAGGTTGTTTTACAAGTGGGGTTGATTACCTGAGTTTTTGGAATAGGAATTGGACACTTAAATACGTATACAAATTATACATCATAACAATAAAACATAATATTTCCTTTAGATTTGGGATATTCCAAAAGCAGATAAGTACTTAATTGTCCCTATTTTCAGCAAATTGTAGGTTTGTCTAAATATAGTGCTTTTAGAGATCAGCAAATTCCAGGAATTTAGTTTTTAGAAACTGTCCCAGTGACATTTCCACTAACTGGATTTATAGCATTGTAATAATAATTAGCATTTAATACTGAACAGAAAAAAGAAGACACTATTCAATTCAGCAGTATCGGTGTATCCAATATGTAGGAGGAAAGTGGCCTGGAGGCTATCCAAATATTTCCAATCTGTAACGTGCTTTTAAAACTTTCTTTAGTGCAACAAAAGTTATTAGATTCGTCGTATATTTTAAATGCGGCATATGCCGCGGATTTCAGCTAGTATTCTATATTTCACTATCTTGGATTTGCACCTAATGCAATAACGTTACTTCGAACTTATTTTAATAAACGATATCAATGTGTAAAAATCGATAATAAAATCCCAGCAAATACTTCAAGGAGTGCCGCAAGATTCGGTTTTAGGCCCGTTACTATATACCATTTACACTTCAAATTAACCTTAATAAATCTTGTGTTCTGCCATTTCGAAGAGATGCTGATCGGCCTGATATCCAAAGTATGGTACGCGTCGCAATTAATAATACTAATATACTTCTCAAAAATAGCATGCAAAATTTAGGTTTGATATTAGATTATACCTTTAGATACAGGCAACATATTAATAAATGCATACAAAAAACTTACATTAGTTTAAAGCTGTTATATCCTCATAAATAGTGATGGGCCTATCCCGAATGAATAATCGGAAAGTTTCCGATTGTTCAAAAAATCGGAAGGTTCCGATTATATCGGAACGTTTCGGAACTTTTCGGAATTCGATTATTTTACTGTTCGGTGCACAAAATTCGGAACTTTCGGAATTCGATTATTTTACTATTCGGAACACAAAATGAGAAATCGAAATGCCAATTTGAACTGAACAGAATACAGAATGTTGTGTCGACTCACTTGACTGCTATATGCTAGTGAATGGCACTAATGGCAGTGGTATTTCATAGATTAATTATTAGATAGTACAACTTAAAAACTTCAAATTCATGTATTGTTTTATACTATCTATTATGTACTTTATGTGCCATTAAACTTTAAAACATCACTACCATTTTCCGAAAGTCTATTAAGGTAACTTCTGTAATAATTTGAAAAAATATTTTATTTCCTCATATGCCATTGTGCGACTCAAACTCATAAATTATTTTACTGGCGGTCCTGCAAACCCAAACAATAGATGCCAACGCAGATAAAGGCTTACGGCGCGACGCAAATTTGCACGCACTTGATCTTCCTTCCGCTTGTTGTTGTTTCGCTCGTTTTCTCTTGCTTGCATTTACGGAATGTAAAATAATCGGATGATATTCCGATTTTATAAACATTCCGAAATGGAACATTCCGATTATTGAAATCATCCGATTATGCCCATCACTACTCATAAACATTATTTGGATCCATCAATTAAAAAAATGTTGTGCGAATTATTAGTGCTTTCTCAGTTCTCTTATTGTTCGGAAATATTTTTTTCTCCAATCACACGAATAAGACGCCATAGTGTCCAATAATTTTGTATAAAAAGTAAGTCATTTCGGGATGTTCACCAATTACCTTGGCAACTGTACACTTTTCGATTCATATTTGCACTAGTACAAAAATGGTCGCAAGATAGGGTTTTACATGGTAAATTTTAAATAAAAAACAAACGCTTCGTCAATATTCGGCAATCGCCGTCGTTCTTGTTTATTTTTCCCTTACAGTGATTGTTTATTTGCGCCATGACAGTTCTACAATATAACCTACAATGTTTGATTCTAAATAATAAGTCATATTACCGAATTTATGAGTAGTTGGAGAAAAAATAGTATGTTTCATTCGTACAAAAAATGCGCTTTTTGGACGCGTAAGACTCGCCGGACTCCGCTGCGCGTCGTCCGGCGATCTGTCTTACTTGTCCCGAAATCATGCATTTTTTGTACTAATGAAACAAATAACTATTTTCTACAGCCGTCAAATAAACGTGACATTTATGCATCGCTATAGATACGCGAAGTTTAACTTTTTTTAACACGTGAAAAATAGTATATTATACCATGAGGGACTAAAGTGCATCATTAAATCCCGCGAGTGGGAAATAATCACTCACGGGATTTAGGCACTTTAGTCCCGTGTGGTATACGCTATTTTTTGCACTTTTGGGAACATTATCATCAAATATTTGAAAAATTTAAAATCTGTCAATTTGGAAACTGACAAATACGAATTTTATTATGTACGTTGTGTACAGAGTGATTTTTTAAAAACTGAATTGCAGCAGGCCCTGGATAGCCGGAATCAGTTGCCAGTACTGAAGTGAATTGTCAGTCTATGTCAAATTCGAGATTTGCAGGTTAAGTTTTGCGTCATGTGTGTCAAATGACAAACAAAACCTAACCTACTAACGTCGAATTTGACATAGACTGACAATGCACTTCAGTACTGCCAACTGATTAATTTTAAATACAAATTTTAATAAGAATGCTGTGTACATAAATTTACCAATAGTTACTGTAACATTTTTACCTTAGTCCCTAGGGGCTAAAGTAATTACTTCTGTCCCTAGACATTAAATGAGCTACTTTAATCCCTGAAATGTGCCAACTTTAGTCCCGCAAGTGCAAAAATAATATTTCTTAATGGCTAGCAGTGAAAAAACGGTTTTGGAACACCATTTCCTTAGTTACAACACATATAAAACGTTACGTACATAATAATATTACTCTACTTATTTGCTATATACGTATGATTTTGTTGCAGAGAATCTTTTATTCTTTTTTTGACGGTTGTAGAAAAAAAGTTGTTTGAATGACTTTTCTGCCTCGACCAACGGTCTCGGCGAAAATTGACATTGTCACGCGCCATAAAAAACACTCATTTCGCGCACTTAATACAAAAATTACTATTCCTAGCCTAGATTCTGATACTGTGTTCAAAATTCATGCTTAAGATTTATCTACGGTATGCATAAATATGACCATAAATCACACAAATTATCTGAATCCAAGTGGCTTAATATGAAAGACAAGCGTTTGCTTCGCACAGCATCGTTATATCATAAAATTATCTTTGAAAAGAGCCCACCCTATTTATATCATAAACTTCAATTTAGAACAGATGTACATCATTTAAACTTGAGATTCAGGGGTGTACTCCTCCATACCATAGAACAACCTTATTTGAGAGATCCTTTCAATACAATATCAGTAAAGTTTACAATAACCTCCCAGAATCATTAAAACTTTTAACTCCATCGCTGTTTAACAAAATGTACTCAAACTTTTTATCCAGCCAATGTTCGCAAATTAGCCAAAACAAAGGTTTATGGTTGCATGTACACTTGCTTTCAAAACTTTCGAGTACACATTCAAAATCAAGTAATAACGATTTTGCAAAATTTTAGCTTTGTGAACGGGTAATTTTGAGATTAGGTTAAAGATGACATTGACAGCATTTAAATAAACTGTGATCGGTCCGCTAGGACACAAATTCCTGTCTTATTATGCAGTTTATACATAATAGTTACAGATAAAACCGCTGACCTTTACAAAACAAATAATTCGGCAGTAATTAGTGTTTGAGGGTAACAGAAATTTAATTAAAACGAACATAAAAATAAATACAAATATATTAAAAATGATTTTAATATTTTGTCATGGGACCGCATTCAATCTCCTGGGCATAGATCCTATAAGGTTTCGCCAATAATTTTCGTCTTCGCTCAACTCTTCCCACGCATTTTGAATAACTTCCCACAATTCTTCAGCATTTGCAGGTCTAACGTTCTTTTTATAAATTTTATTGACAATTAAACCCCAAACATTTTCAATGGGGTTCAAATAAAGACTACAGGACGGCCGAGGTAATATTTCAATATTGTTATTTTGATACCACTGTGTTATTATCCGAGCGGTGTGGATAGGGCAATTATCCTGTTGAAATACGAAATCATTCGGATATAATTGTTCCACAGAAGGAAGCATACCCCTGGACCGAGAATACTTATCCAAGCCCAAACGTTGACAGAGAATCGTCCAGACCTGTTTCGTGGTGACACATATCGTTCAGAAAATCTTTAATTTACAGGTCGATACAGCCGTACACGACCATCGCTGCACGATTTAAATAATTTTTTGTCAGAAAATATTACCGTGTTCCAAAAATTTAAAGGTCGGTATATATAATTCAGACAAAATAGTATCTGGGACTGCTTATTTTCTTCTGTTAATGTATTTTTCTTTGCAACGGCACGCTGTCACCCACGATCATGGAAAGTTGGTCTCAAAAACTGCTTGTCTGGCCGTATTGAAAGGGTTTTCCCTTAAATTATCCAAAAGGGCTCCGTCCTGCTGCGCGTTTGAAATTTTGGGTCTTCCCGAACACGGCCTTCTAGTCACGGTCCCTTCTTGTTCCCACCTTTTCTTTACTCGTAGAACAGTGCTTTTATCTAGCCCATAATGAGTAGCAACCCTTCTTATGGACCACCCCTATTCTAATTTGGAAAGCACAAACACTTTGTCTTGTTCTGTCAGTCGAGGCATTTTGACTTTTCAAAAGTTTAAATGTCAGAGTTGATTAACTACAACCCTGATTTAATACAGCAAAAAATAGGTGTACGCGAAAGTTTTGAAAGCAAGTGTACATTCAGGTTTTCCAGACAATTATATTACTTTGTCGTGTTATACTACCCTAAACAAAATATTTAGGCATTACATTTATAGTGTTAGTTAATTAATCGAGGTCCAGTTGAAAAGCGTTATAATACTGAACTGGCCCTCATGTTTCCACTGCTCTACGATATCTATTTTGTTTAAAATTTTTTTTTGTTAATTTTCAATTGTAGTTAGATAATGGAATAAAAGCTATTACTATTACTTTATTATTCTTAAGTTTTTTTTATAAAGCTACTTTGAAATTAAGTTGAATCGGTTACATACATTAAATTGATAATTAATTATAAAACAGTAAACAAATAATACTAAGTCATATGAGCTATAAAACTCAAAAAATCTACACCTCTATTAGAGTCATAATTCTGTACAATATTTGAAATACGTTGTTTCCAAGAAATGTACATAACACGTCAGGAGTTTTGTTGACCGGTTAAGTACTGCAAATAGTTTTTATGCTGAAAGGATAATTCTTTCACGATTTCCAAACAGTTGGATGGGAACATTGAAAAAGTGACTGTACAGTCCCTTTATATACAACAGTCTGGCCATATGAAATGTCACTTATGACATAAGACAGAATATGGCCGCCTCCAGTGGCGGGTCAAAATCAGTGGCGGGGTTGGTGTTGGAAAATAGTTTAATTAAATAAATGCTTAGTATAAGTAAATATATGACTAAATAGTAAAACAGACAATGTTGTATCAATGAGATATTATAAATTTTATTTACAATTAGTGCTCACATAAATAATAATAAATCTACAGAACTTAAAGTGATCCCAAAACTAATAAAACAGTGAGTATCCAGTCTAATACCCTTAAAATTACTTTTCATAACTTCCCACTTAATTTATATAGCCTACATTGTGCATTGTCACAGCAGTACAACTGTATTTGCTTTGTTGTGTATTTTGCTTTTTCGTTTTCGTTTCAGCTATTCTTAAACAAACACCGATAACTTTGGATATAATAAACTTTTCTAATTTATTAAAAGTTGCAATATGCTTTACATCAACAATATGCATTTTATTTATATAAAATGATTTTACATTTATATTCTATTCTGACCTTTTATGTTATTCTAATATGCTCGATTAACCTGTTTGACCACAAGCCCCGCTTTTTTATTTCTAGGTAAGCTTTTCATATTAATCCCATGTTCAGACCTATTTTTGCATTAAAATGTGCAAGACTCCATACCTAAAATTTAAACGTCGATAAAATCAGTTTTTGGACGGCTAATGTTATTGGCATTTTCAATAGCTGTAGGCCCCGAAGCAGACGAGAAAGTAAATAGTGTTAGAACAGCATTATCCTTAAGTCTTTGTTGCCACCAACTCGTGCTTTTTCACACATACAATCTGCAAAATGCTTTTCACAAATTCTTCAATTTTCTCTATTAATTTTTTTGTCCATAAATTTCGTCTGTCCCTATTCCTAAGTTTCCCTTAGCACACATTTTTCAGATTTGCTCTTGCATCCAACTGCACAGCAATACTTCATATCTGAAGAAAATTTTTGAAATTGATAAATTTCTTTAAACCTTGTCAGCTTACCGTTAAGAAATTATAGTTCTAGTTGTTTCTAAAAATTATGATCAGTTTTTAACTCTGTACTCGCATTTTGAACGATTTTTGTTGATTGAATGTCAACTTATTTTATTTAAATAAATGTGACTTGGACATTTTTGAAATTTAAATCTTATTGTCAAAATGACGCAAGATATAAAATGGCGGCACCAATGGGAATCGTGACCATATATGGCCAGACTGTTAACGTTATAGTGTATATAAAGCGACTGTAAGTGACTGTACAGTGCCTTTATATAGACAGTGGCGACAATACAACTAAGCCACACCCCCGCCGCCATATTTATGCAAATTTCTAACGAGTGTTTATTTAAATCCGTGATCAGAGTCGACTGTGATACGTGTTTTACATTTGGCAGTACTGAAAACATTCGAGATTTGCAGGTTAAGATTTGCGTCAGTTTATGTCAAAACTGACGCAAAACCGAACCTACTAACCTCGAATTTGACATAGACTGACAATACACTTCAGTACTGCCAAAAGTATAACACGAATCACAGGTGATTTAGCATAAACATGGCGGCTAAAACCACGTGATCTAGGGAGCCAATCAAAAATAGGACACCCCATTGTCGCCACTGTCTATATAAAGGCACTGTAAGTGACTGTAGAGTCCCTGTATATAATAAGGTAAGAGTTGGGACATGTGGAACCAATGTCAAAAACCACTTGATTTTTCATCAGAGTTTTTACGTTTGTTAACCTTCAGTTTTCTTTGATTTGACAAATAAACATTGTGTGACAAGAGGCATGTCAATAAATTCTTCGATTTGACATTATCATTATTTTTAACATTTATTAGTTGCTAATGAAAGCATATTACATATTAGGTATGAAGAAACTTTAATTGCTTCCAGCGCTTATAAATTCAAGCCAACATAAACACTAAAGTACGAGTAGCCATCACAGTATGATTCGAGAGAACAATCTGTCCAACAAATTTATCAGAAGATACGCAGCATATCTATGCACTCTTTCAAATCCATTTTGTCTAGGGTAATTATAGGTACTTGATTCATATAATTTATTTTAATTTTCTAAAATGTAAATACATCCTGTAAAATTCCACTTTTAAATATTAAACACTCCAGTTTTCTATTTAATGTTTAAACGGAAGGATATATGGTAAATGTAGCTTTAATAACCATTGGTTCCACAAGTAAATTTAAGAAGTACAGCTGCCAGAATGAAGCAGTTAGTTTTGTGCCGAATAGCATCAATTTGATCCGGATTGAAATTATCTAAATTTTCTATTTGGTTTCTTTCTCTTGCCAGCTTATTGCTCAAAATGTTATGGTTTAATTTTTAAAATATTAATCAGCAAAAGCTTAGTATAGTTGAAACTTCGACTTAATAACTTCTTACAATCTTTTGGAGCTCATGGATGTTGTTGCTACTGAAAGTTTGTTAGCAATTGGTCTAGGAGATTTATCTGTACTTAATAAGTTCTTCTTCCAGTATTTATTTCACTGTTGATTTTTTGAGAAACCCTGAAAATAAAATGCTTGATTTGTTCTATTTTTACAGTTAAAACTGAGCAGCCTGTCATAGTGACAGCAAATAAAGTTGGATTATTCGTTATTCAATTTGAAAAACGAATTGTCAAATTGTGTAAAAACATATACTCCATGAGATGGGATCCAACCAATGAAAAACGGGCATCGTACATGTCCCAACTCTTAGTTTAATATATACAGGGACTCTAAGTGACTGAAGTCCGTAGTGCCATCTTTCGATACAATTTGTAGTTCTTGTTATACGAGTACAGTTAGCTGCAGATTGACTATGGTTCCAAATAGAAACATTAAATATGGAGATTTGTAAGTACCGTTTCTGAGTTGTCGACCCCGAACATATGTACGTAGGATATAAAGAACATTTTCCCCGACTTGTTCATTGTATTCGTCTAAATCAGAACCAGAAACTTCCAAAAATACTTCCAAAACTACTTCTGGTGTCAAAGCAAGTGATAACAACATTTTAATGTGTATCGTAACCGACTGATTAGATTCATATATAGATTTCAAACCACATTCATTTACTTTGCCCAGAATAGATTGCAGTAAATGAAAAAAAGACATTCTTTAATTTTGATATTTTCAAATAGGGTATGGAAAGCCTTCATTGCTGCAGTTTAAAATTGAGTCAAATTTTTTCGTGGCCGGGGTTGGGGAGTTTTCCACAGCAACGTATATTATTTCTTCTTTCCCTGGTTGAAGATCCAGTAGACATGAATACTGTATAACTGGTACAACTTCAAATGTACCATCTGCTAACCAAGAATCATTAACAGCAAGAACATTTAGAAGTGTTTTGTAACCAATAAGTATTATGCGCTCTGGCTCATCTGCGTCTGAATAATGAATAATCAAATTTGCATACTTTTCTGTATTTCGAATTTTTTGTTATTTAGATTTGCCGGATCGTTGCCAAGTGTCTTAGCTTTGGATCCATTTAATCGCCTTGTCAATGAACTTTTCTTCGGTAGACAAAATTTTATGGCATCTAATACATTCATTAAATTGTCAGCTGTAACTGAACGAGCTGTTGTCATTTGATTTGCACCTTTATGAGCTGCAGCTTCAAAAATCATATTTGCATGACTGTGATCCGAAAGCTTACGGATGATGTTGTCTTTGGTATGGTGCAGCTATCGACAGGGTAAAGTTCTGAATTTCGCACAATGCCAATGAATAGTCCCTGTAGCAGTTTCACGATGACGAACAAACTGCAATAATTTGTAAATAAATTTGATCACCCTTATTACTAATACCATATTCAAAATTATCTATGGTAAAATAAAAAATTATTGAAATACACTTGAACACGAAAACTCTCTCGAATAAAAAACAAAATTGTCGGGTTGGCGTAAAGCATTTAGCAACAAATTATAAACTTGAAATTAAACACAACAGAAAATTATAGAATTAAAATATGCAAAAATTAAAGTAATGCTGATATAATTAAAATAGCTAAAATTTAGAAAATAAAATAAAAGCAATTTACGACGCTTGCGGTCTGTGTTAACTGTAACCAAACAAGAACTGAAGAAAATAAAGCATAACTTTACTTTATGCACATTCAGGTACTAGAGAATACGGCTTATACCCAACACGTCACTAACGAAATGGAATTTCCAAAAATTATAAGGGAACTTAACCTTAACCCGTCTGGCTACCTGACCTTTTTAAGGACAGTAATTAGTATGGAGGTAGAACAAAAGAATACCGATTTGCCTAATTTAGCTTTGTAACTACTTCTCGTTATGCCCGTGTAACTGCTTCTGTGTAATTTATACAAGTATTATTTTTTCTCCATGAAATTTTTTTTAAGTGTAAATTCTTCCACGTGTAGTTTTTCTGTGTAATTCTTTCCAGTGTAATTTTGTCCTGACACCGAGAAAAGGTGTCCCTACAGCAAAGATGAAAGACATATGGTACTTAATGTATATAAAGCCATGATTGTGACATCCATAAAGACAGTGACAAGGCTATGTCCTTCTGATCCAAATTTTCTGTCACGCCATATTAATGATATAGTGACAGCTTATAACTGATATTTGTAACATGGGTTGCCGATCTTCCTGACTTAATTAGGTGAATAAATATTTTGCAGTTTCGCAAGTGAGCCGTTTTGGGGTCTCAAACAAGACCGTCCAGAGAATTTTGTAAAGAGATGGTATACATTATCGAAAATAAAAAGAAAGTGTCTCAAATACACCCAAACACAGCTCGAAAGAATACCTAGATATTGCAGAGATTTGAGATGAAGGCATTTTGTGAGGAACCCTGTGATTATAATGGATGATCAGAAATATTTCACGCTGTCACATTTTAAAACGAAAGGTAACGATGTATTTTACACCTCTGATATTGAAAACTGCCCAAACGAAGTAAAATTCAAAGCAAACGCGAAATTTGCTGACAAAGTTTTAGTTTGAGGCTCGATTTCTGAGGCTAGGATTTCAACACCCTATGTTGGCCGAGTTCGGGGAGAAGCTGTAGGTGCTAGGCTTTATACCCAAAGATGTTTACGGAAAATGCTTAATTTTATTAATATCCATCACCAGAACGACGATATAATTATCTGACCTGATCTCGCTTCGTGCCATTATGCCAGCAGGACTCGGGAATGTTTGGAGTAGAATAACGTCAATTATGTACCGAGAGAAGATAACCCCCCAAATGTCCTTCAAGCTCGGCCAATAAAAGAATTTTGGTCATCATTGCGTCCAAAGGTTTATTAAAATGGTTGGGGGTCCCAAAATTAACAACAATTGCGGACAGGAATTTTTAGAAAAAAAGATGTAAAATCAACCATTAATATTTTAATTAATAATTTATAGTCCAGTCAATCTGTACATTTCACCTTGCATTAAATCGGGTAGTTCTGATTTTTTTATATGTTTTATATGGTTGAGGCCTAATAATGAATCTAAGTTTTCGACCTCGGCCGAGTGCCGGAAGTACTTCAAATAACCAAAAAAAGCCAAAATTTTGTACCTTTTTTCGGTTTTCGTCAATTTTAACCTCGAAGAACTGGTTTTCGTAAATGTTGAACCTATATGAAATGAAATAAGATAACATTTCCTACATTTTATGAACTAGAGTTTTTTTTTCTCCGATCAATCGTTCAGCCGCGAGAGCGCCGCGAAGTTATAGTGCAGTCAAATGGTAGAAAATAGTGGAAAGTTTTGGTGGAATTTTGATATTTGTTTCCTATATGGTTTTTGGGTCGCTGTATACGAATATCAGGTTTTCCAACAATAATTTTGACCGGAAACTTTTTTTTTTAAGCAAAAACGGTCTTAAAAAACGATTTTTTTAAAGTTTTTCTAAAGTTACTCAAAAACTATCCAATTTCGTGAATGTTGAACCTACATGAAACGAAAGAAGATAAAATTTCCTACATTTTATGAAGTAGAGTTTTTTTTCTCCGATCAATCGTTCAACCTCGAGAGCGCCGCGAAATTATAGTCCAGTCAAATGGTAGAAAATAGAGGGAAGTTTTAGGGTCTTGATATTTGCTTCCTATATGTTTTTTGGGTCCCTGTACGCGAATATCAGGTTTTCCAACATTTCAATTATGAAGATTCATTTCATATATCATTTTTGATTTACGAAAAATGGATAGTATTCGAGTTACTTTGAAATAAACTAGGATAATTTCCTTTTTTTTGCTTTTAACACCTAATTTCGCGGCGCTCTCGCGACTGAACAATTGATCGGAGAAAAAAACCTCTAGTACATAAAATGTAGGAAATTTTATCTTCTTTTGTTTCATGTTGGTTCAACATTCACGAAATTGGATAGTTTTCGAGTAACTTTAGAAAAACTTAAAAAATATCGTTTTTTAAGACCGTTTTTGCTTAAAAAAACGTGTTTCCGGTCAAAATTATTGTTGGAAAACCTGATATTCGTATACAGCGACCCAAAAACCATATAGGAAACAAATATCAAAATTCCACCAAAACTTTCCACTATTTTCTACTATTTGACTGCACTATAACTTTGCGGCGCTCTCGCGGCTGAACGATTGATCGGAGAAAAAAAACTCTAGTTCATAAAATGTAGAAAATGTTATCTTTTTTCATATCATATACGTTCAACATTTACGAAAACCAGTTTTTCGGGGTTAAAATTGACGAAAACCGAAACAAGGTAAAAAATTTTGGCTTTTTTTGGTTATTTGAAGTACTTCCGGCACTCGGCCGAGGTCGAAAACTTAGATTTATCATTAGGCCTCAACCATATAAGAGATATAAAAAAATCAGAACTACCCGATTTGATGCAAGGTAACACCCCCTTTTGATGACAGATTGACTGGACTATTAAGTGCGAATGAAGTTTCGTTATTTTGCCAGTTTAGCCTGTTCATTTTTTTCCCAAAACTTATGCCCCATACGTTATTAAACGAACTCGAGATATTACTTCGTGGTGTAGATGTTATTGTTAAACAGAAAAATCGTGACTTAACAGACGCTTTACAGGATGGGAATGCTATCAATAGTTTTTTTATAAATTCTTTTAATAATCCTAACCACTTGTTAAATAATTATGACCTCCGGGATTATTACTTTAGTAATAGCAAATGCAATTTTGATGCACTATTTAAATTTGTTGAAACTAATGAAATTGAAATCGTAAACATAACATTTTCTATAAAAACAAGGCCTACTGGCCCTGCTAACATTAATATAGAGATTCTTCAGTTGTGCCGCCCTCGTCTATTGCCGTATTTACACATATTATTAACTATTGTATTATCAATTCCGTTTTTCCTAATATATGGAAAACTGCATACGTTGTTCCTGTGCCGAAAACTGATTCACCCACAGAATACAAAGACCTTCGACCTATTAGTATCATATGCACTTTATCAAAAGCAATTGAAAAAATTTTGGAAAGACAAATTCGTGACCATGTTAGTAAATATAATATTTTTCCAAAAACGCAGTCTGGTTTCCGTCCTGGACATAGTTGTAATGCAACCCTAATAGACATAATAGATGACTGCCTAAGAGCAATTGATAATAACCATCTGCTGGTTTTCGTCCTATTAGACTTCTCACAGACATTCGATACAGTTAACCACGAACTTCTTTTGAAAATATTGAAATTTATAGGCTTTGATAATTCAGCTGTAAACTTACTCGACAAATATCTAGCAAATAGACAGCAGATGGTGAAATATCAGCAGAATATATCTGACATAGTTCATATTCCAGCAGGGGTTTCGCAATGCTCGATTTTGGGCCCACTTCTGTTTGCTCTATGCTCTACATGTAATATAGGTTCTTGTATAAGTTATTGCAAATTTCACCTGTATGCAGATGACACACAGATGTATTGTTCGTTTCCTTTTAATAACTTAGTTGAAGCAGTGTCATTAGTAAATGAAAACCTATCTAGCCTTGTGGAATAAGCAATAAGCATTCGCTGCATATCAATTCGTCGAAGTCATCTGCTATGCTCTTTGGTAGGAAGGGGATGAAAGACGTGTCTTCAGATTTGATAGAAATTAAAGTGGGTGATGAAGTACTACCGAACAAAAGTCCTTGTAAAAATCTAGGTGTAATTTTAGACAATGATTTACGTTTTGAACGTCATATCTCTAGTTGTACACAGAAAGTTTACTATAATGTAAAGTTACATTACGCTAATCGCTATTGTCTAAATAGAGATATGAAAATCTTATTATGTGATGCTTTAGTCTTGTCGCATTTTAACTATTGTGACAGTGTATTTGATTCTTTTTTGACAGCGCGACTTAAACAAAGAATTCAGTGTACTCAAAACTCTTGTTTAAGATTTCTGTTTGGTATTAGAATAGGGCAACACGTCTTTCATAAACTCGAAGAGGCGAGCTGCCTGAATATGTCCAATAGACGGAAATTGCATAATGCTCTGCTATATACAAAAGTTATACAATGTCGTGCTGCGGCCTACTTGTATGATAAGATTTCTAACCGGAGCGATGACCATCATATTAATATAAGAGGTAAATCTTCTATGTCGATCCCACGTTTTAAATCGTTTTTCTTTAAAAAGTCATATTCATACAACATTGTTCACTAATATAATAATATAATTCCAAAAAAGTTAAGAAATTTGTCTATATAACCATTTTAAAAAATTCTTTTAAAGGACATCTCCTTTTGCTACAATGAATTGCACTTGATATCGATCTACTAAAGTAAATTTTTTTTACATTTAAAGTTTATATTTATTAATAATTCTTTCACTCTACACGGGGTGTAGTGGTAGACCAGTTGACCTGATATTATATCATGTCAACTGAACTATGCCCCTTTTCCGCACTTTTCCTATTTAGTATTTTCTTTTTTTTATTATGTAATTTTTGGTGTAAGTACTGGAAATAAATGTGTTTATATTTATTAGTATTATTATTATTAGATTTCTACTGAATTGGAGTTATATTATACATATTAAGCCAGTAGATATAGTAATTTGAATCCATGGTACATCTAGTATGCAGATTAATAGGCATCAGAGTTTCTTTCAACTTCCATTATTGAAGTAATTAGACTGCCACATACAATTTTCTACGTTTCCAACAACAAATTAAATATTATTGTATGATATCAAAATTGAAATAAAATAAAATGGAACAACTTCTTTCCATATCAACAAACATAATATGAACCGGCATCTTTTATGAAACTAAAAATTGTATCTAAAAGTCATATAACTGCTTTACAACAATGCTCCACGTTAGTTTAAACATATAGAGAATTGGCAAGGATTTGAATATCTGCAACACAAAAAACGAATACGTTACTAAAACAAACTTAACAAAAGGTAAATAATTAAATATAAACAAGAACCAATATCAGCTGCATTTGCTACCAAAACAAACAAAAGTTGTTTCAAAGCTATCAAAAGAATTTAATAGTTTCTTTTTACTAGAAATCTGACGTTCGACGATACTTCGTCTGCTAATGAAATCTTAATATCTATTCGACTATTTATGAAGCTATAGTAATATTCCACATCTGGTTCTTTAAAGTTTCTCCAGAATATTTAAAATTGTATTTGAGAAATTAGAAACAGACTATCCGGAGCTCTTTTTGAAGACGGTACTGCTGTATGAGAATTCGCATCGAAATACATACATCGTTCTTACTTGTGTACGGAAGAAGTGTTTATATATATATATTTTTCTTTTTTGATATTCAGGTTGACTTATATGAAGCCATATTATTCTACAAGGAAAGAAGTAAAATTTGGATCAAGAGCACGTCAATTTTGAATGTTTTTCAAAAAAATATTTATATAGTACTCCGACTGTGTTGTATATAATAAGGAACGTGTTAGCAGCAGAATTAATCAAAATTTGTGCATTGCACTAGGTCATGATACCAACAAAATTCGCAAAACCTTAAACTTTATACATTGTAAAGAATTACTTAAGAAACTGTAGCTGTGACACATTCAATTGGTGCCAATAATAACCCTGGCAGTTGAGGCACTTTAATATCGACAATAAAAAAAAAGTTCCCTCCTTGTCCATCGCAAATCTAAACAAGCTAATTTAACAATGTTAGTACAATAGTGCCATGTATTTTAATAACTTATCATAATTTCTAATTAATGTAACTTTTAAATTCGGAAGAACATAAATCTTATAGCTACAATTAAAATATATATTATATTTGCAGTTGTATTTAACCTGGAAGACAAATTTGTAGGAACTATTATCCCTGTAAATATACAAGGTGTTTAGAAAATTAATTAGAATATTTTACCCTCTTATATATCTCATCAATACAAACGAAAAAATCCTAATAAACAAGGGATCGAAAATCAACGGTTTTCGAGATACATCCAAATTATTTACTCAGAGTAGGAGTGCAGAATCGTATTTACCACGTCTGCTATGAAAGTGGATAAAACAATATTTGTTTGAAATGTAAGTGTCAATATTGTATTCTTGTTGTCTCTTTGTGTGGTCATTGCTTGTGATTTTGCTATCACTGTTGCTCATTGTTGAAAATTCAAATTTGTATTTTCCTAATATTTTGGAATATGTATACCAAAGTGGCAATGGCGGATATGCATTTTATGTATGGTAAGGCGAATGGCAATTTTTATGAGGTATATCGCTTGTATGCCGAAGCATTTCCGAACCGGGCACTTCCGTGTGACAATTTTTTTTACAAATTTGCATCCACGTTTATCGGAAGTTGGCCCATTTAAATCAAGAATCGGTGTTGGTGGTCGGCCTAGATCAGTTTCTACTCCTGAAACGAAACCTAACATTTTAATGAGGATTGGATAAAATCCAGGCACCAGCACTAGAAAACTTTCTGCCAAAACAAATATTAATGCTTTCCTAATTTTGATAATGTTACGTGAGAAGCAATTGTACCCATACCATATTCAAAGGATTCAAAGGGCTCTTATTGTGCTTGATTGTGCTGCTCGTTTGTTTTTCCGATGGGCACTGTCAAGAATTAAGGAAAACGCAAACTTTGTTAGTGAAGTCTTATTTATTGGCGAAGCTAGATTCACAAAAAATGTCATTTTTAATTTCCACAACAGCCGGTCCGATAAAAACCCCCATGCTATTATTGAATCGAATCATCAACAACGATTTTCAATCAACGTCTGGCTTGGTGTTTTTGGAGACCATATGATAGGACCTTTTTTTGGAACCGTTTGACTAGCCAATTGTACCTTGACCTTTGTGTAGTGCTTTGCCACTGTTAGAATATATACCCCTCATTCATAGAATTAATATCTATGTGGTTAAAAGGAAGAATTATAACCATAATAGGAGCGTACGTACCCAGCGAAGACGCCAGTTTTATAAAAAATTTGATTCGCTAATAGAAAAGGTAGGAAATAATACGGAGATAGTATTGGGAGATCTAAACCCCAGAACAGGTAAAAAAGAAAACGACAAAACGGTAGGACCGTATGAAGACAGGGTCAACAATAATGGAGAAAGGCTAATAGAACTATGCGAACAGTTTTCGTAGAAGATTTTAAATGAATATTTCCAACACAAAAATATCCACAAATTTACCTGGGAACAAAAAACAAGAAAACTTAAATCAATAATTGACTACAGCATAATCAGACAAGACACACAATTGCAAATCCAGGATGTTAGAGTAAAGCGAGGTGCCGAATACGGCACAGATCATTACCTGTTAAAAACCACCATCCGTTTCCCGTATTGTCAAAAACATACAGAAGATCAGATAAAAGACGTTCACAAAGAGAAGCAGAATAAAATTAAGCCAAAACAGTTTAATATTATGAACCTAAGAGATGAACCAACGAGAAAGCAATACAGAACTCTACTTATTGAAAAAATAAACAGTATCCCGGAAAACACAACGATCGAAGTACTCTATAACAGTATAAAGGAAGCCATAAAAACAACTGCAGACGAAGTTCTGGGTGAGAGACCAACAACCGTGAGGGAACGAAATTGTCATTGGTGTAGCGAAGCGATAGCAGTATTAATAAAAGAAAAGAAAAAAGCTTATGAAACTTGGCTGTCTACGAACGATGACAAGCACAAACAAATATATCAACAACTAAATAGAGAAGTAAAGAAAGAAGTAGCTAAAGCGAAAAATAAAGAATGGGAAAAGAAGTGCGAACAAATTGGACAATACCTGGGTAGTACTAAGAGCCGGGAAGCATGGAAAGTCATTAAAAGTATACGATAGAATACACAACAAAGAAACATGATTCAACCAGTCGACAAAGAACAATGGAAAAAATATTACAAAGAACTACTTACAGAAACAAGAAAATAATACGAATAGACCCACATTGAACCTCAACAACAAAGCATCCATAACATCCAAAATGCCATTACGAATGAAGAAATACAAAAAGTATTAAAAACAACAAAAAACGGCCGAGCACCAGGGCTAGGAGGAATAAATATCGAACCACTAAAAGCCGGACCAGATGAATTAATAACGGTTATGGCAAAACTATTTAACAAATGCCTACAGCAACAAGAGGTGCCCAAAGAATGGAAAGTTGCTCATATTACAAACCTATATAAGAAAGGGAATAAAAAAGAATGTGGCAACTATAGAGGAATAAATGTATTAGATTATATAGGAAAACTTTATGGCAAGGTAGTAAAGGAGAGAGTAGAGAAAGAATTTGAGGAGCAGGAGGAACAATGTGGGTTCAGGGCAGGTCGCTCGTGTGTTGACAACGTTTTATGTATTAAAAAAATTGTAGAAAAGAGATCAGCCTGAGACAGAGAAGTCCATTTAATATTTATAGACCTCCAAAAATCGTATGACAGTATACCGCTGGTCAAACTTTGGGAAGCTTTAGAGAAAGCGAATAATAATCAAATTCTTATAGGTGCGGGCAAGGACATGTCAACAATAATAAGGGTAGAAAAAGAGCTAACGGATAGTATAAGTGTTACAAAAGGTCTACGCCAAGGATGTTGCATCTCTCCTACGCTATTCAAAATATATGTAAAAGTAGCCCTCGAAAATTGGCGAAAGAAATGTTCAGCTATGGGTATGCATATAGGAGAGGAAACACTATATACACTACATTTTGCTGACGACCAAGTAATAGTAGCAGAAGATCAACTAGATGCACACTACATGTTGCGGAAGCTTAAAGACGAATACGAACAATGGGGACTAACAATAAACTTAAACAAAACTGAATACATAGTCGTAGGAGAAATAGGTGAGGATTTGGAGCTAGACAAGGACAAAGTGAAGGCGAGTACAAAATATAAATACTTAGGTATAAATGTTACTAATGAACCAGGCAGCCAGGAAGAAATAAGAAGCAGAATATGACAAGGAAGAACCGCTATAAGACAGTTAAACAGTCTACTCTGGAGCCGAAAAATAACAAAACACGTAAAACGAATAATATACAAAGCGATAATAGAAAGTATAAATTGCAAGCAATGGAGATGGATTGTTGAAGACGATGTTGCGAACATACTCGGTTAGATAGAATGAGAAACGAACATATAAGACAGCAAATGGAAATCGACATTGACATTATAGAAACAATTGAAATAAAACAATTAAGATGGTATAGACACGTGCAGCGAATGGCAAATGAGAGGTGGCCTAAACGCATTTGGGAATGGAAACCACATTAACGAAAGAAAAGAGGACGCCTCAAAAGAACATGGCATAAAGAAATACAAGAAGCTATGAACAGCAGAAATTTAGCTTAGCGACAGGGATTCGAGTGGCGGCGACAGCCCTAATAAGCTCGCTATATATTGTAAAGGTTTTAGGTTAAATATTATTATTATTTAAATACCCTACACATATTTTTATTTTTATTTGATATCAAATTTTTACTGATTAAACACAAATAATTATAACCGTATTAATGGGTTCATTGAATCAGTGTTTTGCCATTTATGTATTGCGCACATCTGCAAGTTAATAAGTTATGGCTAGCTCTATTTTTCGGTAGGCATTGAAAACTCAAATCAGGTTAGGTTCACCCCTTTGTTCAAAATAAAAATCCCCGTGATACGCCACTGGGCTGTGAAATTTAGAAGTAACAACGCACAAACTCTTACTGCCCTGTCAAATGTAATCCATCACCAAATAGATTTAATGTGCGGTTCGTTTTTGTGTAATTACAGTGAATTCAAACGCAAATCTCTGTACAAATTATCAGGTATTTATTCAATTTATGCTAATTTCTCGGGCTAATCTCTCTTTTGTTTCCAGTGTTCTTTGTTTCATGACGTAAAAGGACGCGGCTTGGGTGAATTCAGATGTTATCCGCCCCACTAACCTCACAATTCTAATTTGGTTATTTATTAGGTAAATAATCTGTCTGGAGACTAGGATATGCCGGCTGCTTACTCGAAATAGTAACGTCTCGCTGGTACATACATTTCCGGCTCCTCAAGCTATCAATGACGTTTTTACGATGCCTTAAAATTTCTAGGAGGTCGATTCGATCTTCGGGAAGAAGCCCTAAGCTGGATATTCTCTGGAAGTCTCTGCCTGCGATGTAGATGATGTTGGCCTTGGTGCTGCAGCTTCCCACGATGCCTCGCAGTCGTGAGCTCTGTATTTGCTCCCATGGTTTAGTTGTAGTCGAACCTCGTAAATTCCAGATAGCCACGACTCACGCTCGGAAACTGGCTTTGGGGATGAAATAATTTTTGATCGTGGAATACGTTGCCCACACGTTCACTTATTCTTCAAATTTTGCTTAACACGATAGTATAATTATTTTTTTATTATTTTAATGATAAAGAGGTTAAATCTTAATTTAAATGAAGACACAAATTTAACAGATTTGCAGATAATTTATTTCAGTTGTTTAAATCCCAGTTCGTTATAAACAAAAACAAATCAGAAATACAAAAAACGGAAATTGAACTGATTCAAATTAAGTACTGTTACAATTAAAATGCTTAAAACTAATTACTTTCACAATAAAATCCTATTTATTAAAATTGTCCTTTCAATCTTGTAATTATTGTCTTTTAATGTTACTCACTTTGCACAATTTGACTCTCCTTTCACTTAATTGATGCACTGACTAGTGGTTCATTTCGTGCACTGCTTCTCTAACTACTTGCAGTTCAGTTAAATATCTACTTTTCTTCCACTTCCAATTCCTGGTGTGAATTTCACCAAATCTTGAATGTCGTTGATCCATGTTATAATTTGTCTTTATATGTTTATTGTGCTCTTTTGAAATGTATTTGGAACATTCTGTCCTTTATACCTTTATTTAAAAAGTTTATAGAACTGTACTTATTTAATTAAATTGATATGCAAATTTATTTAACCCGCATGTAATAAATCCCTTTGGTGATAGATTTTTTTGAATTTTTATTAGCTTTACTTTGCACCAACCTCTTAATTTATGTTAATTAATATTTCTGTGACTCTAATTTACAAATTGAGCTCTGCCTTATTGCCATTTAATTCTGAAATAATTTCATTTTATATCGGCAATGCTTGACCGATGTGGTTATGAATTAATATTCTAATATGACTTCTTGCAGTTGCCTGGTTACCCCAGCTCTGTACTTTTTTGACTTGCTTTAATTATCTAAGCTGCAAGCAGAGTTGTGTAACGGGCTAAAGACCATTTCAATATACATATGATACACCATAGGCTCCACCACATTTTTCAATCATGGTCAGAAATTTCTTTAACGAAAATTACAACGGCAAGTGGATAGGACGAGGAGGGCCAGTTGCGTGGCCACCTAGATCTCCTGGCCTCAATCCTCTTGAGCTTTATATTTAGGGGTATTTAAAGTTGTTCGTTCGAATTGCGAGAACGAAGAGAACATGACTGTCAAACTGTGTCATAGTGTAAATTTAAATAATCGTGTAGACTATTTGGTTTAATGGGTGGGGAACTTATTGATATAACAATAGTAATTTTCTTAAAAAGCTCCATTTCTAGAAAACTGTTGATTTTCGAACCTATTTTTTGTTTGGATTGATGGGCTGGTGGGTAAAATATTCAAACGTATTTTTAAACAACCTGTATATAAGACCCGATAATGTTTGCGCTGCATAATTAAAAGCATGATATTTCACTACATTTAAATACTGAAATACGTTTCCATTTGAAAAAACATACTTTGTAGTCTTCCAGTACTGCAGAACATCGTGTTAGCGCGCTGCAATTTTAGGAGCTATTCTCACACTTATTCTAGGGTTTTCAGCTGGACATTGCCTTTTGGTGACTACAACAGAAAAAAACTCCAGGAAAAGTTGACAGTTTTCTGCTATTTATCCTGAATCATTATGCGAAGGGAAAATATTGGAGTTTACTTATCTTTAGACTCTCACGCGCGATAAAAAACAATTCCACGTATTTCAGTTTTCAACATATAATTCAATTTAAATTTTGTTGCTTAAGAATAGGGATGGACGCGTGGCGTAAAAACAGTCGGGTTACGCTGGGTCACGGTGCGGCGGTCCCGTCTTGAACGTGAGTATTTGAAAATCGGGCTGTGAACGTGAGTGAAAATTTCCAAGGCGTAATTCACATTTCACGTTAATTTTATATGAAATAAAGTATGATCAAAAATTAATTTCATGTAATATGGCTATTGAATATTTCCTAATTTTTTAATGCAACCACATTTATGCTTAAATGTCAAGCTTGACATTTGTTTTTAAGTGATTTATAATTAAATTCATACACTAGAAAATATTCCATAGTCATACTGGATCAAAATAATTTTTGATCATACTATATTTAGTAACGAATAAAAGACCCCCACTTCGCCGCTGCCCGCCCATGTGGAAGATCTAGAGCTGCAGCGGGAAGTCATTATACTTCTGTGTGGCAGCCTGCAGCGACGGAGCTTCGCACCTGTGCTGTGTTGTGAATTATGTGTCTACAGTCAATCGCGCGTTTGCGTCTATAGGCGACCAAGCAGAACTTACTTTTAGCTTTACGGACGTAAAAGTACTTTTAAACGTAGGCATTAAAAGTGTTTCCCAGCAACATATACCTTCTTGTAACCGCCTTTGATATTAAAAGTAATGTCTTTGAATACGATAGCAAGAGATGTTTTTGCGATAAATCAGTATTTATCCCTTGTTGTAAGCTTTGTAGTCAATTTTCGTGTATTTCTTTTTGTGTCTACTATTCTGATTGCAACATGTCACGTAAATTACTTTACGTGCAAAACTTATTTTATTTCAGAGTTTTTAGTTCTGTTTACGGTCCTTTATTGGTTTTAAATTTGAACATGCTGTTCTATCTGAATTTGAATTTTGAAATAAAAGCTGCGGGCCACGTCGTGAGTGGAGGGTCACGCCTTGAACGGGAGCGTGGGTGAACGTGAGTATTTAAAGTAAGCGTGACACGTGCGTGACGTTAGTGAATACTCGCTCACTCTACTTAAGAAATTAAAAATTATTCTGAATACTTCAATTGCTTTTGACAAGCCACCATGTGTGGAAACTGTACAGTGTCTCTTGCTAGCCTAATGGATAAAGTAAACTCTTAATAAGTGTGACAATTTTCGCTTGAAAAAGAAAACATATAAACTAATGCAATCCAAGAACATGACTGCAACAAATGAGTAAACTTTGCTATTATGCTCAAAATAAATGAAATGCTCTAAATCAAGAAGAAACTACACTCGCTACAACTTAAGTCAAAGTATAATAATAGGAATAAGAATAACTGATTAAGAACTAATAGCTACTATTGGCAATACGCTGGCCTAGGGAACTAGAGAATTTAAGGCCATAGTTCACGTATAGAACTTCTGAAAATGTAATATGTACGTAACAAGTCACAATGTTACAAACGTCGCTGAAGTACTGTGTTAATTAGTACAAGGTATCTGATTACTAAAACAATGCAAGTGCTACACAGCAAAAAACTTCCAATTTCACTAATTGCAGTAGAGTTGAACAGAATAAAAAAAATTGGAGAGATTCTTAATTTAAATTAATTATAACATTTTTTCTACGATCGTGTCAAAATGGCAATTTTTTTCACTGTTTCTAGTGTCAAAAGTGACGTTTGTAGCACTCTTAATATTAGCGCCCAAAATACGTCGTATTCGCACGTTGCCGTTGGAGGCGTGTTTTAATAATTTATTAAAACACGCTTTGCCGTAAATTTTAATGTCAACATAACCTAGAATATCTACCACAATGTGACGAAAAAACTGTCACCGAACTAGGTTTTTATATTTCTGTTACGATCGTAGAAAAAATAGCTTATGATACATGTGTATAAGAGCCATTAAAGCACTAACGACGTTAAAAGCACTCCGCTAGCGCGTCGTACTCTTAAACTCGTCGCACGTGCTTTAAAGGCGTACGTATACACTTGTATCATAATATACTAGTGTCATGACAGTAACCTACATGTTATTATATCCCACATTGTACTAATTGGCAAAGCATAGGGCATACGGTAAACTACGGCCACTAATCTTTATAAATACAGATAACTTAAAGATAAACCACAATATATTGACTGTAAAAAAGATCACACAGCCAACTCGAGGGTCCTCTTATACAGCAGTAGTGGCCAAACAGTTGATCACGTTCGACCGGTAGATCGCGAGAGGTTTTATGTCGTTCGCAAATAGAACTTAACAACTTCCGTATTATTAAAACCTAGAAGTTACACGACCAAACCTACATTACCAGTAGCTTGAGTTTCGATTAAGGCTCGTAGTTCAAGGGGGGCTTTACTCAGTACTTTACTCGCAAATGGGCGTTGTGGTTCTAAATAATTTTAAAAAGCAAAGAAATTAGGGCCGAAAATATCCTAGTAGTACTGAAACAACAAAAGAAAACTCCTGGTACTGCGAATTACGTCAATTTTCAAATTTAAAAATATTGCAGGCTGTGGAATTCCAACTTTAGCGTACGCGAATGCGATTTCAACGCTTGGCAGTAGCTCGCGGGCAACCCGCTCAATTGCAGTATTCGGCCACGAAGGACCCCTCTCATATGTGCGACAGGCTGCATTAAATACAACGAGCTCATTGTTGCTCCTTTTTGTTTTTTATACAACATTTACCCTGTATCTTTTTTAGCCCACGTTTCTCGACGGTAAAGCCTGAGCTATGTACAAATTATTACTGTTATATATGTCTCACTTAAAGCAAAAATTAAAAAAAAATTATTGTGTTCACCGTATATTGCAGTGCGCATAAATAGCGTATGCGGTATATAATTTTATTCGCAACCATATATGTAATAAAATCATTACTGACTTTTAAAAAGTTGGAAAATGAGCTATTCCCAATTTGTCACTTTCCAACCGGTGGGAAAAGTGATTGCCGTCGCAGCGGTTGGAAATGAATCCATTCCCGACCGCTGTGTGTAGGGACACTTGGAATCTCGTTCATCCATTCATGTGCGTCGCAACCTGTCGTATCGTAATATAATAATTTTTCCAATTATTGTTTAGAATAAAGTGGTTGCGAATAAAATAGTATACATACCACGGTGAAAAGTTTCATTCCTGTCTTGGTTAACTACTTAATCTCTCAACAGGAATGAAACACTTTCCACCTCGGTATGTAATGTACTATTAATTTCCAGCCCACACACCTGGAAAAAGATTAAATATTGAGATATTTGTAATCCCATATGCTATACACTGCTTTTAGCTACTCAAATTGCTAATTAAAATTTTATTTAGAAATGTATCTCAATAGCCAACTTGTCTACCCTTTTATGCTCAATGGTTAAATATTTATTATAATAGCTAGCTTAAGAACATGAGATCCTTAAATTATAAGTTGGGTTGCAACAACTTAGCTGAAATGACAATTTTACTAGATTGCCAAGTTCCGAATATTTATAAAAGCTCTACTTACTTCATAAAAACACCTCTAATACAAAGATAAATAAAAAAACCAATTACTTTGATTATTTCGGATGTGTAAAAAATGCATTCCAGGTAGAGGTCTTGCCATATCTCAGCGACCACAAATGCGCAGTGGAGCAAGGGAGAAAACTGTAGGTTGTGTCGATATTTCGTGTTTATTTCATAAAACTGTTTTTTATGATGAACGAAAATATAAGTAGATAAAGAACGCAAAAGCTAACTTATAAGCAGAAACATAGCAAACGATATCAAACGCAGCAAAATCGCAACTATATTTTCAGGTTGGCCTGTAGCCTTGCTTATGACGTATTTACAGAATTTCGATCACTGCGCAGGGTCGCTGAGATATGGCAAGCACTCTACCTGTTATGCTCTCCACAGCAACAAACAGCAAACAACTTTCAGCTATGCTAATGGCGGCACAGCACGCCATCCTGAACTGCAGTTGTGCACCCTCAGATGCTATTGTTCCTCGGAACTGCTTTGCAACACCTACTCTTGCTTCTTCTGTCTCTAGCTAGGCAAAGGACTGCAACCTCTTGATGTTTCGCCTACCCAAGCCGGCTGCACCAGCACCTCTATTCCGCTGCTTGGCACTTGCTTTTCTCCACAATGGCTGCAGATACTATATATCAGCCGCGCCACTTTCTGATGACCTAGAATTTCAGTAGTTCAAAAACTAACTTTCACGGTATTTCTACCAAATTTTCTGCCATGGCTTCTAAATTTACAACGTAGATTTCGAGTAAACACAATTGGTGCTCAACTGGGTTTTATTACTTAAATTAGAAAATGTTAGGTCCTAACATAAGTTTTGGCGAGTTGGAGACCAAAAACAAGGTATATCATACTGCCTAGCTACTTAAAATGTCATTTGTTTTTTTGCTGTACTAAGTGCTAGATTATTGTAAACATATATGTATTATACATAATATATATTGCTGGTAGGGCCTGGAAACCGCCGAAAACGTTACGGCGCCGACATAGTCTCACTCTGAGTATAAAGCGTCTAGTGCGCATGCCTGAGAATTCAAACTCCGCCTTTAGAAGCGCTATCGCATAATGTGGTTGCCCATTGCATACGCTGTTTTGTACTGCAATCTGAAAAAAACACTTTCCAAGATTTCTTCAGATCTTCACGTTTCGGGGTCCCTAGATGACGTAAACCTTGTTTTCCTAATTCTGTCTATGTGTCTATATGTCTGTCTGTCTGTCTGCCTGACCATTACGGTATTGAGCTCAGATTTCGTAAACAGTGCATAACCAACGAGTTCAAAACGGTGCGTAAAGAATTTTTTGATGACTACTCACAAACTGCTTTATTAAATAAATTAGCTAATTATAATTACGATATGAGTACAAATGTACACATTGCAGCTACAGGCATTATGCAGTCTTTGCATATTTGCTCAGCTGACCTGATTACGTACAGCATTAGCAAGGTGAAAAATTCTTACACATGGTTTTGTACAGAATTGCAACAGTTACAAAAATATCGGGACACGTTATAACAAAAAAGGCTAGATTATCTGCAAATGCAAATGATTGAAAACATTATAAAGAAATCAGAAACAAATATAGAAATTTGATTAACGACAAGAAAAATCGCTACTATGACAACAAAATTAAAGAAAGTCAAGGCGATTCAAAAAATATGTGGAGAATTATTAAACATATAATTAAAAATCCAGAAGCAGAATTTACACCGAAAAACATTGTATTCGAAGGAGTAGAAGTAACCGATTCCAAAGAGATAGCTGAAAATTTTAACCATTACTTCATAAATAGTATTGTCGACATAAATCGTAATATACTAAACACCGTTTTTGAAGAGGCATTCATACCTGATCCTTGTAACATCGTTAAATTTAAGGAGATTTCTTTAATCGATCTTGAGAAAACAATAACGAGCATAAAAAGAAAGGGTAGCACAGATGGCATTTTTGTTCAGGTTCTAAGAGATGCATTGCCAATTATAGGAAATCCTCTGGTAAAATAAGTAAATGAGCCGTTAAAGAGTGGAATTTTCCCAGAATCCTGGAAGAAATCCAAAGTAATTCAAATTAGAAAAATTGTGGGTACAAAGAAATGTGAAGAATTTAAACCAATTAATACGTTGTCGGTGTACGAACAAATTTTAGAAAAAATTGTCAAAGACCGACTGCAGGAGTTTATCGAAGCAAATAAGATTATATGTGGCAAACCATCCGGATTCAGAAGCAAACATTCGTGTGAAACGGCATTAAATCTAATGTTATCGAATTGAAAAAGTGAACTTAATCAACAGAAAAGTGTAGTGGGCGTGTTTCTAGATTATAGGTGTGCTTTTGAATCAATCGATAAAAAAAAATTATTACAAAATTGGACAAATATGGAATTCAGGAAATCGAGAAACAATGGTTCGAGAGTTATCTATCTTCGCGAACCCAAACAACTGTGTATGATTAAGAGGAATCGACGGAAACTCTTAACACATTGGGGGTTCTTCAGGGATCCGTATTAGGTCCATTGATATTTCTACTGTACATCAATGATCTGGAAATAAATATCAAACACTGCTCGTTAAATTTGTTTGCTGACGACCAGAGCTGGGCAAATTACTTTTAAAAAGTAATTAATTACTAATTACCGATTACCGCCCAATGTAGTAATTTAATTACCTGAGATTCAATTACTCACAGAAAATAGTAATTCAATTACCAATTACTTAGTAATTGTAATTGTACAACATCAATTACTTTTTCAATTACTTTCAATAAAAATTATTGTCATATAGTTGTATTTAGTAGAATTTTCTTGCAAGTTGCAACTATCATTAGTGTCGTGTCGATTCGTAATCGTTATCTAAAATGCTTAATTTTTATGTTTTGTTAACTATAGTAACCTAATACTTTATCACTCTGGAAGGTTTTTTTGATAATTAAATCTTCTAGCTATATGCACCGTTCACCAAAACAGAAGTTTTTAGTTGGTTATGATGTAAGGTGTAAGTAAATAAATAAGTTCAAGGATAACAATTATACAGGGTGTCCCAAAAAAAATTGGACACCGATTTGGCATAGATTCCTTAGGTTATAATAAACCGATTAAACCTAATATACTTTAGTACAAAGTTCCTTCAGTAAGAAGGTATAGGGACTTGGAAGTTTAAATCTATATATTTTTGTATATTAGTTTTCACATATGTTATCACTAAAGTTGAGCTTATTATCACGATTGTGTATTTAGTTACCAAGGCCCGAAGGGCCAAAGCAAATAAACCACACAAGGATTGAAATAGAACTTCCAGTGCCCAGGGGTACATTGTTTTTTAAATCGAGAAATCGCGAAGTTACAACATGTTAACCAACTTTTATAGGTTACGTTGACGTCGGTTGACGTTTACCTATCGCCCAGCCGCCTACAAAAAGTTGTAAAACAATTTTTTTTTTGAAGATAAAGTAATGTCGAATTTAATTTTGGCTAGATTTTGTAATGATATTCGAAAAAATAGCACGCTGAATATGTTATAAAAGCGATTTTTCCATGTTCGTGACAAATTAATTCACCCCCTTTGCATCACTCGCTCGTAAATTAAACGGTGAAAAGCTTTCACTTTTTTTAACTTGTAGAACAATCTATTATTAAATACGCTTAACACGAGGCTGAATGACGAAAATATGTAACTTACCTAAGTAAACAGGGTGGAGCATTGGATTTCTTAAGTGTTTGACAGCAAATTTCTATTTAGATTTTGTAGAAGAACGATCCAATTGGCGCAACTTGAGCATTTTTTGTTGGCTCTGTTCGAAAATACTTTTTTAGACGACCACGTATGAAAGTAACATTATCGCGACAGCAGCCTACTACAGAAAGTTGACAATTTCATACACTAGCACGATATTATAGCGTTTATAACTCGCCCCAAAGTTCAAATATCTGTGCTGGCACGATATTTGCTACTTTCGACGCTTGTCATGAAAATAACTATTTTTACCCCTTTATACGAAAGTGACATTTTCTGTCACCTGTTAGGGGTATAGGAAAAATATACGTTTGGGTCCCTGGTTGGTTTCCAATGGCAGTGGGAGGGAATATAATACATTAACTGCCGTTGCCATTAGAAACGGGAGACAATGTTATTATTATTAATAATAAATCAACTAGCCTCCTGGTTTTCATATTTAAATATTTTTTAATGCAGCTGATTACAAGAGACAGTCTCATCATAAAATGTAAAAGTGTTGTATGTATAACTCTGGACTAAAACGTCATTTCATCCCTTGCATGATTACAATAAATTGATTAGGTACCGTTCTCGCAAACTCTGAAGAACTAAAATACATCTGCGGGAGGGAATGATACATTTTCCTCCCTAGTAATACAAATAGTTATTAAAAATTTATTAGGTAACTTCTGAAATTTTAAAACAAAATATCAATTTGGTGTTGATCAGGGACCGTTGAAAGTTGACAGATGACTGATAAACCTAGTTGAAAACGGCTGATTGAAATAAGAAATCGTACTTTAGATACAAAAACAAAAGACATTTGCTCAAGTACGTAGCAATGAAGTAATTTTTACATTCAAGTGACCTTTATACTATGTGTTCAAAAAGAAATTACATAAGGGTTGAATATGGCAATTTTTAGAATTTTCAATCGCGATATCAGCGTACAATATAAACTTGTGACAGCAACAATAGTGATTATGTTAATGAATTCTAAAGCTTGCTGTTGCCAATACTTTTATATTTTATGGCCAACCCTTAAGTAATTTCTTTTTGAACACACCGAATAAGAAAATTACTATGAACGCTCGACAATTAAATTGCTCAGGTTGCCTTCATATTTTTACTTTAAATTTCAAAATGTTATTAACATCTTTAATAATACCTATTGATTTTAAGTTTAGGGCAATAAAATATCTGAAATTACGTAAATTGGGTCACTATACACTGTTCTTTTAAAAAACTAAATGGAATTTTGTGTAAAATCATTAAGAAGCCAATATTTGAATGTCTCGTAATTAGCAAGGGAGTTTTTAATAATAATCGAAGCTAACATGCTGCAGCAGTCCATAAACACTATGCACTAGTGCCAGTATACAAAGCAGCATATGAGCATTACAAGGCAAGAAAGCGACAAAGAATGGATCATTTACAAAATGTTCAATGCAAGAATGCGGTAAACTTATGCGGCGGAGTTTTAAAATTACCATGCGCCATAATGCATTTTTGAGTCAACCAGACATGAGATTTTGCAATTAGGTACATTTTATATGTGTTTTCCGCTGTTTAAATGTTATCGGATTTTGTCCGTTTAATTCAATTCCTCACTCAAAAACGTAATTTTCTGGACTTTACGTCTGTTACACTTGCACGGATCGTTTAATACAAGCAAATTGAAATGAATAAATAATCATTATGAACCAATATTGTCTAATGAAGCTATTTAATAGTATATTTCAAACCAAGGTAAGAAAGTGCAGTCTTACATACTGAGCGCAAAGTTTATAAACCGAGCCGAAGGCGAGGTTTGTAATTGCGCAAGGTATGCAAGAGCACTTTCTTAACGAAGTTTGAATACTATTTTTTTCCCAGCCGGCCTCAGTGGAGCAAAATTTGTCAAAAATAATTCAACAGACTGTTAAAGTTGTTAAAGGTGACAATATCCTGCATAATATGCAGCATGTTTTCCGATTTTATGCTGTTTTCAAAATGTTTCTAAACAGTTTTATTCATAAGTAACTCTGAAAACTTAAAAATTTTGTGGTTAAAAAATCATTTTACTATTTATACTTTTTGAGGTTATGTCCACTGAGGTTAAACTGTCAAAGCAGTTTTGGTTGGATTGAAAAATAAAGCGTGGATGCGCACGGTGATTTTTAGCCTCTCCTGTTTTGAGTAGGCATTGGCGAGATGTTAATTTAATTCCTTCGAATGAAGGGCCACTCACGGGGCCATCTAAGGTTTCGTACTTACCTGTATCAAAAGGATGTGAACACTCACAGAATGCATTCCTAATTCGTCGTATAAACAGACTGTAACACAAGTCATAAAGTCAATTATCCGTCAACTATCAATATGTCAGCTGTCAGAATCGTGGACGCGTCATACAAAATGCAGAAGTTGCTGTTATTCGACTTGTCAGAGGAAATAATAAATTAGGCTTATATTGCGCGGGAAATACCCTGCGATTTGCTTAATATGTAACTTAATAAAACCTTATCTTATTTATGCCTTCTGGAGATTTAGCACTTTATCGAGGTCAGTAATTCAGTAATTGAAATACCACAAAGTAATTCAATTACCTCGAGTAATTTCAATAACCACAAGTAATTCAAATACCTATAAAGTAACTTAAATACTTTAGAATAATTTAATTACACGAAAGTAATTAAGTAATTGAATGCAGTAATTAATTACTTTTAAAAAGTAATTTTCAAGTACTTTCTAACAAAGATGACAATTCCCAATTACAATTACCGCATTTTGAAAAGTAATTCAATTCCAAGGCAAATAAACAAAAAGGAATTTAATTAGTAATTTAATTAAAAAGTAATTAATTACTGCCCAGCTCTGCTGACGACACATTAGTTTGGGTAACTGCGGAAAATACTACTGATGCGTCCCCAAAATAAATACAGACATTGAGATGATATCACAGTGGTTACAAATCAATAAACTAAAATTAAATATTGCCAAAACAAAGTGCATAATTGTATCAAATAGAATTAATAGTGAAAATATAACTGTTAAAGTAAACATAGACGGTCTAGAAATAGAACAAGTGCCTGAAATTAAACATCTGGGAGTTATTATAGACAATAGACTACTTTTCGTAGTTATATAAATTTCATCATTAAGAAAGTTGCTAAAAAAATTGGATTTTTGGGAAGGATAGCTAGTAAACTAAGTATTAATGCTAGAATTCTAGTCTATAAAACCATTATTGCGCCACACTTTGATTACTGTGCAAGTATCCTCTTTCTTTGATACGAAGCGGAATTGCAAAGGTTGAAAAAACAACAAAACAGAGAGTACACAAAATTCTCTGTATTACAAGGATTAAAAGTCGATAATTCGCTCCCTCAAGATTTAAAAAAATAACAAACATTTATAGTTTTAAAAAATATGTAAGCAGCTTTGTGAAACAATACTACGTATTAATATTAATGTTATTAATGATAAATAAGTTAAGATGTATTAATAATGATTTTATGTACTAGTATATTATACTAAATAAATAAACTTACTTACTTCTATGTTAAACTCTAACTTTTCTCTGAAATTACATTTAGAGTTTCCAACTGATGAAGGTTTCTATTATTTTTTGTCAATATCAAGCTTTAATTTAAAACGTCACATTTTCCCCACGTTTGAATATTTCTTCCTTAAAAATTGAAAGGGTGGTTGTCATCTACAACAGAAAAATTCCAAAGTTTTAGAAAAACAGAATACATTGTTACAGAGTGTTTAAAATACTGGTTCAATTTTCAATACCTTTATTCTTTATTTTCTCAATCCTTTTAAATGGAATACCCTATATTTTATTAAATTTCCTTTATTTTGACACCAACATGTTATACTTTAGTCCAAATAGTATTGGAGAAACTTTAAAAAATCACAATGAATATGTTCTATTTGGCGCATGGTTTATAATAGTGATGATAAGAAAACCGATTGGACGGTTAACCGGCGTTCGGTTAACTGCGGTTGTTTAAAAATCGAACACCGGAAAACTGGTTAACAGAAAACCTGATTTTAAACCGGTTTACGAACCTGATTTTAAACCGGTTTACGAACATGTTTGTAAACCTGTTTAAGAACCGGTTTGTAAACGGGTTCAAAAGCCGCTTTGAAAACCCGTTTATCAACAGGTTTAAAACTGATTTAAAGGTGTGTATAAAAATCAATTTATTAATTGGTTTAAAGGTCTGCTCTTAATAATAAAAATGGGATTGAATAGCTTTTTTAAGTACTTTAGAGTGAGAGGGGACAACGATCTGTCCGTACTCTGGTAAAGGACAAATACGTCAAATTGACATCAAGCCACCCTAGTTTACGTGAATGGAATTTTATTAAACTTGAAAACCGAGTTAACGCAATTAATTAATCAACTAACTATATGTATAGATACCTACACACAAACGTAAACTGAAAACTTCTGCAGTCTATAGTGAAAACAATATATTGTGGAAATATTGTTAATGGAACACCATGGATGGTGCAAATTTCTTCTAGTTTAAAAAGCATTTAGTCCGCACCATCTGCAGGATCACCATGCACATAGCGCTTAGTCTGAACACACTCTATGCAGCAGGAAAAGCATTTGAAACAGCAATAATTGAAACTGCCTTTCTGAACACTAGAACCCCAGGTAAGGAGTTATTGCAATTTCATTTTAACTACTACGTAAATTACAAACTGACTCAATCTCATATTTGTTATGCTTATACAGAAACTACTTTTTGTTCGAGTTATGACGGACGTCAATGTCCAGTTTGATTCTTCCTTTGCACCAATTTGTGTTTTGCAGAAAGCTTACTGAGTTATTTGTATTCTAGAAAGTCGATCCAGTTGACCCACAGAGCGTCTAGCCATAAACACGAATGAAACCCAAACAAACGGATATTTTCTCAATTCTACAGAAACTGTGTTGTTCTTTCTGTGAGAAAAACATTTAGAATTTCACTGCAAAAATGCAGGAATAATCTCGTTTGTTGAGTACACAGCTAACTTTTATTATAGCTTTTTTGAAATGAGCAATAAAACTATAATAGGTTGTAACAGTTTTTTTTTTCATCTCGGGCAGTGTTTCCTATTCTTAGAAATTAAATAATTTCTCAAATTTGTTTTTTTTTATGTTCAAATACCGGTTCATACTTCTGCGATCAGCCATTGTGAAATATGAAAACCAAGGAAATATCATTGTGTAAAATTTATGCTCGTAATTTCATTACTTGGAAAAGAGTTTCGTATATTTTGATAGTCGACTCGTTATTTTTGAAAACTAACATTTCAAATAAAAGGAAGGTTTAAATGTGTATTTTTAGAAATTTGGGTCTATAATATAAAGTACCATTTATAACAATATCCAACTTACTGAAATTTTGTAGGAAATATTTATCAAATACAATTGCTATTGTCGTATAATTAGAAATGACATAAACTTGTAACTTTTTAGTTACATTAAGAAGAATACTAATACAGCAAACAACTTTAGCATTTATTCTAGTTAAAGGAAAGATAGTTTGACATCTGCCGTAATTCAGCTGGGAGTAACACTCATTTGTTTGTTCGCGAAAAAATTAATGGTGAAAGGTGATATTTTTAACGTCTTTTTTAAGTGTGTTGCTAAAGTTCCCACATACAGGGAATCTACCGGAATTAAGTTAGGTTTTCATAATTAGTCCTTATTTTATTAGTGTTTTGCTTGACCTGTTTTTCTGTACGTATTACTATATGAGCACAGGTATGTAGTGGGGATTTCAACCTTATATTCAGTGTTATGAAAGTTGTTACTTTTGTAACTTCACAAGGTGCAAGGCACATTAAGCCAAAAAATGATGGGTGTTCATATACAAATACTACGCGGTCTAAGCCGAAATTCTATGCTAAGGAGAATAATCTATTAAATCAAGAACTGTAGGAGTGGATGGAATAGGTATTTTCTTACTTAAAGCTAGTGTACCGTTTCTTTTACCAATACTTACCCATATTATCAACTTTTGTTTAATGAATTCAGTTTTTCCGAAGTGTGGAAAAAAGCTAATATTATCCCTGTACCAAAAATAACAAAACCATCAGCACTCAAAGATTTAAGACCAATTAGCATCCTTCCTACATTGTCGAAGGTCTTGGAGAAGGCCATGGCATTTCAACTGAGTGAGCATTTGAAAAATTGCAAAATTCTTTCTAATACCCAATCCGGCTTTACAACTGGTTGCAGTTGCTCAACGGCTCTTTTATATCATCAACTATATGATGACATTTTAAAAGCAGCTGACGATGACAAATTGACAGTGCTGGTGCTTCTCAACTTCTCCAAAGCATTCGACACATTAAACCATGATATTCTAATTGCTATGCTACATTACATTGGTCTCGAAGAGGATGCAATCAAATTATTTGAAAAATACCTACAAAACAGATCTCAAAGGGTTATAGTAGCAAATCAAGCGTCTGATGTAGAAGTCACGTGTAGCGTTCCACAGGGGTCTATCCTGGGTCTCATCCTATTTTCTATCTACACTTCGACGTTTTCCATATATTTAAAATACGCCAATTGTCATTCGTATGCCGATGACACACAAATTTATATGTCCTTCAAACTAGAAGAACGTGCTAACGCTTGTAGAAACTTGAATTCTGATTTAGATAAACTTCTTAAAATATCGAATACGCACTGTTTACTTAATCTTAAACTCTTAAACTTAATCCTAAAATCTAAAACGTTTGGTAACAAAAAACAACGAGCAAAATGCATTACTGAGCTTCCTGTCTAAATAAATGATATCGCAATACCATTTAAAAATTTAGTAAAAGGTCTAGGACTTCAGATATACTATAAATTACGTTTTAAAGAACATATAAGCCGATGTTTGCAGTGCGCATTTTGTAATCTTAAAACAATATTTAACAACAGACATCTGCTTGATATAACAATGAAAATAACTTTATCTAACTCGCTGGTGCTGTAGGCCAGATCAAGGCGCATCAGCCATAGATATCACCTTGGTTTCTTCTGAAATTGCAATAAAATCATCTTGGAAAGCATTAGAAGACACTTACAATTCACATCAATATGCAATTTTACTTACAATAGTCACAACGGTATCAACATCTTATACTTACTATCCAAATCGTAAATGAAAATCGATTCTAACGGGCTGAACGGTTTTAACAATTATATTATAGTACATTTCAATGAAAAAGTTTATCAATATGCTACAGAGGCTAAGGTAATACATTTCTACAATTATATTAGTTCAGCAGCTGAGCGCTCCTTTAAGATTAAAAAACGACTGGAGAGAGGAGAAAAGTACGAAGGCAATAGAAGCCCAATAATAATTATGATAATTATATCAAAGTGAAAGACACACCTGCATATGCTAAGCGATTATAAAAAAGAAACGGAATGGTTTTGTATGATTCTGTAATAGTTTAAATAAAAATTATTTATGCTAAAAAATTGTAGAAAGTAATTAAAACATTTAAATGTAGGTAAATGTGGAAGTCTTGAATGATTATCAGAATGTTTACTTCCTTCGTCTAAAAGAAGAAGCAAGTATTGTAATCGCGAAAAAATCACCTTTCGAAATTTCTCCAGATCTTCACGTTTCAGGGTCCATAGATGACAAAAAACAGGTTTTCTCAATTCCGTCAGTCTGTCTGTCTGTCTGCCTGTTAGCGGTATAACTCAAAAACTATTTGTTGGGAGGTGACGATATTTTGTATGTAGATTATATGTTTATCTGGCATAAAACCCAGAAAATTTCAGACAAATATATACAGGGTAAGCAATAGATGGAAGTAATAATTTTCACATAGTTCAGGCTTTACACTTGCCGAAAATAAGACTCAACAGAAACAGGATAATGTCACAAAAGGGTCGAAACGTTTCAACTGCAAGCCCATCCCGTTAAATAGAGGCGCGCGCCGCACTAATTTCAATAAGCCAGGATGGCGCAGTACTTCTCATTGATGCGGTTATGAAGAGCTACGCAGATGCGGCTGGAGTTCAAACCCCAGCGGAATACATTTTTTAAATTTGCAAATTGATCTAATTCGAGCGAGGGAGGTTCCAGTGTAAACCTCTTTACAGATTTTTTTGATTTGTTAACGCCGTCGCATGTTAATAACAAGGGAACTGGGTATAGCGCCAGGATAGATAAGGCACATTTGTTAAACATGCCGTTTCTAATACTGGAACTGGAGGAAGCATGGAATGAAACAAAAGATTTAGCTACAGGTTTATAATATATAAACTACAATTTATTGCAAAATTAATAGATGTTTTCAAAACAGTGTTACCCTCCATATATAACGAGGTGTGGGTTGATGGGGTCGAGCTGCCACAACATAAAGATACTGTTACTGTACAAAACATGCATACAGATCCTACTCGAGCAGAATCGTATCGACTAATTTCTTTGTCTTCGTGGATATTAAAAATGTAGGAACGAACGATAAAGAACAGATTAGAATAGTGGATACATAAATAAAATTCTTGCCCACAACAGTATGGATTTCTAAAAATGATGGGGATATCAGATGTAGTCACAGAAGTTCACCTATTTTTCTCGAATATCATGTATATGTAGGAACTGTGTTTATTGACATTAAAAGTGCCTATAACGTTTAAACCAAGATATCCCGGAATATAAGTAGTGCCGATATTAAAATTATTCAGTACGCAGATGAAGTGTGCTTGGTTTCATCCAATAAATCTGTAGAAAAATGAAAAAGTAGTCTTTCTGTCGGTATGTACCGTACAAAAAGTGGCCTTTTGACAATGGTCTCGAACTATCTACCAATGTGATGTTTTTCTCACGTCACAAACCTTCCGTCAAATCAGACTCTCACTTATAATGCCATGAGTAGTCAAATTTATGTCGACTATTTTTTCGGTGGTATCACGAATATCTATGGCGCTTTGGTGCGATTAGGACGAGTGCGCTAGCACAATGGACATGAGTAGTGATACCACCGCAAAAATAAGCTACTTAACTTTTTCAAATTAGTTTTCAGTAAATCTAGCAACAACCTACCCATTTTCTATAGTAACAGAACACTAATATTGACTTTTTCTAATAAAAATCACATTTGTTTAAAATAGTCACTTGAATACCTTCTAGGAAGATATATCCACTAATATTTTTTGATTGGTCAAGAAACGTCAAAATTCTGGATTTTCATTGGTCACGTTTTGACAGATGACAGGTGAATTGAATAGTCTTAATAATTATTAAACTGCCTGTCAGAGATACGATAAGGTATTTAGGTATAGTTCTAGATAATGAACTAAAATGGAGCAGTCACATCAATTATATCGCTAGTAAATGTGAAAATTACAATAACATATTACGTACGCTAACTAAAGTAAAATGGGGAATGGTTCTGATGACAGCTCGAATCTTTTTCAATGCCTGTATACGATCACATATTGACTTCGGTTGTATATTATACGGTAGCGCCAATAAATATCAGTTACGTGTTAGTGTATTACAAAATAAAATGTTGCGTATTTGCATGGAATTCATGTTTATTTTACATCGAAGTTTGTTTTTAAAAAGCACTTTATTTGTACAATCAAAAACTTTACATCGATGGAGTCGCAATTTAGATACAAGTTATTAAGACGAGATCTGACTGCTAACTGAATATAATTATAAAATGATTAAACATGTACGGATGCTACACTGCAGGAACTGAGCCAGCATAAGATAACTAATCTACTCATTCTCAGCAAGGAGATAATTCTTATGAATAGGACAATAGTGGGCACACACACATAACTCTTCCGCCCCTAAGCGATTTAAATATCGTGGAACTATATTTAAATCTGACATTGTAATAAAGATGAATTAGGTTGATTGTTTTGCAAAGTAGAATTTTCAATTGGTGATTTTAATAAAGCTATCACTTTGGCTTTGAAAGAGTTGCGTTTACAGTATACATACATTATGATACATATAAGGCTAATAATGATTAAACATACAATAATAAATGAACTAAGGCTAAAATGTAAACTTGTCATATTTGAGATGTCGTTATTCAACAATTTGTCTTTCTGGTCGGTTAACCTTAGTTGACTTCTGATCAATTCTTGAGTGTTAACAGGCGTAAGGTCGATTTTAGAAATGTTGATTATTTGAGATTCATGAACTTGCAATTTACTAATGCTTGGCAATTTTAAATTGACTTCCTTATTTGAAGACGATTTTATGCTGAATAATAATTCTTCGTGATTGATTAGAACAGAGCAATCAGGGGTTAAGTGTATTAATTTTGTTCCCATAATTTGTTTTCTGCTCGTGGCTTGATTACATTGTATATCCAAAATAGTTTCGGTTGGTGAACTGATTAGCCATGTTGCCGTATCTATTTGCAAAGTTTTGCTTGAGGTCAAATCAAAAATGTACGGTTGACAAATCTGGTTGTCGTGAAAGGATAGTAATTGTGTTTCACACAATTTAGAATTTGGGATGCTAAAATGGTTGTCATGAGCACAAAAATAATAATTTACAGAGGTTTGTTGACAATGGTTTATTTCGACGGGGATGCTAAAATCTGTGTTATACAGCAACACTTTATAGGAGGGTATAATCATATGAAATTTGTTGTCTTTGGTTTGAGCAGGAAAAGGAATCAATTTTATTAATTGGTATTCAGAAAAGGGTTTTACTAATGGAATTTCAAAAATAAATGTAAAAGCTTTATCTTTTTGATATATTTTTGTTGTTATGATAGATTCGTATAAATGAAGGTTTTCGTGGGTTCCAGGATAGGGGAGAGCTAGATTTTTCTTTTTCGAATTCTGAAGTTGGTCCAGGGATTTAGTTATAGTATTTAGAGATTGTACGAGTTCGTCATTGTCAATAAGGGAGATATGTAACTGTTGTTTCTGTGCGAAAGTAAAAGCGCTTTCTAATTCGATCCAAACGTTGATGAATAATTGTAATGATTGGATAGATTGATTAATTATTGAATATGTCGATGTTTCAGCTATTATTTGTTCAATTTCTGCATTGTTCAACAAAATTGTGTTTAAATTTTCGTTTAATAATTTTTGATTTTCAGAAAGAGCTCGTACGGAAGATACAGTGTCATTTAGAATTTGTGCTTGTTCTAATAGGGCGTTTTTCTGATTTTCCGAATCGCGGGTTAATTTAGATATCATGTCTTCATAATGTTGTCCATCTTCTGCATTTAAATTGCCTGTGATAAATTTTACTACATTACCTAGGCCGTCTATTAATCCTCGTTTTTGTCTAATGTGTATTTCAGGAAATAGCTGTTTTAATAGTTGATCGGCTTTATTTATATATTGTTTAAGGATTAACAACTGGTTGTTGTGATTAATCAAGATGTCTTTTAGTTCTACAAAATGTCTGTGACCTATAGGGTAATTTCGGTTTTCCAAAAGAGCAATTGATTTTAAGAGATTGTTCCTAAGAATTTGATAATCATTTAACATAGGTGTATAGTCAAGAATTTTGATCAAAGTCCATTCAGATTCTTTTAATAAGGCTTTACCTTTTTGTAGGGGATACAGTCCGGGGTTGTCGCTTAACGTTTTTATTATTACGTCGGTTTTGCACTTGTTCCAGGTAAGGAGGAAGAGGATGATCGAGATTGTCCTGGAAAAGGCATCAAATCATTTGCGTGTCTCTTAAGGATAGCGTTTGTAGGAATGTTTTTTAAGTCATAAGTATCGTGTCCGTGAATTTTGTCAACGGTGTAAGGTCCTATAAATTTGGGTTCTTTTTTGTTTCTGTTATTAGTTTTTATATACCGTGTGTCCACAGGGTTTCGCACCATGGAATCAGAGCAACGTTAATTTATCCCAAAGATCAGCTCTTGCTTTTACGAAAACAGCTTAATGACAAACCCTATTATATTTATTTTTCTATGGCAATAAACGATTAGTCGTATTCAACTTGACGTATGGTGTCAAATTCGACGATAGCAGGTTAGGTTTTGCGTCAGTTTTGACACAGACTGACGCAAAACCTAATCTGCTAACCTCGAATTTAACATAGACTTACAGTGCTACCAACATATTATTCATACGTTGTATAGCCATGACCATTCGAAAGCGTGCGTAGGCACTTTATTTGTTACTTGCAAATTCAATTTTAGTGGTCAATGCTTAGCAACCGTTTGACTATCAATTGCCACCGAAAGAGTAGATCTTTAAAATAAACTAGCATCACTCCAGCGCCATGGTGCATAGTCCCGTGGACGCACGGTATACTTGGTCTCCTACTTTGAATGTTCTGATTTTTCTGAGTTGGTTAATTTTTTCGTTTCGGATTTCTTTAGTGGTCACCTGTTTGTTCTGTAGAGCGTCATATAAGCATTTCATTTTTTCTTTGTGGTTAATTACGTAATTTTCGAAAAAGGATTTTTCGTAGTCTAAATCGAAAGGGTTTTGTCCATCGGTATGGCCAAATAGTATTTCAAACGGTGATAATTTTAGGTTTGAGTGAATCGAATGATTGTAAGCCATAACGCAGTAGGGGATTTTTTTATGTTCTGGCATTTCTCCTAAAAGTCGGTAATGTTCTATAAGTGTAGAATGAAAGCGTTCGATAGGGGAATTTGACTGGTGATGATGGGGTGTTGTGATATGGAGTTGAATTTTGTGTAATTCTAGAAAATTAATAAATGGTTGGTTTTTGAATTCGTTGTCTGCTATTAAAATATTGGGTGCGGTATAGGTTGTGATAAAGTAAAATAATCGATCAGTTACATCGATCATATTGCTGGAGCGTAGCTGGTAGGCTTGTACAAATTTTGAAAAAGCATCTATAAATGTTAAATATTTGGTACCTTTGATTTGGAATATATCCATATGTACTGTGTGAAAAGGACGATTAAAAGTTGGGGTTAAATGCAATGGTTGTTTTATTGGATTTCGGTTATACTTTTGAGTTTTGCAATTTTGACAATTATTAATAAAATTCTTTATATCTGTGTTCATTCTCCAAAAATAATTACGTTGCAAGTGCTCGACAGTCTCTAATATTCCTCTATGATTGGTTTTTCCAAGATGGTAATTTGTTATTAAACTTTGCCGTTCGTCCGGATTCGTTATATATCTAACTTGGGTGGTACATCTATGAAATTTAGGTGTATTTTCATTAGTAATGGATTTTATATATTCGGAAAACTCTTGGTACAATGAATCACTGGAAAAGTGACAATAGTAATGAACTTTTGGTTCGCAATGTTCTATCAACAATTCACTGAATCTAAACTGTTTATTATTGGAATTTATGAAAACTGAGAAATGTGTGTTTCCATCAAATTTTGTAACTTGAGTTTTTCTAGGGAGGTTAGCTTCAATGAACTCGATTTGTTTATTAAAGTGTTGTAAGGGTTTTTCGCTTATGTCTATTACTGGTGTTGAGCTTTGCTGTGTATGTATGGTATTTGCTAACGAACTTTCATCGTTATCTGAGGTAAGGACATTGTCGAGGATGGGTATGTCAAATAAATCGTCAATGTTAGGTGTTTCTGATCGGTTAGGAATTGTGCTGAAATTAGGGTCTACTGGTTTGGGTGTATCTAGTCTATTAGTGTCGTCTATAATTTCGTCAATGTCTTGGATAATTTCGTCCGTGATTGATAATGGATTAATTTGGACGCGGGACAGGGCATCGGCTACTTTGTTAGTTTTTCCGGGTAGGTACTTTATGCCGAAATTATATTCTTCCAGTCTCAAGGCCCATCTTGTGAGTTTAGAATTTGGTTCTTTGAGGCTACGCAGCCAAACTAAGGGTCTGTGGTCTGTGAATAGGGTAAATTTTGTTCCAAACAAATAGGGTCGGAATTGTTTGGTAGCCCAAACAATGGCTAACAATTCACGCTCTATTGTGCTATATTTTTGTTCTGTATCATTCAGCGTACGTGAGGCATAGCTGACCGGTTTTCCGTCCTGTGAGAGGACTGCACCAAGTGCGTATTTAGAAGCGTCTGTAGTTAACTCAAATGATTTAGTAAAATCTGGATATTTCAAAAGTGGCTCATTGGTTAGAATATTTTTGCAATATTCGAAAGAGTCTATGAAGTCTTGAGTATGAATAATTTTATTTTCCTTTTTTAGACAGTGGGTGAGGAATTTGGTAATTTTTGCAAAATCTTTAATGAATTTTCTGTAATATCCGAAAAGTCCTAGGAATGATTTTATTTCGGTCTTAGTGGTAGGCAAAGGAAATTTTTTGATGGTTTCGATTTTGGAAGGATCTGGCTTAAGGCCTGAAGGAGTTATCATATGTCCTAAATATTTTACTGTTTTTTGCAAAAATTCAGATTTGTCTAGTTGGATTTTTATATTAGTTTCTCTACATTTTTTAAATACATTTTCAAGGCGAGAAATGTGTTCTTGCAATGAACTTGAAAAAACAATTATGTCATCCATATACACCAAACACTGGCTAGGAGTTAGTCCTGCCAGGGCCGTGTTCATGGCTCTCTGAAAACTTGCCGGGCGTTTTTTAAACCAAAGGGCATACGTTTGAAATGGTAATGTCCTTCTTCAGTAGAGAAGGCCGTTTTCTCTTTGTCTTTTTCTTCTAATTCGATCTGGTGAAATCCAGATGCCAAATCGAGAGTTGTAAAGTAATTTGCTCTACCTAAATTATCTAACACGGTTTCTATCCGGGGGAGAGGGAATTTATCGTCAATTGTTTGTTCGTTAAGTTTCCGGTAATCTATGACAATTCGCCATTTTTGTTTGCCGGAGGCGTCTTGTTTTTTTGGTACAATCCAAATTGGGAAGTTATAGGGTGATTCACTGGGTTCAATTATATTTTCTTCCAACATTTTATCGATTTGTCGTTTTACTTCTTGTCGGTGTACATGTGGGTAACGATACGTTTTCGTAAAAATTGGTGTGTCAGTTTTCGTTCTAATATGATGTTTGGTTAGGGTAGTTGATGATAAAGGAATGTCAGGTGTATGAAATATGTCTTTATATTTTGAACAAAGATTTGTTAACATTGTGCGTTCTTCGTCATTTAGATGGTCTAATCTTAAGTTTGATTTTAAATTTTGGTAAAGTACTTGTTTTTGTTTAATTGATGATACCTGGTGATTATTAATTTGGATTTCATCTTTTGCAGGTGTATAATCTTCTAAAATCAATGGTTGAGAAATTACTAAAGTTTGAGATTCGTTTGAAGTATTTATTAAGCTAGTACGAAACCAGTTGTTTTTTAATGATATAATAGCTGAAGGCATAGATACGTGTTCTGTAAAATGTAATTTTGGTGCTAATTTGTACCCATCTTTTCCTACGGCAGGTAGTACAACATATTTTTCCGTTCGAGGAGGTAACGCGATTACTTTTAAAGTTTTTTCTGAAGGTTTAGTTTTTGAAAAGTTACATTGGTTACGTTTCTGTTCTTCCTGTCTTAATTTAGACTGATTGTAATAAAATGGTATCGTAGTTTTATCAGTTTGGATATGCATCCACCGATAATCTATATTTGCTGGTAGGTCGGCCAATAAATCTGTACCTATCAATCCAGAATATGTAGGATGAAAATCGAACAAATAACATAAGTGTGTACCTTCTTCGGAAAATAAATTTTTAATAGGGATATCCGCAACTTGATTATGATAAGTAGTTCCGTGGGATGTAGTGATTTCAAAAGGATGTTCAAATATTGCTTCAGGAAAATGTTTATAAACAAATTGAGGAGAAAGTATTGTACGTGAACTTCCAGTATCTATTAATAGAATGTCTAATTCGTGGTTTTCAGTAGCTTCGTGATAAGCTGGGGTCTCGGAAAAGTCTGTATTAAATAATTCTTGTGAATAAAAATTTCGAGGTTGATTTGATTGTTGTATATAATTATTTGGTTTAAAATGCGGATTGAAATTTTGGTTGAATGGTCGGTATTGTTGTGGTGGTCTCCTTAATTGTTGTGAGGCAGGACGTTTTTGGATTGTGCTCGTTTGCATTGGTTCAGGTTTGTGTGTGGGCTGATAATTGTGTTTAGGGGCAAAGACGTTCGTTGCAGGTTTTTGTATAGTTTGAATTCCAGAATTTCTCGGAGGTTGATTTGGATAACCAAATCTAAGCATAGGAGTAAAATTGGGTTTAAATTGGGGTTGATTGAAATTACTAGAATAATTTTGTTGATTATAATTTGGTTTATGATAAGTTGGTAAATGAGGGGTTTTTTGATAGCTTTGGAAGGATGGCATTTCTTGCATTGTAAATTTTGACTGTGTTACATTACTCGAAGAGTGATTTTTATTTATATCTTGAAAATAACGAATATCTAATTCTTCTTTTACGTAGGCATAAGCCTGTTCTAATGTGTTGGGTGATCGACCTCTAGTAAAACTGCCTAGGGGTTCTAACAAACCGCTCGTAAAAACTTTCAGTGCCAAATCTTTGGATGCTTCTAATTTGTAATCTTTAACTGCTTGAAGTTCAGGACCTAAAGATATTTTTGAATTTAATATTGCCAAAAGTGATCGTACTCTATTAAAAAAATCGATGGCTGATTCTTTAGAATTTTGTCTTAGTCTAGTCATATCAATTTGGATATTCAATTCAGAGCGCTGATCTCCAAAATTATTTATGAGAACTGTCTTTAAGTCTGTCCAGGAATTATAAGTATAACCCGTGATTACTTCTAAAGCTGCACCTTTCAGTCGGTTGCGGGCAGCAGACAAAAGCAATTTGTTTATGTAAGCATTAGCATTTTCATTTTGCCAAAATTGATTAATGACATCTTCAACGGCGCGAATGTATTCGCTTAATTCCGCAGGATTGCCATAATATGTGGGAATTTCATTCAGAATGCTCATATGGAAACCTGGCGGGTATGCATTAAAGGGTTGAGGTTGAGGAGGTGCTACAGGCACCTGATTCTGCTGGTTTTGTTGCATTATTAGGCGAGGGGGTGTTAAAATAATTTCACTTCTAATTATTGTCTGTTCGAAAATGTCTAATTGTTCTGATTCGCTATCAGATGACGTGTCCGTATCAATCATTAACTTTTGTTTAAAGTGTTATTATTATGTTAGTACGTTTACTTAATATTAAAAAAAAATAGTTTTTCCTAATTCAGGGAAACCTACGCATGGATGCAAAGTCGGTTGGCGATTATTAAGTATACCTAACGTATACGCCAGAACCTCATCTTGTTTGCAACCACCTGATCTTAAAAATAACTTACAAAATATAGTTTTATGTTAGTATAAAATTATTTTTATATTTAATCACTTGAAAACTTTTCTTGAAATTATTTAAATTAAATTCACTTACAACTTCATGTTGTCTTGACTTGGTGATCCCAATGATCTGGTGTTCGATGAACTGCCAAGTCTTGATCCCGATGATCTGGTGTCGGCGACGGACTGCAATTAGGCTGGAAACAGCGGTGCCTTGACTTGGGACGATGCTTGTTCCTCTTGCTCGGCGTTGTTGATTCTCAGCTGTGGCTCTTCGGTGTTTGATTGTTGAAACACTTCGGCTCCAATGGGTTGTAGGCTCGGCAATTAAGAGTTAAAACTCAAAGAGCGAAATTTCAATTTTGATTTTTGAAAATCTCAATTAAGCCCTTTTGCCAAGTATCCTACCGACTGCGCCATTCATGTTTATTTTACATCGAAGTTTGTTTTTAAAAAGCACTTTATTTGTACAATCAAAAACTTTACATCGATGGAGTCGCAATTTAGATACAAGTTATTAAGACGAGATCTGACTGCTAACTGAATATAATTATAAAATGATTAAACATGTACGGATGCTACACTGCAGGAACTGAGCCAGCATAAGATAACTAATCTACTCATTCTCAGCAAGGAGATAATTCTTATGAATAGGACATTAGTGGGCACACACACATAACTTGGAAGCAATGAAGTGAATTCCAGTGGAAGCATTATACGTGGAAGCAGAAGGAGCGCCTTTAGAAATCCGCATAATGTATCTGTCTATTAAGTACAGTGCCTTCAGAAATGATCGAACGTTTTTGAATGGTCGTGGTTAGACAACGTATGAATAATATGTTGGTGGTACTGTAAGTCTTTGTCAAATTCGGGGTTAGCAGGTGAGGTTTTGCGTCAATCTGTGTCAAAACTGACGGAAAACTTAACCTAGTAACCCCGAATTTGACATAGACTTACGGTGCCACCAACATATTATTCATATGTTATATAACCATGACCATTCAACCCTAGTAGCACAAAATGGTTGGGCCAACGTTGGCTCATTGAAGTGTCCCACAGTTGGCCAACGGTATGTAATGTCCTCTTTTACAGTCAAACCCCAACCATCGATTTCCCAACTGAGGGCCAACTATACACATTAAAGTATTCCCAACCAGCATCCAACAATTTAACAACCAAAAGCCAACAAATAATCTAACTCAGCTTTCTGTATTAATCGGTAGGTATGAAAAGACAAATAAACAAGTGTAAATAAAAATGCCATTTATTATACATAAAGGAAAACATAAATACAATACTTACAAATCTTGTATAAAACAAGTAAGTTATAATACATTTGAAAAACGAATAATTTTCAGCAATATTAAAAAGCACCAAGTATATCAACCTTGCAAGGTTCAGAAAATAAGGTTTATGTTATTTTATTTTATTTATTTCATCTCCACTATCATCACTGCTGTATAAAATTCTTCTCTTCGCCTTCCTTTTTCTCACCTTCGTTTCTTCCGATGCAGAAACTAGTTCTGATTCACTTTTGGCCTCCTTTAGCGTTTCTCTTGCTTTTAAAATATTTTCTGGAAATGCAAAGACAAAATTAATATTAAATCCACGTCATTTAAATTTGACCCGCTACAAATATAAATCGCACTTCAAAATACAAATATAATTATTATAGTTTAGGCAAGGTTTATAGATTTTAAAACTTTATATTGCTATTGCATTATCTAGTTTAAAGTAGAATTAAGGTTGTAGTGTGGGGTGCTAATAGTTTAAAGTATCAAGGGCATTATGAGCAAAATAAGCCCCCAAAATTGTTAGTGTACAAACCAAGATCCTTTGGCCCGAGGTGTGTACAACAATCGCGGCACTTAGTTCATAATGCTTTCAACGTTGTATGTCATACCAGTTTTCTTATCTAATTCAAGTCAAAGTGATTTTGAATTACATTTTCCTAGTTATCGCTTGTAATTTTCAATGGAAACAAATAGTGTTTATTTTATCCTATTATGTTACTACGATTATAAGCATAACTCCTTAGCAACAAGTTGCGTTAAGTGCATTTAACAACACGAGTGTCGTTAAGAAAAATAACATACAATACTTTATTAGCATTTAATCACATGTTGGCAGTACTGACGTGTATTGTCAATCTATGTCAAATTCGATGTTAGTAGGTTAGGTTGTGTTTGTTACTTGACACAGACTGACGCAAAACTTAACCTGCTAATCTCGAATTTAACATAATCTGACAGTGTTACCATCTTACCAGTGATACCACCACAGCCGATATAAGTCTCGCTGTTCTGTCACTAATAACAATTTTTCCTTTTTTAAAAAATAGAATTTTAGGATAAAATAAACCTTGTTACGATATACGTAACGTTATCTGCTTTCTACAGTACTCGACAATTTTAAAGAACTCGCTCGTAACGTCGCTCGTTCATTCATACTATTCTCTCGTAATGTAAAAAGCTTGATAACATTACTTGAATCGTAAATTACTATTACTTTTTCATAATAACATTATAAAAAAATAATTTCCCTGGAGCGTTATTTTGTTATAACATACCTTAAAATAGAGTAATAATTATCAATTAATATACCTACTGGTATGATATAAACATTATAAATTACATATGAGATAAAGATCTGTTTGTATGTAGAAACAAATTTGAATTCTAGATTTTTCTTGAAAACTGCTATTATTTTAACCGAAGTCAACAAAAATTTGTTTACATTTTCTTCACTACTTGCAGACAAAACTAAGCTTTTTAATGGGTTCATTAACGATACTGAAAATAAAGAGCACAGAAAACAATCCTGTATGAAAGAAATATTGCAACAATCTATTTTTCAACTTGTGCTGCTTTGAGACATGTGTTAATATAGATCCCAAAATTGCAAGATTACTGTGTAACGTTCGTATACTGACCAGTACTAGAAAATATTCGCTTTACAGCGTACACCATCCACGTTTCACATGCAGGATCTCCATTAACCAAACATTTATTGTGAAGTTAATTTAAACGGAGGCTAAAAACTTTCTTGCTTCCTCGATGTCAACCACTCATCATCTCGAACTAGTCCAAGCAGGCCTGCTTCGTACTCCACAACGTGAAACATGTTTGTGTATTCTTCTAAAAATTGGGAAAAACAGTTAGAATATTGAATATATAAGAAACAAGAGTGATCACAAAGTACAAGATTTACAGAAATAAGTACTCATATCGGCCAAAATTGTTTATAGCAAATTTGTTAGGTTAGGTTGCACGTCTCTTTTCTATTTATCCATAATGTGGGTTATTTCAAAACATAAATAAGTTACAGTACATGAGGATCATATTATTGTTAATTTTACTTACCAAATCTTAAATATGTAGAAAGAAAAGGACCCACAAGTACAAAAACAAACAACGCAACCTCAACATGGATATTTGGATAATGGCGCCGGGCGTGTTGCAGAGGGCAAAAACCACGAACAGCGGGGTGGCGGTTGCTTGGCTCGCGCAATGCGCAATACGTCATTAATAACATCACGGGGCATGCGTCAGCTGTTGTACAAAAACTGATTGATAAACGTAATAGACGAATTTATTTATGATCCTACCAAAATTTGCCATAATTACTGATGGAATTAATAAATTGCCAATTGATAAATAGGTTTCAGTATTCACTCATTCAACTTCCCTGTTATAAATAACTAAAATTCACCACAAAATATTACAGTTGGGCCAACGCACGGTTATTGTTAATAAATGCAACAACTATCTTCCTAGCACGCTGATGATATCCCAACGCTGGGCCAACATATGATTATTGTTGACAAAGTCAACAAATATTTCATTTTATACCAATGTTGGCCCAACGTAGGATATTAGTTGGCAAATCTACCAACCATTTACCAACCATGCCAACTATATCCCGACGTTGGCCCAACAATCTGTGCTACTAGGGAAAACCGTTCGATCATTTTTGAAAGCACTTTACTTGCTTAAGCTTTAAGCGCTTCCCCGGGCTTCGCCGTGCTCCACAAAATCCACAAACTGAATCATTTTGACCTCACATATTTAGACTGGCAAAAGAAAAACTCCCCACCCTTTACAAAAGTATACAGGTATATATCCAAATTTCAAAACGATATACAATAATAAAAATCCTCGATATAGACTATTATGAATATCCCAACCATCTTACTGTATTTATATTAATTATACTACTATAATCTATACGGACGCATCAAAATCAGAAACGGGCTGTGGTTGAGCCATTTACGATCCGCTTATTGAGTATAATGAAATGTTCGAAATTAATACCCTGATTAGCGGTTTCTTTGCAGAAGATGACGCCATTAGGAATCCTTAAAGGTCATTAATTTTGGTACAAATACTCGTGCAGCAATTAGTGATGCTCGAAGTGTATTACAAGCTTCAATGAGAAGAAGATGCTTTACAAAACACCATCCAATCATATTAAGTATAGTGACATTCTGTGCAGCTTCAATCAAGGGACCTTCGTCGATTATACCTAATGAAAAAATCGTCTCATTAACAAAATTAGCAATAAATCAAGAAACCACAGTGACGATCCAACTGAGGACCCAAGAAATGATGACGTTATAGCGTATAAGAAAACTGTAGGACACGTTGGTTTTTCACAATAAACGCAAAATATCTCTAATATTAAATTTCTGCAGATGAAATAATGCCGATTATGAGAAAGGATGATACTATTGAAAAGATATTCACGCCTATACTTTCACCTAAACTTAGGTTTTACGTGGGGTGATCAAACTATTACAATAGGCTTAAATGTTATCAATCAGGTTACAACCATTACATAACTTTGGCAGAAAAGGACTTCATTGTATATGCTTTTGTTAAACTGTTTTGCATTTCTGCTCAAATAAATATATGAAACAGCATTAAATTGTCAGAAAAACCAACCATATGAACTTACATAAGTTAGAAAGAATATCTCCAATTCCAGAGTTACGAATATAATCTTTTTCAGAAAAGCAAATATACTTTGAAGTGCACCCATGCATTGCTTATGTAGAGCAAAATGCGCTTAATTTGTTTACATATCATTATTCGCTTTTTTCGCAGTTGGCTAAGCTGTTAATTTTAAAGTTGAACAAATAGGAAACCCTTGCAGTTTTACAAAATTAAGGATGCAAATTTTAGCAAGTTAAGTAAAAACTCCAACTAGCAGACAAATGCTTTCAATATAGTACCTACAACGGATGTTAGATATACTGAGGCCCACCAAACATGTTAATTTTTTATTGCGAATAATATACAGATTGTTGGTAGATTATGTGAACGTAGGCAGTTGAATGAGCTAGAATATAGTCTATACACTTTATAAGCTTTAGACATAAATAGATCTATATGACTTTAAATCTAGTAACCCAGAATTCAATGTTTTCTAAAAACAAAACAACTTAATTCTGCGGATAAAAGATGTCAATCGCGTATTAGTTATTTCTGTCTAACGCATACATAGCCCATAATAGCTATTTATGAAACAAGTGCTAAAAGTGAATGTTTATGCACGAGACATATCGAGCGCAATAATACTTTTAGCACAGGTTTGCATACAATATTTTTTGTACGACCTTAAATTTACTGTTACTAATCCATAAAGATCGATTTAACAAAGATTTGCATTTATGACAGTTATAATTTATGTCATAGTAAAGAGATGGCCGTGACGGAGCAGGTGACTGTTTCTGCAGCCGGTAGTTGTCAAAATTAGTTATGAAAGGTAATTATAATAAAACTTTTGTAAGCGATTGTTATCCAAAAAGTTGAATTAAAAAATGTGTTGTTGTTCCTCTTGGTTCAAACGTCACATAATAATTGTTAACAGATTATTTACGTTTCGCCATTTTAGGTGGCTTCTTCAGAATAGATTGAAATACATTTAAACTAACATATAAGAGTTAAAAGTTAGATTAGGTGAACAATCATAAATTTGTCAAAGCTTATCAAGATTGCTTCCAAAAAGGTTTATAATAAAATTAACACTATTTGCAAGTGCAATAACAAAGCCACATTGCAAATAGGTAGCGTCTAAGTAGATAAATTAATGCGAAACTATCCAACAAGTTTTTAAAAATCTAGAACGATCTAGATAAAAAGAATCACAAATAAAATTGAAAATATATACAACCCAACATACACTGATGTACCACAACACCTTAATCCTAATAACTTTGTAATAAACTTAACTAATACTAAACTTCCACAAAACATCAACGATGTCTTAAAACTGGGACCTAAATTTAATTATTTTTCTAATGACAAACCACCATACGAAAATATAATTACCAGCATCGAAGAAGGAATAACAAACTTAACAATACAAAATCAACATTCACTACGAGCTAAAATATGCAACATTCTAACAATCCAAAAAAACAATAATAATTTAAAATTAACTTTTGAATAACAACAATATAACAATAAATTAACTAAAAAAATTCCAGAAACAAAAACATTCCATAAAAACAACCAAGCATTGATTATAACTACTGCTGATAAAATCCAAAAAACTGTCATCTTAAATAAATCACAATGTAACAATAAAATCTATAATTTATTAAATGACGCTAATAACGAAATGGCTAAACATTTACTCGAACATAATTACATAGACAATTATACATATAAAAAAATTATCTCTCATAACGGAAATCCACCTAAACTATATGAACTGCCAAAGTTACATAAAGAAGAAATACCATTACGACGTATCGTTGCTTCGTACATGAGTCCTACATACAATTTGTCAAAATATTTAACGGAAATTTTAACTAAAATAACTGCAAATAATAAATTTAGTGTCCAAGACTCGTGGAAATTGACAATACTACCTTAAATAAAAACCACAGTTTATTCTCACTATACACTAATATAACAATAGATCTAGCAATACAAACAATAAAGAATAACTGGCAAAAAATTTAAAAAACATACTAAAATACCTATGGATGAATTCATTAATACTGTCGAATTCGTACTAAAAACTACTTATTCCTCTTTCAAAAATGAAATCTATTCACAAGCTTTTGGATGTGCCATGGCCCCCCCTATTTCATCCACAATTGCCAATCTAGTTTTAGAAGATGTTGAGACTGAAATATTGAAACAGAATTCTAACTTTTCCCTTTATCAAAGATATGTCGACGACATAATCATGGCAACAGATCCAATTAATAAATTAACTTTTTTAAATACCTTTAATAATATACATCCACGACTTAAATTCACAATTGAAAATGAAAATACAAAACATTCAATAAATTTCTTAGATCTAACATTATACAGACAATCTAACGGAAAAATACTTACCAACTGGTATAGAAAAAATATAAAATCAAACAGATATCTAAATTTCAATTCTATAACTAATTTAAAATACAAAAAAAGTGTCATAAACAGTTTAGTAGACCGAGCAATTAAACTCTCTTTTAAACAATTTCATAAACAAAATTTAAAATTAATAACTAATATCCTTATAAACACTAATTATTAGGCTTAGGATAAATATGCACTTAAAATTTGAAATATATGCATGCAAATATGCACGTAAAATACCGAAAATATGCACTGAAATATGCACTTTTAAATATAATAGTTTAAGTAAAGTAAGACTAGGATAGATGCAATTTTTTATTAATTAATTCACAAATACAATCAGACATTTTTATAAAACGGCAGAAAAATATTAAATGTTATTAAATTAGTAATACAAATAGTTATATAATAAACTAATAATATTGAATTATAATTAAGATACATTTAAATGTTACTATTACATTTAATAATTACATGGTGTAATAAATTTTCAAATTTAAATTTGCGTCTATTATCAGAAAGAATGTTTTTGTATTGCGAAAAAACTCTTTCGACATCGCACGATACAAGTGGAGCAAATTCCAGTTTGGCAATATCTGCAATATTTAAATTAACAAGGCTGTCATCAATTTTTGAATTATTTTCTAGCACGTCACTAACATTTTTAAGCTGGAGATAACCACTGTTTTTTGAAAGCACTGATCTTAACTTTATGATGAAATCCTTTTTCTTCAATACATGCAAGGCACTAACAACTTGTTCTACTGTTTCAATGTTTTTTTTAATTGATGTTCCTTTTCCTTGCAATTTGCAAATTGCAGATGATATGCAAGTCAATTTGGTTGCGATGAAAATTAATTCTTCGCGAATTCCTTTTTTCTTTAAAATAGATTGTGCATCTTTAATGCATTGCGCTTCTTCGATATCGAATTCGTTTACAACAGTTTTTATTATTTCAAAGTTTTCAGCGTAATACTTCGCAGCTTCAATCCATGTTCCCCATCTCGTGATTACAGGCACAGGCGGAAGCGGCAGATTGTCTGTAAATTCCCTAAATTTTTGCTGACGACTGGGTGCTTTCAGAAATGCTTTTTTAACACTAGATATTAACAAATTTACATCAGGATAAAGAGAGCGAACTAATTCTGCAACACGATGCAATCCATGAGCTACACAAGTAACGTGTATCATTTTATGATACAAAACCTGCAGGCCGTTCATTGCTTTGCACATATATATGGGGCTGCATCCGTGCATACCACTAACACATTTTCATACAAAATTCCCGATGGCCACAAAAGACTTAAAGAATCGTTAAAAAACGCCGCAATTGTTGAATGATTTGTATGGTCCAACACTTTCATTGTCAGTAAGTAAGACTTTTCCTTTTCATCGTCCGACTCCAAAACACCAAACACAAAATTTGCAACAGCCCTGTTTTCCACATCGGTTGTCTCATCAAGTGAAACCCAAATATTTTTATTGTATTTTACAGTTTCCCTCATTTGGTTCAATGTAGCACTGTACAGGTCAGGAACGTAATTTTTTCTTAACGTTGATTCGTGAGGAATATCTCGCTTCATGTACTTCTCTAGAAATTCTGTGAGTTTGAGATTTTGTAACTTTGCTAAAGGTATATCGGCAGATATGAAAGCTTTACATAAATCGTAATTAAACTCAGAATTGTTCGGTCCTGGTTTTGGCATTGTGCTGATCAATAATTGTTGCTGTTTATTAGCAGTTTTTTTGCTTTTATTGCTCAGATGTTTTCCTGTTTGCATATGCTGAGTAACTTGAAATTTTTTCGAAGCTGCAATTGCGACTTCGCAATATCGACAAAATAACACACTACCATCCGTGGTAAAGTCTTCAAAATCTTGCACAAACTGCTTTAGAACTACACTTAAAGATCTTTTCTCTTTTCCCATTTTAAATATTAATTTGGGATTTGATTTGTGTTTCATATACGAAATTCAATGTTAACTGTAAGATGGACGTTGGAGAACTAAACTTGTGGCTCTACTACAAAATGAAACTTGAAGAGGTGGCAAGAAACAGATTAGTACCGATTTCCTAAAACATATTTTGTCAATCAACACTAAGACCCTTTTACAAAATTATCTGATTAAATGTTAAACCAGTAATACCATTCATCACTCAAGAGTGGTGAAGTATAAAACTGGTCATTATATAACCCCATTAAGGTGGCTTAACCAAAACATAAGTTTACCTGGGCTATAATCCCTAGACCATTCTAAGGCTTGAGGGAAAAGGATTTGCATTTCCTTGCTTAAACTTAAAAATGATCAAAATTTAACCAAACGTTTAAACAGATGTATTTTTCATACTGTTCTGCCATTGAAAGTACTAACAACTTGCAGAATAAATACATTTTATGCAACTAGAAATTAAAGTTTTTAGAAATATGCAATGTTAATCAGAAACCTTCAAAATATGCATTTATTCTATAAAACCGTAAAAATATGCATTTGCATATGCAGATATGCAAATGCATAACTATCCTAAGCCTGCTAATTATCCACTTAAATTCATAAATAAACAAATCAAATTTATATTACAAAAAATAAAAAACAAACAAAATAACTCGTTTAATTTACAACCTAACTGTTTGGGTCCTGACTTTAATATTCCTGACTCAATAACTGAAAACAAATATATATCAACACCTTACATACCTAATATTTCAGAAAAAATAGAAAGAAAATTAAAAAAATATAACATCAATAGAGCTTATAAAAATTACAATACAATAAGAAAGCATAAATACTCAAACCTCAAAGACAAAACATCTATCGACATGCAATCTGACCTAGTCTATAAAATTGATTGTAATAATTGTAAATCTACTTACATAGGCGAAACAAAACAGTTGTTAGAAAACCGTATATACCAACATAAATACTCAATTAAAAAAAACCTTATTTCACCTTCCAATAACAAAACTGCACTCACAGATCACACTATAGAAACTTTCCATAAATTCAATTTTACAACACCTAATATTTTACATAAAGAGGCTAACACTCGAAAAAAAGTGCTTAGAAATGATCGAAATTTAAAAAAGTCCAAATGCTATTAATTATATAGAGAGATTGAAAATCTAAGCACTATTTACCATAATTTATTTAAATAACTCCTCTATTACTATTTAGCAATTCATTAATTATGTAAAACTGTTCGAATTTTGCTTTCCAACTTTTGGTTCCCCAATTATTGTATAAACTTAATTATTTTCTCTTTACAATTTTCCGAAATACGGATCTGACCACAAGCTATATATGCGTACGCATACACTTTTATGACATCTTGCGTGTAACTTTAATCTAGCAGCTTGCTTCATCAAAGCAAGTTGCTCTTTACTTGTTTTAAAAACTTCAAATGTTATAATTTTATTAATTGATTAATCGTTACTCTTCAACCTCAATCATTAATTATTGTTGTATAATTTCGCATTAATTTATCTACTTAGACGCTACCTATTTCTGTGGTAAAAAGGCAAAAGGTTATAAGTCAAAAATGATTATTTTACAGGAACATCAAAAAACTATTTTGCTGGAGATTTGAGAACAACATTTAATTCTTTTCGCTGGTAATCAAAACAATCAAGTCGATTTATTGACTGCAGCTTGCTTATTGATTCTGAAACTGTTTCTACTAGAAAATAAATAAATACGGAACTTATACCTTATCGCACTTCCTTTGATTCATTTTATGTAATAGCAAAAGGGTATAAGTTGACATATAGCTTTTTGCAATTTCTCGGAATATGTATTTTCTGATAAATAATTACTATGACAAAACAGCATATGTAGACATAAACTAAACAAGAATATGTGGTTTCGCGTTCGAATAATGTGAGGTTATATGTAAACTTACCGGTTAAGTTCTTGTTAAAGCACTTATGCAAAACTTTGTAAGCACTAGGGATGGGCGCGTGACGTGAAAACAGTCGTGTCACGCCGTGTCACGGCGTGTCACGTCGTGAACGGGACTAATATTTGAAAATCGTGACGTGAACGTGAGTGAACGTGAGCGAAAATTTCCAAGGCGTGATTCACGTTTCACCGTAATTTCACGTTAAATATTTAGTAACGAATAAAAAACTGCAGGATGCAGCAACTTTTACACGTCATTAAATCACTAATTGTGCCAAACAAGTTACATTATGTGGCCTTATTTCTGGACTCTAATTATAAATCCTTAAAGTTCATACCTTCACATAAAAGAGAAGATATTCGTTCGACTGTAAAGGAAATGCTAGAGCAAATCCAAATTAACAAAAATGCAAATAAAACTATAGATGATAATGATTAAATACATAGCAAACGACTCAAAACTGGTACATCAGCATCATATTCTTATTTTTCTACATTTAGAGATAGCTCTGACGATGACACATCTAATTATGATGATGTCGAAGCAGAACTAAATTACTATGTTAAATTAAAATGCGGAAATGTAGATGACATTTTAGGATTTTGGAAAAACAGTGTAAATACGCCACTGTTAAAAACATTAGCCCGATAAATTTTAAACATACCGGCAAGTTCCTCTACAAGCGAAAGAGTATTTTCTATAGCTGGGCGAATTTTCGAAAAGCGCAGAACTCGACTTAACGCTGAAAATGTTGAATACATATTATTTTTAAATCAAAATTTTAATGTGTAGATGTGTAGATGAACTTATTCTAATAAAAGTAATGTTTTGTTTTTATACTCGGCTTAACGCTGAAACTGTTGATTATGTAATATGTTTAAACTAATTTATTGTGTAGATAAACTTATTATTCTAATAAAAGTAATGTTTTGTTTTGTATACTCGGCTTAACGCTGAAAATGTTAATTACGTTTTATTATTAAACCAAAAATGTATTGTATAGATGTGTAGATAAACCTATTTTTAGAAAAGTAATGTTTTGTTTTGTATACTCGACTTAACATTGAAAATGTTGATTACGTTTTATTTTGAAACCAATTTATTGTGTACATGTGTAGATAAACTTATTATTCTAATAAAAGTAATGTTTTGTTTTATATACTCGCCTTAACGCTGAAAATGTTGATCCTTGTACGTAAAAGTACTTTTAAACCTACGAATTAAAAGTGTTGCCTAGCAACATAAACCTTCTGTACTAATACCAATAAGGGAAACGTCAATTCCAATGACAGATTTTGGTATTGTATTAAAAGTAATGTCTTTGAAGATTGCTGCAAGAAATGTATTTGCGAGAAATCAGATTGCAACATATCACGTAAATTATGTCACGTGCAAAACATATTTTTAGTTCTCTTTTGGGTTTCTTTCATTGGTTTTAATTTTGAACATTCCTCTCTATCTGAATTTAAATTTTGAAATAAAAGCTGCGTGTCACGTCGTGAGTGGCGTGTCACGCCGTGAACGTGAGTGAACGTCAGCGTGAACGTGCGTGAACGTGAGTGTTTAAAGCAAGCGTGAAACGTGCGTGACGTGAGCGAAAACTCACTCACGCGCCCATCTCTAGTACGCACGGTTGCGTGTGTCTATTTTGGCACTTATTCGTTAAACTACACTATAATAACTAATAATAACACTGGAAAACTGGACCGCTAAAACACGCTATTGCACCTGCATGGGAATGCACTCGTAGTATAAGTGTACATAAGTTATTTGTTTCCAACAAAAACAGAAAGTTATGAAATGGCAAAAGAGTATAAGTTAACATATGCTGTTATGGTATGTAGACTTATATCCCCTTGTATGTAGATCCCGATGTTGCTCTGGACACGGGGCATCAATAAAATCAAAAATGATATAAGTCGACTTATACCCTTATGCCTTTTTGCCACAGATTTGCAATGTGGCTTTGTTATTGCACTTGCAAATATTGTTAATTTTATTGTAAACCTTTTGGAAGCCATATTGGTAAATTTTGATTGTTTATCTAATTTAACTTTTAACCCTTATATTTTAGTTTAAATGTATTTCAATCTATTTTGAAGAAGCTACTTAAAATGGCGAAACGTAAATAATCTGTTAACAATTATTATGTGACGTTTGAACCAAGAGGAACAAAAGCACAACCTTTTTTAATTAAACTTTTTGGCTAACAATCTCCTATAGAAGATTTATTCTCTAAATAAGCCAAACATCAATTACTTATGGTAATTATAGTAGTAAAACAATTTACTTTATTCATTACATAATGATTTAATTATTTAAAAAAACTTTTACCTTTAACGAAAAAAGTAACTAGAATAACTTTCTAACCTCACTTCTAGTTTAAAATACGTAAATTCAAAAACAGCTCTTTTTTAGCACGTGAGCTAAAAATAACCAGCTGATTTCACTTTTAACACGCTGATGTATTACGTTATTTTTAGTTCGACAAGGTATGGGTAAACAACCTACTTTCAGTAGTGGTCGTAGAAAAAATATTACTAATTTGAGTCCATAGTGCTTGATCGCCTGTTCAAAGAAGGAAGCCATGTTAGCTTAAAGTATATTAAAAACTACAAAGAACATCTTCAAAAATTATGTAAATTGCTTCGATTCATTCCTTCCCCTTTAACAGTTGTTTAAATAAATTGTAGTACGAAATAATAAAAAAAACTATGAAATATTCAAATCAATAAAATACGTACGGAAATTTTAAGAAATTTTACTTAATAAAATTAATATGCACTTGCAAGTAGGATTGTCATACTTGAGATGCGTAATACGGATAACATATTGGACATGCACCTCTAGTGCTATACATATAAACAGTACAGAACTTCGGTTAGAAAACCTTTAACCCTTCAAATAGAAATATAATAGGAATTAAAGGTAGTTTATAAAAATGGGTTTGAAATGCGCGTCGTCATAAGAGTTGTTTCTCTGTGCAAGACAAGCTGTTGAATTTCAAAGAAAAAGATTAAAGTTTCCAAATATCACAATGAAAATGTAATGATAAATAAATACCCAGTAACAATTTGTTAATTGATGTAAATAAAATGGAGTTTCGATCATTTTTAAATCAGTAAACCGAAGAAACGTGTAACAAACTGTTAAAGAGGTAAATCACTTCATTGATTAATACTCATTTCATACGTTACTAACCTGTTAGTTCATAAAAGGATTTAAATTTCAACGACTATTTGCTTCTATGTTGTGAACCATAAAACTATATTTGTGAAAAAGCAGTTTTCCTACAAGAGTTATTTACTTTTTGCAAATTGTAAAGATAACTTCACTGCGCTACATATATTTGTTAAAAGATGGAAGCATTTACTCGACACCTGTTGAGCTTGGCAGATAACTGTTGCGTGCGGAGCATCTCGAAATACTCAGTTACATTAAATCAATACTCTCTATTTATTTGAAAGTATTGATTTTGAAATTTGAGGGCTATTTTGGTTGATGAAACGTTTCTAAGGAAACTGTAGTTTAAATGCAATCTTCTGAATAATAAATTTCTTGATTTACACATATCGCAATTGAAATAGGTACCTCTTTTCAACAGTTCTTAGTCTGGATACGTCCACTTAAAATTAACTGCTTTAAAAAAGTGTAAAATGCCTCCAGTTTTTCTATCGTTGGCACTAAAAAGATGTCAAGTTAACTATAGGGTATATATTAAACTATATACAAAAATCAACTATAAATCAATTAACAGTATCTAATGCTTTATCTAATCCAATCCAAAGCAACGTGTATTCAGTTGAGTGATGTTTGCTTAAGATATGTTAGAATTATCTTTAGTTAAAATGTTTATAACTATAACATGTATTAATACTACAAGCGCTGCAGCAATTGCATGCTGTAACAGGTGCTTTCAGTACACCTACCCGACGTTTTATTGTTTGAAATGTATTGTATATATTTAGACTGATTTGTAGTATAACAGCATTTTGAAGCTAAGAGCAGCAGGAAGTGGAAAACCGACTCTATTCAAATCGACAAATTGGTATTTGCTAAAGTAAGCTTATCTAGATTCATGCATACGAATGCGTTGCCTGTTTACTGACTGCTTGTTATACACGTCAATTTACCACGCATCAAGGAAAAGCTGAAGTAGCAAAACATGCATTTGAAAAAGGCAGTTCTACACATAAAATAATACTGGATAGAAGTAAGAGAATAACGCGTTGAATATTGTAGCTGAGATGACGTCCGTAGACGTAATTTAATATACGGACGGAGCCTCTAGTTGGAGAAAACTTTGAAAGTCTTATGCAAAACTAATATGGCTACTGCAATCTCTGTAATGACGTAGTGGCTGTCAAGTTGAGTACCTGCTTCTATAAATGAATACATTGAAATAGCTGCAACGTCCTGACGAAGAATCACGAGTTTTACAATATCAAATTAATTGTACTGACGTCTTCTACCGTCGCAAGGACTTTTCACTATGCAATTTGTATACTGTAACGTGACCAGTATTCTGGATTTGTAGACACAGAAGTGTTTACTTGCATTAGGTTAGAAAAAATTTGGAACAATATCTTCTAAAATAAACAAGCAAAATCATAAGTATAGTTATGTCAAATATAAATATTTTGTAATCTAGTCTGAGCTGTGAAAAAAAAGAACACACAAAGGAAGCAGAAAAAGAATACGAACAAATATAGAAATGAGCAAAGGTAGATCCCAAAATATAAAAATATTTCAATGATATGTAAACAGAATACCTAGCAGGATTAAAGAAAAATTCCTAAAGTAGAATTAGACAACGGAATAAGGAGGACAACAATACGCAAATTAAGAATATCGGTTAAAATAAAAGCAACAGCATGTTAGGCAGAAAAAGGAGGAAAATAATTTAATTCAATAATTTAATTAACTATAAACTGAAAACAATATTTTTTTTAAATCAGGACAAGGCGAGAACTATTTTTTTAACTATGAAAGAGTTGGAGATACAAGGAAGGAAAAATTGATTAAAATGTGGAATATACAAAGTCAAAAAAATGTTTTAATAACACTTTCTGCACTTTAAAATAATATCAAGCATGCAAAAGAAAAACGATTTACAAAAAACAGAAAATAAGCAAAATGTATACAATGTTTACAAAAACTCAAGGTGTAATTTACGACAAGAAATAATAAACACACGGAAAATACTAACACTATCGTATTCTACGAACAAGGCAACATATTCTACCAAACCTGTGTGTTTTACCATTTCGGTACGTATGCAATGTTAGAAAAACCTTCTATCGCACGCAGAAAATAAGAAAAAAATTAAAGAGGGAAGCAATTGTTAAAATTAAAAGAAACTGGTATCACTTACATTTATACATACCGTGTGTCCACAGGAGTACGCACCATAGAGATAAGATAATGCTAATAGAATATAAATATTAACCAGTGCTGTGACCACCGTCCCTTTTCTTGTACCATGTATAACAATATTGTTTCATACAGTGGCGAGTCAGAAGCCAGAAAACAACGTTTTAGCGTGCCGGCGATCACAGCATTAGCCGATCTTTCTATTCTATTTGGTTATCCCTATGGTGCGTCTTCCTGTGGACATACGGTATAGTCCAGTCGTTGAAGGTTTTCCGCTCCGAATTCTTTGAACCTTGACCGATTGACGTGAAATTTGGTGAGTGGTTAGGGGATGGCTCAAGGAGCAAAAGTGACATAGCTCCGAAGTGCGCTTTTACCCTGAGAGTGGATGCCACCTCTTCTCGGGGGTGGAAACGTGTTCACTCAAAATAACCCCGGAAGTGGATAGAGGGACAAATTCTAAGTACAAAATGTTCTATATAGTTTTTTCGATAGATCGATATTTTTCGAGCTATTCGCGATTGAAAACTTAGATTTTTCGTGATAAAAATGCATGTTTTTGGACGGTTTCTCCCGAATAAGTCAAAAACATTGCTTTCTATCAAATAAGTTGTAATAACCAAAAATGAAGCTTAGAAAACAGAAAAGAGATTGTTTTTTTATGAATGCTCTAGGTTCGAAATAAAAGAAGTTATGACTCGTTGAAGAAGATTTTTTTTTGCAACAACTTGGTTCGAAGTAATCAACGTTAATAAACGAAAAACCGATGCATTTTTCGGGAAAAACGTATAGAACAATTTTTGTAGTGATTGAAAAGACCTTTAAAATGAGCACTGTTAAAAGTCTATTGCATTATAAATAGGCGAGTTACGATGCAAAAACGGTGGGCCACTCAAATTTTTTTAAAAAAATGAGCGATAAAACCCAAGCCATTCCACTAGAATGCGCTTGCAAATTTTAAACAAGTGTATGACATGGTATACCGAAAATAGGGATATGATACAATGAGAAGATTGAAATATTTAAGCAATTAATAAATATAATTAAAAATATGTATCCAATACCTATCAACAAACGCCCCATAATTGTAGTGATTTTAAGAATTACAATATCAATATTACATAGAAGGGACTTTTTGATGACCATAACAGAACTAGTGGGTTCTGGTTTAGGCAATAATGTTTAATGTCATCTCTGTTCTAACGTCATCTGGCAACCGAAAAGGTTAAAGCAAACAGGTACTATGATTTCCGGAGAAGGTAAATTGTCTCCCAAATCATGTAGGTTGAAAAATTCATAGGCTAATTGTCTCCCGTGAATATACAAATTGTCTCCGGCGCTAATAGCCCTATTAGTATGTCATTATTAAGTCTGTTTAGAGCAGTGATTCCCAAAGTGGGCGATATCGCCCCTTGGGGGGCGCTGGAACGATGCAGGGGGGCGATAGTAGCCTCGGGTGCATTTGGGGGGCGGTGAATAAAAATAAGGGGGCGGTGAAAGCTTAAAGACGGAAGAGAAAATAAGAAGAATTAGAAAAACCATTCGTACATATTTCATCTGTTGTGTAACATTATTTTCCAAATAAACACACAAAATGCAAGTTACAGATTTATTTATTCCATGAAGACTATTTACCATTATTAAATGTTCTTATTCTTTTTCGTACCATTTGTTACTTTATTTATTCAGTCCTTTTATTCTCCGTTTCTTACTTTATCACACCCTTAAATACACCACCCAGAAAGTAGATACCATTATAATAAAGGGTTTTTATTATTCAAATTTGTTTTTACTCAAAATACAGGTTACAAATTCATAAAATATTTGTTTATTTTAAAAATATTATTATCTCTACCAATAATAATTTATACAAAGTTTCTATATGGTATATTTTATTATAACATTTCATAATTGACTTTTTCAGATAATCATTTGAGTTTGGCTTTCACTTTAGTTATTCCAATTGTCAGTTAATACCTACAAATGAAAATCTAAGTTCTGATGTTACCAAACAACTATCCCAACTAAATCAACTTATATGCTCGAACCTTTTTAATAATCTATTCACACTTTAACAGTAGCTGTATCTAATATATTATTCATTAAACAATTCTCAAATATTTATGTTGGACTTTTAATGTATAAATCTCCCCTTGTATTTTTTAATTGCTAATTAATTTATTCTTTAAAAAAAATTTCCTACCTAGAAATACTCTTATAGATAATTATCAGTCTCAAGAAGCTACCACTACAATATCTTTCTGTTTGTTCGCTTAAAGAAAGTAGATTTCCAGGGGGCGCTGAGTAATTTTTTTTCTGAAAAGTGGGCGGTAGACCAAATAAGTTTGGGAACCACTGGTTTAGAGCGAAAGGCCTAAATGACATCCAAGAATGTTGATAATATTCCTACTTATGGTTATTTGCTAAAAATTATACTTTTAACGGCCAATCAGAACTTAGAAAAATCATTATAAGGGTTGAACCTGTCTTTTTGTACAACTATAAATATTCTTACCCTTTTCACAGTTGTGTATGGTTTCCGTTGTTTTGACGAAACATGAGTTCTTTGCAAGCAATATTTAGCGATAGGGGCAAGAAGTTATTAGTGGTCGACGGATTTAAATTTGCTTTCCAGAAATTAATATCTGGTGGTAAAATTAAACGGTGGACATGTGCTTCGCGTAAAACCTCCAGCAAGGAACATGTGAAAACCGAAGGTGACCGAAAATATTATAATGGAAGCATCGTGATCTCATAACCATGAGAAAATTGCAAGTCCAGTGCTGTGCAGACAAACTCTTAGTAATAATTTAAAACGCAAAGTAGTGAATCTTAGTGAACGGCCTATGAAGATAATTAATCGTGAACTAAGAAAAAATGATGTGGAAACCCTATCAATTGCCGACGTAGCCGTCGGTTTGGTAAGAAAGAACATTTATAATGCCCGGAGATCGGTGATGCCACCTATACCGAAAAATATTTAAGAAGTACACGCCTACTTACAAACTTCAACAAAAATGAAGCCTTTTTAGTAAAAAACGACTGCGTCAACAACATATATAGTGATATTTTCGTGCGAAACCAACATTATAGTATTTTACAGTAGAAGTCCGTTAGGATAGCCTTTACTGCCGAGCCAGAGAATTTGTGAGACGAGCTCGAAGAGCGAGTCGAATAATACTGGCGAGGCAGTAAAGGCCCTAACGGACGTGTATTGTACAATAGTTTTTGTAATACCTACATACAATTCGGTCATATCTATATTTTTCTAATTTATTTTCATCAAAACGCTAGGTTTGTGTAATGACGTTTTAGAATGATTGAGAGTGCGTAGAACGTTGCAACTGTGTATGTGCAATTTTGTGTATGGCTATAAGCAGTTTTAAGTTGTAACCAGCTCGTAACTTATGACATCTGTAGAAAATGATGAAGATATTCCTAAAGATGTTAAGATTGTGAATGAGCAAGTTATTTTAGCGTATGTTCAGGAGTTATAGCAGTCTTTTGCGCCTTCTTCTATGTGGAGTGGAAGGCTTGGTTGATGCTGGATTTATGTGACAAACGTCACTTTGACGTTCGGCATACAATTTAGCAGGCCGTGGTCTTTACGGACACTTTTTACGGCCGGGCCGTAAAGAGGTTGCTTACGCAGTAGTAAGCAGTCCTTAAAGAAATATTTAACAAGTAGATATTACAAAAAGTTATTATCCACATGCAGTGTAATATCTTGATGGAACATTTTCATACAGTGCTAAACATTTTTTGCAGCTTTTTACTGTCTTTGGGTTAAAGAATGGACACTACATACCTCTTGTGTTTATACTTTTCCCAAAAAAAAAAGAAGGTGAAGGTGTATAAAACCGCATTAACTTATGTTAAGGAGGAGTGCATAAAAACGGGACATCAGTTTTTTCCAATGAGAGTAGCAACAGATCTTGAAGTTGCCATTCATAAAGCTATACGTGAAGTGTTTCCTGAAATCGTGATTCGAGGATGCCGCTACCATTTAGCTCAGTTTTGGTTTAGGAAAATTCAAGAGTTGGGTTTAGCCAGTGAATATTCCAAATGTGAATCGGAAACTTCAAAATATCTGACATATATTTTTGGTTTACCGTTTCTGCGACCAGAGAATGTTGGCGATTGTTTTGCAATTCGACCCACATCAAATGCTTTGACAAAATTAGATTATTAAATATTTAGTAAATACGTATATTGAAGAAAATTCCTTGTTTCCTCCGCACATCTGGACAGAGCACTCGTCATCCCTTGAAAGGACCACTAACGCCTGTGAGTCGTTCCATGCGAAATGTAATTCATGTTTTTATACACCTCACCCTAGCATAATAACGTTTGTTAATGTTCTGTTAGAATTTCAAGTTAATTCTTACATTAAACAACGCAGTGCAAATCTACCGAAAATTATTTACACTAAAAAACTATTAAGTAGGAAACAATTCCTAGACAAGAAATTTGAAGAATTGCCAAGTAACAGGCTTAACATATTTAAATTTGTAAAAACTGTTTCCTATCAATTTAAATTAATCCTTTTCTTATTGAGATTCTTTTACCACTTCTGTGTATATATTTTTTATTGTAATAAAAACTTATTTTATAAGTTGTGTGTATAATTTATTAAAATTAAAATAAGAAATATATAGATACCTTGATTTATTATGAAACAAATTCCTGTTTTTATTTATTTTCTTACTTTATAATTAATGTTAGTGTTAAAATGAAATTATGGAATGAAACCTAAGAAATCCGCAGGTGTCATTGTGGTAAATACCTGATTAAAGCTAAGCACTAATGAGCATGTATGAGATCACGGAATTGCCTTGGAGTCAATTTACCTATCACCATTTTCCTAGTTTGACCGCTGGGAGACAATTCGACTATGCCCATGATTTCAAATAAAAATTTAGGTTTTGATGCTTCTTCTGAGTTTATTAAGAGGCTTGGATAAAATTTTGTACGTAACAGAGCCTTTACTAGGGTTGGAACTCCTTAGTCCCGGCATAATTCTAAGTAGGACTAAGATACCTGGTACTCTGCATACTTAGACCTTGTCCACGGGGTTGGCAAAACGGGCCTATGGAGGCCTATTTGCTAGACATGAGTCTCCCCACAATTACTACTACTATTACTAAATAACCGCCTGCCGGGCTCCATAGTTCAGTGGTTATGCATTCTGGCTACCGATCTAAGGGTCGAGAGTTCGATCCCCGATCGCGGTGAGGTTTTTAAAAATAAAAAAAAATGCTGAGGAAAACCTCTACAGAATGCCAATATTCGGAAGTGAAGTAAAGCCGTGGGCCCCATGTTACTATCATGTGTAGCATCTAACAGAGCCTTTACTAGGGTTGGATCCTTAGTATCGGCAAAATTCTAAGTAGCACTAAGGTACCTGGTACTCTGAATGGCTAGACCTTGTCCATGGGGTTGGAAAAAAGGGCCTATGAAGGCCTACTTTCCTGACATCAGTCTCCCCACAACTGATATTAAGCAATTAACTAGATAACCGCCTGCAAAATGTGGCGAATTTTAAATTAACCTAAGTAAACCTAAGAAAAACAAGCAAGATAACATATTGTCACTATAAGCCGTTGAGTTGATCTTTGGTATTTCTAGCTAGTACGCGACAACTGTAATAACCTGAACTTTATAACATATTTTTGTTTTGATCAAGTAAAATTTTACCGAATCACTTTAACTAGCTATAGAAGGTTCAGGGTTTACTTAAATATTCGACTAAGCATTGGAACATTAGAATTGCGTCTATTGGGCAGTTTAGATGCATAAACTATTTGTACTTCCTTACGATAAAGGAAGTATTGGATTCACCCCAAAAATTCGAAATTGAGTTTTCAACAGATCTTCTCGTTTTAGAGTCCCCTGAACCCAAAAAACATATTTTTGTTCATTGGTCTGTGTGTCTGTGTGTGTGTCTGCCTGTGAACAGAAAAATTAAAAAACGGACTGAGGTACGAGATTGAATGATCATAATATATAAGTTTTGTGTACTATGTAGATGTGACAGCAAGCTTTTGAAGAAAATCGCATAACCGGTAGTAGTTGTTTACTCTTGCGCGTTTTCAGTTTTTTTCGATTTTTTCAAAAACAGCTGCAACGATTTTTTTAAAACTTGACATTTTTATTACATTTTTAACGTGTATTGATGTGAGATAGGTGATTTTCCAGTTGAATACTTCTAAAATAGGTTTTTTTGTTTTCTTTTCTATTTTTTTTTATTAACTCCTATTTTAAATAGAACACCTGGTATATTATTACATTTTTTAAGTCAGCCTAAAATTTTAGAGAAAATTTGTTTCTTTAACTAACGCTCTATTTTGAATCGTGTTTGTAGAATTTGTAATTTTTGAAAATTTTTGACAAATGCTTAAAAATTAAAAATAAAATTTTTGGCTAATTATAAGATCACTGTAAAAGGAAGTTGTGTGAGTGTATTACACTAGATTTTTTAAATAAGAAATAATTGCTAAACAAAGACGCAAGACAAATTCCATAAGCGATAAGATTTATATGTTGAATTATTACTGCATAAAAATGCATTAAAATTTTGAATCAGGCATATACTTTAGCATTAAATAGAGCGGTTATTACAATTTAAAAAACTGGTCACACTCAGAACTAATGAATTATGGTCAGTTTTTACTCGATTTCTACCTACGATCATAATCAAAGGCATCGGAAGTTTAGGATTGTAACATTTATTATTTTTTGACTGGTCTGGCTTGTTTTACCAATAATTTTATAGTAATACAACCGAAATAAGTTGGGCTTTAAACGTCTTAGCATACCAGAACGCTAAAATTCGTAATACAGAAGATTTCACCCGCAACTTAATCTAAAAGTGATAAGTCAGGTCATCGGAATAGGATTTTAAACAATTTGAGAGTTTATTATAATAATTTAACAGGATTTGTACATTGCTAGTAGACGATTGTACCACTAATTAATTTTGATAGGGGATTTGCAATATTTTCCCAAGAAAATAATACCTACCTATTTATAAATTTCACACCTGAATCTGTATTTGAGAACTTCTTCTGACGCATTTACCCAATATTATATAAGTCTTTCCGCGCCATTTGTTCGTCAGAGAAGATGACCAAAAAGTCGTAATTCTAGTCAACAATCTATTGCGAATATGTAATTGCTGTAGGATCGACGCATTTGTTCGATGTTCTGTATATTCTAATCTTGCGCCTGTATATCCACATTTAAAAAGTATCAATCATTTTTCTATTATTTGCTTTCAGAACGCATCTCAACAGAGTGCGTAGTAACTGGAAAAATTCAATTTCCTGATAGGGCCGTCTTTAAAGTACCCTTAATAATATAATAACTAAATATTAAAAGCATAAACTCCCAAACTGACTACCAAAATAGTAAAAATGTCATATGTAAATTTCCAAAACTAAATTATTTAAGATATAGTGCTCAAACAACCACGTTTATTTACTCTTTTGTTTGTCGCAGATTCTACTATTTTCATATAATTATATGCTGGCGTAGTAGTGGTGATCGTAGTGGACATTGATTACTTTGAGCTGAACAATGTGGAATTCGGATTAGTTGTGTACAATTTGCATTCAGCCCGGATATTCGATAGTCTCGATTTGTTATCGTCACCAGTTTAATTTCAAATATTGAGCATTTCTCATGTGTATGCAAACTGAATCGCAGCCATATTTTTAATATTTAAAAGCGACAGAAGCTTGCAGTACTATAAGCTGTCAAAAATTCAGAACTTTGTATAGTGTTTGAATATAAATTAAATTTAAATTATAATTTAGACGAACAGAATAAGTAACAGTCACTGATTAGACAGTAACAATTAAAGTAGTAGGCATAAGCATACATTGTCACTTAAGAATAGTACATTGAATTTTAGCTAGCCGTAAATAGTAAACGGTATTTAGTAAACTTATCTGTACAGGTAACTAGATGTTATTGCGGCTCCAGAAATCTTTACTGAACATTTATATTCTAGAATTTAGTCGTTGAAATCATGAAAATGCAAATGACAACAATGAGCTTTCGCAAGCAATATTTACTGACGTTCAAGGATAACAACGTATGTTCTGCGTTGTCTCAGTACTACTGAGTGAAATGTAATTGCTCGAAAATAATTAGTTTATCCTTTAGTTTCGAAATGTTTTATAAGGAAATTTCACAATGTTTAATGTATTTAAATATATAATTATTAGATATATTCACTCCTTTATATTATAAGAGATTACAAGTGCTTTAAGACAGTAAGTTATCTATAGATTTGGAACTAACCAAACTGTGCTAGTAAATTATTCTCTGTCGAAGATATATTCAGAGAGTCGTCAGCGAGGACAGTCTCTAAATGCTACAAACATCTGTAAATTGCAGAATTATGAGAAATTGATTTACATAATTTGTTTTCGTAAACAGTGAAGTTGCTACTCTCATTTCAAGCTAGTCTTGACGTCATTGTTGGTATTGAAATGTTTGGCAAATCTTTTATTCCCATAAAAAAATACTAAGTTCGTAAATGCACACCTATTTTCTCAATCATTCATATAATGTTAATAGACAAAGCAACATGAACTAAACTTTTACATAATTATTTCTGATTAATCTGTTACTTATAGTATAGGTATTACTACCAGAGATACATTTTAATTTCTTGCTATTTTTGGGGGAAGCTCTTATATTTTTAAAATAATTTATTTCGTTGTGCATCATTAAAGGTACACAAAGGATAAGAGTTAAAGTCACTGAATAGCTGAAGTTAAGTATTCTATAATTTAATAACGTCATTTTACAACATTTTGAGTTTATGTGTATAGTTAAAGTTCTCATTACTTTCAAGAAATCGTTAAGTTGTTGAAAATCCATATAAGTAATTTAGGTACTCTTTAAGAAAGGTAAACTATTGCAATACTCTTCCCACGTATTACCTTTGAAGAAATGTTTTATTGGTTTGAATCCAGTACGGAATAAGACGGCTCGTTCTTTTACAAAGTTGATAGTAAGTATTTGAATCACTTGCAGCTGTTAGTGGTCCTTCTTCGAACAATATGAAGGATAGCTAAATTTGTGCAATGGCACAATTTTGTAATAACTTTTTTTAGTCCCACTGATTAGGCTAACTTCTTACTTCCCTTAAATACACAATGACTCTTAGAACTCATGGGCAAAAACAGCTACCTAGTCGATATTTTATTAGAGAAAGAAGGGTTATGTACGTTAGAAAACAATTGAAAAAATGTAACAAGAATAACAATTAGGAATTTCATATAAAAGAAAAGTTTTGAAAATAATCAAGTTTTAAACTAGAGAAATCTGTAAAGGGGTTTACACGAAACCTTCCTTGCGCGAATTCATCAATTTTCAAGTTTAAAAAAATTTGGTCTGCTAGTATTCGAGCTCCGTTCTCCCAGTAAAATGCGTTTTGAGCCCATTTTCTAGTCCAGCACTTGGCTCCGCCGCTTGCGGCCGCTTGAACAAGTAAGCCACGACTGTGCTCGACTTGTACTAGTTTCTGATATGTTATAAATACACCAGTGCTATTCTGCTCCCCCCCCCCCCCCACTTATTCTGGACTGTTCCTGCCCATACATTTACTGAAAAACGTACCTGTTAGTTTCTTACGTGAACTGCATGAGGATTAACATGGGCCCAAACGTATTCGTTGTGACAGTTAAAAATGCCGTTTATTGTAAAAGTAGCTTTGTCCATTCATAACACATTGGTTATAATCAAATAATTTCTTCTATGGACTTCTACCTACCACTCGCAAAAGGTAAATCGATGAGGATGGTCTTCCTGCAATAAATTCTTAACTCTTGTTTTGTGATAAGGCAACAGTTCATCATATTTTAAAATCTTATTTCCACGAGGTTTAGAAACACCCAAATTTCTAGAAATACTTCGTATACTACATAGTACTGAATTTTTAGATACTATTTGTAAAAGGATTTCCTCTAAGTTAGGTTTCCTTACTTTTGGTCGACCTCCGTTCATATCATGCGCTAGAATAATGGTTCCAGTTTCTCTTAGTCCTCGATCTGCAGCTCTTATCACAGTATGACGGGAATGCCTTATGTTGGGAAAACGTATGGCGTACACCCTTGCAGCTTCATTAAAATATCCTAGGCAGTTTCCTAAAACCCATATCATGGCATATTCATATACCGCGTACTCCATGGTGCAAAACAAATTATGGTTGATACATATAATATGCAAGTGAAATTGGGGTCGGGAATAAATCTGACAACTGACAGTAAACATTTTACGTTAAGAATTGTGAATATTTGTTTCTATTGCATTTTTTGCTCATATCAGGTCCTCATAAATATGCATTAGTGTCATGTGCAACTATAATGAAATACCTGATCTTTAACACCATTTCAAAAACGAAATACGATAAGTAAAACAAATTTTCAATAATTTTTGTTTTAAATGTATTTTCTATCTATAACATATGTATTTTATTAAATTTTTTTTGTAGTCCCTTAAAGTTTGCTGTTAGAGATAACAACATTAACAACACCGTACAAGAAAACTAAGTTGCACGGGATTTTTTTGCAGTTTGTGTTTATCTTTCGTGACACTGATATCATTATTTACGGTGCATTTTTCTGAAATTTAAAATTTGAAGAATGGGTTGTTATGACCTATTGTAGTACTACGTCGCGAGGCTACAAGTATAACGTTACCATTGACACTATGACTAGCATCTCCAGCTTCACTTTCACTGTTATCTCTTTCATGAGAACTCCTGGATGACGCTTGATAAGTTATATCAAACACTCAGTATTCACTATCGAACGAATCTGAATTATCGCCGTAACAATATGCATCACCAGCTTGTAAAATTTTGTTATTATCTCAGAAACTCGGCTGTCCTCTTGCTCACGTCGAAGGGTTTCCTGTATTGCCAACCAAACCTATAATATTTATTTTCTTCGATTAGACATTATTCGCCACTCTTATTACACACATATACGACTTGAGCTTGTAGTTATCCACACGTAGATCCCAGAATACAAAATACAGCGAATGATGTAACTCACTCGTGCGTACATCAATCCATGTCGTCGGAGATATGTGCCGCACAGAATGAATACGCTATTAATTCTGTGCGTTACATATCATCAGAGGCACGTAACTAGTTAACGTTGCTGAATAAGCATATACAATCAGAAAGTCAAATGGCTATTTGTAATGTAAACATTGTTTCAAAGTGACCTTTCTACTGTATTCGCCAGCGCTAACAATAGTAATTTACGTTACAAGACTGGAAAGCAGTGATTTGCCGGTCGAACCAAGTAGTGTGGAAGCTTGGGGAGATCTGCAAAACACTTTCCGGCCATGTATCGTACAATATTTTTTACGACATCCGAGTCCATACTTTCAAACGTGCGAATTCACTTTCGAAAACTCAAAGAAATTATGACAGTATGTATTATTTGACTTATGCAAACAATAACGCAAACTTGTTTCCATAGTAACAGAGGCATCAGTGACCGGCAACTGGGAAAACTGGTCGGAATATACTATTCTCGGTCACTGATGCCTCTGTTACTATGGAAACAAGTTTGCGTTATTGTTTGCATAAGTCAAATAATACATACTGTCATAATTTCTTTGAGTTTTCGAAAGTGAATTCGCACGTTTGAAAGTATGGACTCGGATGTCGTAAAAAATATTGTACGATACATGGCCGGAAAGTGTTTTGCAGATCTCCCCAAGCTTCCACACTACTTGGTTCGACCGGCAAATCACTGCTTTCCAGTCTTGTAACGTAAATTACTATTGTTAGCGCTGGCGAATACAGTAGAAAGGTCACTTTGAAACAATGTTTACATTACAAATAGCCATTTGACTTTCTGATTGTATATGCTTATTCAGCAACGTTAACTAGTTACGTGCCTCTGATGATATGTAACGCACAGAATTAATAGCGTATTCATTCTGTGCGGCACATATCTCCGACGACATGGATTGATGTACGCACGAGTGAGTTACATCATTCGCTGTATTTTGTATTCTGGGATCTACGTGTGGATAACTACAAGCTCAAGTCGTATATGTGTGTAATAAGAGTGGCGAATAATGTCTAATCGAAGAAAATAAATATTATAGGTTTGGTTGGCAATACAGGAAACCCTTCGACGTGAGCAAGAGGACAGCCGAGTTTCTGAGATAATAACAAAATTTTACAAGCTGGTGATGCATATTGTTACGGCGATAATTCAGATTCGTTCGATAGTGAATACTGAGTGTTTGATATAACTTATCAAGCGTCATCCAGGAGTTCTCATGAAAGAGATAACAGTGAAAGTGACGCTGGAGATGCTAGTCATAGTGTCAATGGTAACGTTATACTTGTAGCCTCGCGACGTAGTACTACAATAGGTCATAACAACCCATTCTTCAAATTTTAAATTTCAGAAAAATGCACCGTAAATAATGATATCAGTGTCACGAAAGATAAACACAAACTGCAAAAAAATCCCGTGCAACTTAGTTTTCTTGTACGGTGTTGTTAATGTTGTTATCTCTAACAGCAAACTTTAAGGGACTACAAAAAAAATTTAATAAAATACATATGTTATAGATAGAAAATACATTTAAAACAAAAATTATTGAAAATTTGTTTTACTTATCGTATTTCGTTTTTGAAATGGTGTTAAAGATCAGGTATTTCATTATAGTTGCACATGACACTAATGCATATTTATGAGGACCTGATATGAGCAAAAAATGCAATAGAAACAAATATTCACAATTCTTAACGTAAAATGTTTACTGTCAGTTGTCAGATTTATTCCCGACCCCAATTTCACTTGCATATTATATGTATCAACCATAATTTGTTTTGCACCATGGAGTACGCGGTATATGAATATGCCATGATATGGGTTTTAGGAAACTGCCTAGGATATTTTAATGAAGCTGCAAGGGTGTACGCCATACGTTTTCCCAACATAAGGCATTCCCGTCATACTGTGATAAGAGCTGCAGATCGAGGACTAAGAGAAACTGGAACCATTATTCTAGCTCATGATATGAACGGAGGTCGACCAAAAGTAAGGAAACCTAACTTAGAGGAAATCCTTTTACAAATAGTATCTAAAAATTCAGTACTATGTAGTATACGAAGTATTTCTAGAAATTTGGGTGTTTCTAAACCTCGTGGAAATAAGATTTTAAAATATGATGAACTGTTGCCTTATCACAAAACAAGAGTTAAGAATTTATTGCAGGAAGACCATCCTCATCGATTTACCTTTTGCGAGTGGTAGGTAGAAGTCCATAGAAGAAATTATTTGATTATAACCAATGTGTTATGAATGGACAAAGCTACTTTTACAATAAACGGCATTTTTAACTGTCACAACGAATACGTTTGGGCCCATGTTAATCCTCATGCAGTTCACGTAAGAAACTAACAGGTACGTTTTTCAGTAAATGTATGGGCAGGAACAGTCCAGAATAAGTGGGGGGGGGGGGGGAGCAGAATAGCACTGGTGTATTTATAACATATCAGAAACTAGTACAAGTCGAGCACAGTCGTGGCTTACTTGTTCAAGCGGCCGCAAGCGGCGGAGCCAAGTGCTGGACTAGAAAATGGGCTCAAAACGCATTTTACTGGGAGAACGGAGCTCGAATACTAGCAGACCAAATTTTTTTAAACTTGAAAATTGATGAATTCGCGCAAGGAAGGTTTCGTGTAAACCCCTTTACAGATTTCTCTAGTTTAAAACTTGATTATTTTCAAAACTTTTCTTTTATATGAAATTCCTAATTGTTATTCTTGTTACATTTTTTCAATTGTTTTCTAACGTACATAACCCTTCTTTCTCTAATAAAATATCGACTAGGTAGCTGTTTTTGCCCATGAGTTCTAAGAGTCATTGTGTATTTAAGGGAAGTAAGAAGTTAGCCTAATCAGTGGGACTAAAAAAAGTTATTACAAAATTGTGCCATTGCACAAATTTAGCTATCCTTCATATTGTTCGAAGAAGGACCACTAACAGCTGCAAGTGATTCAAATACTTACTATCAACTTTGTAAAAGAACGAGCCGTCTTATTCCGTACTGGATTCAAACCAATAAAACATTTCTTCAAAGGTAATACGTGGGAAGAGTATTGCAATAGTTTACCTTTCTTAAAGAGTACCTAAATTACTTATATGGATTTTCAACAACTTAACGATTTCTTGAAAGTAATGAGAACTTTAACTATACACATAAACTCAAAATGTTGTAAAATGACGTTATTAAATTATAGAATACTTAACTTCAGCTATTCAGTGACTTTAACTCTTATCCTTTGTGTACCTTTAATGATGCACAACGAAATAAATTATTTTAAAAATATAAGAGCTTCCCCCAAAAATAGCAAGAAATTAAAATGTATCTCTGGTAGTAATACCTATACTATAAGTAACAGATTAATCAGAAATAATTATGTAAAAGTTTAGTTCATGTTGCTTTGTCTATTAACATTATATGAATGATTGAGAAAATAGGTGTGCATTTACGAACTTAGTATTTTTTTATGGGAATAAAAGATTTGCCAAACATTTCAATACCAACAATGACGTCAAGACTAGCTTGAAATGAGAGTAGCAACTTCACTGTTTACGAAAACAAATTATGTAAATCAATTTCTCATAATTCTGCAATTTACAGATGTTTGTAGCATTTAGAGACTGTCCTCGCTGACGACTCTCTGAATATATCTTCGACAGAGAATAATTTACTAGCACAGTTTGGTTAGTTCCAAATCTATAGATAACTTACTGTCTTAAAGCACTTGTAATCTCTTATAATATAAAGGAGTGAATATATCTAATAATTATATATTTAAATACATTAAACATTGTGAAATTTCCTTATAAAACATTTCGAAACTAAAGGATAAACTAATTATTTTCGAGCAATTACATTTCACTCAGTAGTACTGAGACAACGCAGAACATACGTTGTTATCCTTGAACGTCAGTAAATATTGCTTGCGAAAGCTCATTGTTGTCATTTGCATTTTCATGATTTCAACGACTAAATTCTAGAATATAAATGTTCAGTAAAGATTTCTGGAGCCGCAATAACATCTAGTTACCTGTACAGATAAGTTTACTAAATACCGTTTACTATTTACGGCTAGCTAAAATTCAATGTACTATTCTTAAGTGACAATGTATGCTTATGCCTACTACTTTAATTGTTACTGTCTAATCAGTGACTGTTACTTATTCTGTTCGTCTAAATTATAATTTAAATTTAATTTATATTCAAACACTATACAAAGTTCTGAATTTTTGACAGCTTATAGTACTGCAAGCTTCTGTCGCTTTTAAATATTAAAAATATGGCTGCGATTCAGTTTGCATACACATGAGAAATGCTCAATATTTGAAATTAAACTGGTGACGATAACAAATCGAGACTATCGAATATCCGGGCTGAATGCAAATTGTACACAACTAATCCGAATTCCACATTGTTCAGCTCAAAGTAATCATTGTCCACTACGATCACCACTACTACGCCAGCATATAATTATATGAAAATAGTAGAATCTGCGACAAACAAAAGAGTAAATAAACGTGGTTGTTTGAGCACTATATCTTAAATAATTTAGTTTTGGAAATTTACATATGACATTTTTACTATTTTGGTAGTCAGTTTGGGAGTTTATGCTTTTAATATTTAGTTATTATATTATTAAGGGTACTTTAAAGACGGCCCTATCAGGAAATTGAATTTTTCCAGTTACTACGCACTCTGTTGAGATGCGTTCTGAAAGCAAATAATAGAAAAATGATTGATACTTTTTAAATGTGGATATACAGGCGCAAGATTAGAATATACAGAACATCGAACAAATGCGTCGATCCTACAGCAATTACATATTCGCAATAGATTGTTGACTAGAATTACGACTTTTTGGTCATCTTCTCTGACGAACAAATGGCGCGGAAAGACTTATATAATATTGGGTAAATGCGTCAGAAGAAGTTCTCAAATACAGATTCAGGTGTGAAATTTATAAATAGGTAGGTATTATTTTCTTGGGAAAATATTGCAAATCCCCTATCAAAATTAATTAGTGGTACAATCGTCTACTAGCAATGTACAAATCCTGTTAAATTATTATAATAAACTCTCAAATTGTTTAAAATCTTCTATATTACGAATTTTAGCGTTCTGGTATGCTAAGACGTTTAAAGCCCAACTTATTTCGGTTGTATTACTATAAAATTATTGGTAAAACAAGCCAGACCAGTCAAAAAATAATAAATGTTACAATCCTAAACTTCCGATGCCTTTGATTATGATCGTAGGTAGAAATCGAGTAAAAACTGACCATAATTCATTAGTTCTGAGTGTGACCAGTTTTTTAAATTGTAATAACCGCTCTATTTAATGCTAAAGTATATGCCTGATTCAAAATTTTAATGCATTTTTATGCAGTAATAATTCAACATATAAATCTTATCGCTTATGGAATTTGTCTTGCGTCTTTGTTTAGCAATTATTTCTTATTTAAAAAATCTAGTGTAATACACTCACACAACTTCCTTTTACAGTGATCTTATAATTAGCCAAAAATTTTATTTTTAATTTTTAAGCATTTGTCAAAAATTTTCAAAAATTACAAATTCTACAAACACGATTCAAAATAGAGCGTTAGTTAAAGAAACAAATTTTCTCTAAAATTTTAGGCTGACTTAAAAAATGTAATAATATACCAGGTGTTCTATTTAAAATAGGAGTTAATAAAAAAAAATAGAAAAGAAAACAAAAAAACCTATTTTAGAAGTATTCAACTGGAAAATCACCTATCTCACATCAATACACGTTAAAAATGTAATAAAAATGTCAAGTTTTAAAAAAATCGTTGCAGCTGTTTTTGAAAAAATCGAAAAAAACTGAAAACGCGCAAGAGTAAACAACTACTACCGGTTATGCGATTTTCTTCAAAAGCTTGCTGTCACATCTACATAGTACACAAAACTTATATATTATGATCATCCAATCTCGTACCTCAGTCCGTTTTTTAATTTTTCTGTTCACAGGCAGACACACACACAGACACACAGACCAATGAACAAAAATATGTTTTTTGGGTTCAGGGGACTGTAAAACGAGAAGATCTGTTGAAAACTCAATTTCGAATTTTTGGGGTGAATCCAATACTTCCTTTATCGTAAGGAAGTACAAATAGTTTATGCATCTAAACTGCCCAATAGACGCAATTCTAATGTTCCAATGCTTAGTCGAATATTTAAGTAAACCCTGAACCTTCTATAGCTAGTTAAAGTGATTCGGTAAAATTTTACTTGATCAAAACAAAAATATGTTATAAAGTTCAGGTTATTACAGTTGTCGCGTACTAGCTAGAAATACCAAAGATCAACTCAACGGCTTATAGTGACAATATGTTATCTTGCTTGTTTTTCTTAGGTTTACTTAGGTTAATTTAAAATTCGCCACATTTTGCAGGCGGTTATCTAGTTAATTGCTTAATATCAGTTGTGGGGAGACTGATGTCAGGAAAGTAGGCCTTCATAGGCCCTTTTTTCCAACCCCATGGACAAGGTCTAGCCATTCAGAGTACCAGGTACCTTAGTGCTACTTAGAATTTTGCCGATACTAAGGATCCAACCCTAGTAAAGGCTCTGTTAGATGCTACACATGATAGTAACATGGGGCCCACGGCTTTACTTCACTTCCGAATAATGGCATTCTGTAGAGGTTTTCCTCAGCATTTTTTTTTATTTTTAAAAACCTCACCGCGATCGGGGATCGAACTCTTGACCCTTAGATCGGTAGCCAGAATGCATAACCACTGAACTATGGAGCCCGGCAGGCGGTTATTTAGTAATAGTAGTAGTAATTGTGGGGAGACTCATGTCTAGCAAATAGGCCTCCATAGGCCCGTTTTGCCAACCCCGTGGACAAGGTCTAAGTATGCAGAGTACCAGGTATCTTAGTCCTACTTAGAATTATGCCGGGACTAAGGAGTTCCAACCCTAGTAAAGGCTCTGTTACATGCTACACATGGTAGTAACATGGGACCCACGGCTTTACATCACTTCCGAATGATGACACTCCGTAGAGGTATTTATCCGCATTTTTTTATTTTTAAAAACCTCACCGGAATCGGAGAACAAACTCTCGACCCTTAGATCAGTAGACAGAATACTTACAACTGAGCTATAGAGCCTGGCTAGGTGCTTATCTAACGTATGTCCCAAAACTGCCTTTATCGAGCAGGCACTGAAATTAAAAACGTACAGTTCCTAATTTAGGTACGCCATTAGAAATTACTTAAATATGCAATGTCAATTCGATTGATAAATTAATAACTACAAGTTTCTAGTTTCACTGCCTCAATAATCAATAGCTGAGGTTTTGGGATATCCGTTATAAAGTTAGTTACTTATTCTACATATGGGACTGTAAATAGCTAGAAATTACTCCTCCTACTTGGTGTACAATTTCTTTGTGTCGTTATATTTGCAGTTTTTTAAACATTCCTCCCCTCATCGCTTAGAATCGTGCAATATATACGTATTTTGGTGTAAGTGCAATCTATTATTTCCTGTTTCCTAGTATTTTAACTACATAACTAACTGCATACGGAAATAACTTTTGCGCGAATTTATGATGCTTTATTAATAAATAAGAGTTTCAATAGTTAACTACTCATGATGTCAGCACAGCTCACCCAATTATATAAGTGAATTTATACAGAACCAAGTTAAACTGCATATTTATTAGCAACGTAATTAATTTCGTGTATATTTGGTGTAAACGAAATGCTACAAAACTTTCTAATTAGTTTGCTACATACTCGTTTGTTGTGCTTGCTATTTGGTCTACTTTTCACTTCTGTATTCTCCTACAATTTACTTTCATTATTTCCATGATTGTAATATCCTTGAAGTTTACACCATAAGTCCAGGCCTAGACTACATTACGGTAACTTTGGCATGTTTGGACAAGATATACTACTTGGCTACATACGAGTTATTCCCAAGGGTTGAAATACTAACTAACTTTGCTTAGCTTTTCTCTTCTAGTGTTCGTACTTTCTTTAGACTGATAATTCACTACCAGATAAAACCATTATCCATTTTAGCTATCTTTAAAACAAGTACTAATAAAGCTGAAGTTTATGTCTCGTTTGCTCAATTGTTAATGCTTGTAAACGAGTTACTTTCGGTACGTGTGGAATCAAAACAGCGTTTTATAATTTAGTCGACTAGCCTCTCTTCCAAGTGATACATCAGAGTTTTGCAAAATAAAGCTGGACACATTTAGAAGCAACTTAGTTATTATGCTGCTTAATGTAATTATCCGCATCGCCGCATTATATTGAAATCTCGTATGTTATAAGTTTCGCAGAAGCTGCTACTTTTGGGGATATGCAAATAAATTGGTACAAAGATGTCATTGTTATACTATAAATAAGTAAATGGGCATACATTTAAGTTTCAGCATTATTATTGTGAATTACAAAAACGTACGTTTTTTAAAATTTTATTGTAGAAATTCTGTTGCACATACGCAGATTCAGATAGGACATCATAAGTATAATCGTATTAGTTTCAATTTTCAGCTAAAATGATTTTAACTTATTACTTTCTTCGACTAGAAGAGAAAGGAAGTATTGTAATCGCAAAAAAATCACCTTCCGAGATTTCTTCAGATCTTTACGTTTCAGGGTCTCTACATGACGAAAAACAGGTTTTCTCAATTCCGTCTGCTTGTCTGTCTGTTTGTCTATTGGCGGTATAACTCAAAAACTAATTCTTGGAGGATGACGATATTCTGGGTAAGGGATTAAGCACCTTAAAAAATAAGTTTTGTTTATTTTTGCGTTAACTTTGAAATTGAAGGAAGTAATAATTTTCACATAGGTCATGCTTTACACTAGCCGAAAATAGGACTCAACAGATACAGGATAATGTCACAAAAGAGTCGAAACGTTTCAACAATAGAGGCAGGATGGCGCAATACGACTCATTGATGTGGTTACGATCGCTACGCAGATGCGGCGGATTACAAACCCCAGCGGAATAATTTTTTTTTATTTTGCAAATTGACCTAATTCGCGAGAAGGAAGTTCCTTGTAAACCCTTTTACAGATTTTTCTTTAAATAAAATTCAGTTCCTTGCGTAATATAACTTCTTAAAATATGGTAAGGTGCACACATTTTTAACTACGAACACGTTGAATGTATCTATACAACTAACTTTTCCTAGATTTGTAAACAGTATACAGTGTATCCAAGATAAAGAGGGCCAGTATGGGTATCTCAGTAATTGTAGGAGATACAAATTTGGTTAAATGAAAAGAAAGTTGCGCAATTAAAGGACTAACAAAATGACGCCTAGAAATCCTTGATACGATTTCTTGGATTTTCTATTTTATGTTTTTCTGGCGTTATTATTAAAGACCACCATCAACTTCATTTTTTTAAATACGGTTCTGGTTTTTTATGCCCAATTTGTGAAGCAATTTTTATTCTGATTTCAACAATAAACCACATATTATATTTTAATTACGTTTAAAGCTTTTTTTGATCATCATCAGAAAATTTTTAAGATACGGACCTGCATTTCTCATAATTTTGTAAAAATAAATTCATATAGTAATTTAGGCGTTTTTAGATGCTGTTAAAAATTTTGAAATGCACATCATAATGTCATAATTCTCTACATTAATTTAATAACCAACCAATAACTATTAACAATAAACGACGAATAAATGAACAAAAGATAGACAGAAAGAATAACAAAACGTAATAACCCCAGAAAAAAATAAAATAAAAAATTCAAAAATTCGGGTTTTTTGAGATAATTCAATTACGAAAAATCATATCAAGGATTTCGAGGCGTCATTTGGTTAGTCCTTTAATTGCGCAACTTTCTTCCCATTTAACCAAATTTGTATCTCTTACAATTACCGAGATCTCCATACTGGCCCTCCTTATCTTGGACACACTGTATACCGATTGAACTTCTACATTTTACTGAGTTTCTTAGTAGTTAATTTTATTTCTTGTAGTTATCTAATATATTTTCATTTTATTACTTTCTGTAACTATCGTTTACACATTATTTAATTTATTTGCCTTGTTACGGTGAAAAACAGCCACGCACATCAATTTTCCGTCCTTCACATGCTATTGGCTAACCCCTTGCAGACGCCTTGGTGGCTTGTTTTTTGAGATCACCGAACTTATTTGGCGACCTTCATTATGTGCGAAGAAAAGTATCAAATAATTATTATGTCGTCGCTTGTTTGCAGGCGGTCTTCAAATGTGCGCGAGGTGTTTTTTAATTTCAAGCTAGACTTTTTTCCTTTTCTTAGCGACCCTTGAGCCGAACGCACGCAATACTTCCTTATTGACCTTTACCCTAGTTTCTGATAATTATTTTGAAGGCAAAGTGGTGTCCTTCAGTTGACTCGTGTTTCTTTATGGGTTAATTTAACGAAGATTATTGGATATTGTCCTACACATCGCACTTGATTTAGGATTATTATCGGCGTGCTTAACGAGTCCTGGAGCCGACGCTAGAGTCTTTAAAGGTTGAACTGCTAATTTACGAATTTACTAGTCCGGCGGCCGATTATTGAAGCCACCACTGTTGAGTGGAGAGACCTGTTTATATTAACTTGGGTTATATGTAGGGCTAAGGCTAGTAATTTATGTGAAAAACCTTTTTGAAGTCTGCCACAAGTCGCAGCGAATTTGGCTACGCAAATTGTAATGAATTTAAAAGTTCAAATAAGGTAATAAATTTACCGGTTGTATTAAAAGACTCGTCGGTATCCTCTGGTAATTTAAACACCCTTTGCTAGTTTTAGAAAAGAACCGCAAGCCTTCGTCACTGCAGCTAGTCCGCTCTCCAATTCGTCCATGTAGCCTGAAAATTTGTTTGGAACGATTTGAAGCTGGTCGTAGTAATTGAGTTTGATTAGTCTAGGGCTTGAGCCTACAAATTATTTGCAGTTCCTGGTATCCTACGTCTACATTCGTCTTTAAATTTAAATTTAAATCCAAAATATTGCAATATGTGTCTAATTTGTATTTGACAAAAATACCATTCAACTTTAAAATCATTAAAAAATTAATAGTAATTTCTTCAGTTATTTCCAAACTTGAACTTGCAGGGTGAATTAGAAGGGAGCGAAAATATTTTGAGATTTTGTTAAAAAGGTCAAAATGAGAAAAATAAACCAATATGTTTACGTCCGATTCTCAACCCTCAAGGAGATTTTAAAGAGGGGTTAAAACTATGTTTTTATCACTTTATTTTTTATTTTTTTTTCCTGAGGAGGGGAAATCTTCCAGATGATCTTTTTGAGCATACCGGATTCACCTGGGAAATGGTGTTCTACCCAGGCGCCTACCGAGCTAAAACCGCTCCACGTTGGTACAGAAGAGGACACCTCGGAGCCGCCTAAGCATTACGACAGGGTGCCTTGTAATCCAATGTGTGGTTCAGTTTTGTGGAACTTTGTGTTTCTTTTGTGTATAGCGCTACTGTGTTACCTTAGTCTGTTAATGATATTATTGTTCTCGTTGTTCTTGCTGACGACGCGCGTCTTTTTCCTTCGTTTTCATGATTTTTTTTTAAAGTTTGATGGACATCGCACCATTGCTGTCTATTAAGTTGTACTGTGTTGGTTCCTCTCCCATTATTATTTCAAGTTCCAGACGTAGAGTGGTGAATCACTCACAGCTAAATATAGTGTGCGCTGGTGTGTCACTTTGGCCGCAGTACTGGCATTCGTCAGTTTCTCGAATCTTCATGCGTTTTAAATGAGAGCCGAAATTTCCATGCCCAGTCGATAATTGGGTTAGATAGTATTCGACATCACCGTGTGTCCTGGATACCCACGCTTCTATATTTGGGATGAGAGTTTTCGTCCACGCTGAGGTTGCTGTGTGGTCATTCCATCTGTTTTGCCACCTTGAAATTGTCTGTTGCCTTACTTCTTTTTAGCACGTAGCACGTATGTTGGTATTGTGTATGCTGGACCTTTCTCTTACCAACTCATCGATGGGTGGTATTGCCGAGATGACATGCAAAGCCTCTGTAGGTGATGTCCTGTAGGCTGAGGTGACCCCCAGCAGGACCTTTCCTTGGGCCTTTTCCAGAATCCTCACATATTTTGTCTTTTCGATGGCTTTGTGCCAAATGGGTGCAGGATATAAGATTATGGACGTGACGACTGTTGACAGAATTTTTCGTCTAGCACATTTTGGGCCATATGTGTTTTTCATCGTGCGCGAGATAGCAGCTGCCGTTATTTCGGTTTTGCGAGCTATTTTAATATGTCATGTCATAGTCATGTTTTGGTTGAACTCTACTCCAAGATATCTTATAGAGTTAGCAACTTGTATCTCAGTTTCGTCCACTTCTATATGTAAATTGCGCAGTTTCCGTCTTCCTGCGGGGATTACACATTCAGTTTTTTCTGGAGCGATCAAGAGGTTATTAGCATATATCCAATTGCCAATTCTGTTTAGGGATGTACGAGTATTTAGCTTAGCTTCGAGAGATATTGTTGATTTTTCGTATCCGACTATGGCCAGGTCGTTTGTGTAAGCAATAGTGGTTATGCCTTTAAGCACTTCTAACCTCAAAACCGGATCGCAGTATACATTCCACAGAAGGGGTCCTAGGACTAATCGCTGTGGCACCCCACAAGTTAGTTTCATGTCCTTATTTTCACTTATTATCAGTCTCCTATCGGTAACATAACCCTGGATAATTTCTATCAGGTACTTGCTTATCTTTCTTCTTTTAAGTTCCGTTACTATGCCCGGGACGCAATTGTATTAAAGGCATTACGTACGTCTATCGCTATCATTGCACTACAGCCTTTAGCCCGTTTACTGCTTTTTGCCAACTGGTGTATTGTACGCACGGCTTAGAGACACCTTGATTGTGATATCAATTTAATTAGGTCAATTAAAATCGCGAATCAAATTAAATTAGGTCAATTAAAATCGCGAAAAAAATTAAATTAGGTCAATTAAAATCGCGAATTGCAATTAATTGATCTAATTCCGCATCTAAATTAAGCATTAGCTACTGATTAAATTACGTGGCGGCCATTTTTAATTTGTTTCCGGAATTACGCGGCTGCCATTTTTAATTTCAATTTTCGCGCAAATTTTTGAATTTGAAATCTAATTTTTTTTATAAATCGGCCATCTCTCTCTGGTTGTTTTCAGTCGCACGCTCATCTGTCTCTCTTGTACTCATTGGGTGTTGGTTGTCTCTCTTGCATTCACAGGATGGATGTTAACTTTTTAAAAAATGTCTGGCCGACTCGGATTTGAACCCGCTACGTTCGTGTCCACATTTGGGCTGCATCGGTTTAAGCCACTAAGCTATGAACCGCTGCGGGTTTTAAGGTGTCGAACGGAATGCCATTTCACTCTGAAATTTTACAGCAGTAAGTTTATAATATTATATTTGTTTGTGCAGTTTTTAAAACTTTATCCCTTGCATTCGTTCAAAATTTCTGCAGTTTTAATATGATTGAAGGTAATTCGTAAATGTTATTGTATTTTATGTGATATAAGCAATCAATCGAATTCTTGAAAGACCGCCGTCCAGATAGCTTTCATTCTATTAAAAATTTGACGGGTCGCGATTTTAAAATCTCGTCTGTAACAATTAGCTACTTTTCTTGCAAAGTTAAGACATATAATTCTTAGGTAGTATATCTTACACATTTTGTATGGCGTAATGCTTCTCTAGTTTTAAAAAGCACACCTTTGTTCTTACTATTTATCGAAATATTTTAAAATTTTAAAAGAGTTATAAATCTCGAATAATGACAAAGCATAATTTATAAGAAATTTATTAACGAGTTGCTCAACCTGAAACCAATTAGGATCGATATGATGTTTATTGTATTAAACCATCGTGTTTCAACCTGATCGATCTGTTTGTAGTAAATAGTGATTCACTTTCACACAGAGAATGCTTCCTTGCATTTGCAGGTAAAACGAAAGTCATTGTTGTGGCATGCAGAATCGTTAACTGCATTTGATGTTCAGAGAAATCGATGGCTTGCTCATAATTCGTTGTGATACTGTTATCTGCATCGATTGTAAACTTTAAATTGAAATTTTTTTGGCTTAATAAATACACGTTTGTACAGTTTTAGAATGCATGGTAGACGATTTTGCATTTAATTAAAAGTACATTGCAGATAAAAAGGAAGCACGAGTCTTTTCTGAGTGACAGGGCGCCTCCGACCCCCTAGCGGGTAAAAGGTTGCTGTTGAAAAAGAATAGGATTATACCATTATATGCCACAAAACTCTGAGGTTTTACAACAAAACTACATTTGATATTCAGGTAAATCGGTGGCTTGCTTAAAAGCCATTTGTTCTTGATGTTTGCGGCTAAGGTGAGGAAAAAGTTACTTTTATGTTGAAATAAACGGGACCAGCTTAAAACTTTGCTTAGATCGTAAGCCGGTTTTTAAGAACAATCATTTTACAATAGGTGGCCGAGATGTATTGTATTCATGTAGAGTTATTTCTATATAATTATTATAGCTCTTTGTGCAAAAACTTGTATCTTAAAACATACAACACTCATTTTTTAAGTTAGTTTATTCACGGCAGCTCTGCAGCTATAATTTTATGTTTAATCTACATGCTTTTTTAATTATGAAAAGAAAAAAATCGTAAGTATTTAAAAAACACTCGACGCTTAACATGTGAATTCAAATCTAACAGCATTTCGAGAAACAAAATTTCAGTTAAGTTGACGGTGTGTATTTTTTTATTACAACGCTTTATCGTAAATATTATCGAAACTATTGAAAAATTTTACTTTCACGGTAGATTGATCGATATAATGTTACAATTTCCACATCACGTCGCATAAAATTCTACAAAAGCAACATTTTTATTCAACTGTCATTGAAAAATCTTCTGCCACCATCATTTTGATAAACAAAATTTCAGTTAAGTAGGCTCGTTAATCATTTTTATTCAAAAGTTTTTGTACAATTTATCAAAATATTTATGTGCTGACGACAAAATAACATAAATTTGAATAAAAATGACGCAATTGCACATCACCTCACTTCAAATTTTACAAAAATCGCTATCATGTCACATAAAAGTATACATAAACAATATTTCTATGCAACATCCGATTAAATTTTATCATAAAAATTATCGAAACTATTTAAAAATTTTAGATTCAGTGTAGATTGATCGATATAGTGCTACAATTTCGCATTTTTATTACAAAAATTCTTGTACTTTTGATGAAAATATATGTATGTTGACCACAAATTAGCATAAATTTGAATAGAAACACGCAACTACGGTGAAAAAATGTTCTCACACCATCATTTCTAGAAGCAAAATTTCAGTTACGTAGGCTCGTTGTGCATTTGATAACGAAAGTTATGTAAAAATAGTTTTAGAGTTATTTCTAATCATAATTTTACAAATGTTTGCACTTTTTTATAAATTGCATCGATCAAAATGCAAATAAATCGCAATTTTTTAAATTACATCTCGCTATTATAAAATCGTAGTTTGATTTAATTGGATTTTTGCCACTTTGTATCTGTAAAATAACTTCAAATACTAATATTTTAGCTTATAGATTTTTTATTATTGCAGATTCCTAAAAAAACAAAAACAGGGTAGAAATAAAAAACACAAATACTTTGTAATAAACAAATATGTTGTTCTTATTTCGTCGAATATTTAATAATATAAAAATAAATGTACAGTTGAATGTCTTATTTTCTAAACATTACCTAGCCAATTTACAAAACTGTAGTTTGAGGTGCACATCATTTCAAATTAAAAAGGCTGCAAGTAATAAAATCAGAATTCGTTTACAGGAAATCGTAGAACAAATTTTATTGTGGCATTTTAAGAATTAAGACGCTCCCAATCCAGAATTCCAGACGTTTTGGATGTTCATGACCTCTGCCTTATCGACGTTATTCTGACTGCACCTTTTTGCTGTGGACTTGGTTGAGTAGTTGGTGTTTTTAATTTATATTTTAAATCGGTCTCGCAGTTATCAGTTTCCATTTCGGTTTTCCCTGTGTCACCAGACTGGGCTGGCACATTTTGCTGTCTAGGCTTAGCTAGCAGCACATGAGCAACGTTAAGGTCTTTGATGTAATCAGCAAACTGTAGGCGTCCGGGTGGATTAATAGTTTTTCGAGGCCCCAGAGCGTCGTGAACTAAATCGACTATGTTAGACTCAGGTAAAATTTTACTCTTTATAGTAACTGTGCGCTTGTGATCCCAGCTCATATCGTTTGATGCACACAAAATGCGTAGGAAAACTTCAGCTTTTTTCTTAAAAGTGGTGGGTAGTGTAGATAAAATATAGGCATTTGATATGCTGTTACTGCTTGTTTCAATAGCTATTTTGATTGGCTGCCGTGCCTGATTCGTGAAATGAAGGTATCTTTGTAACACTTGGTTGTACTGCACCCATTTATCGTGATCGGTTAATTTGAACTTTAAAACTTTTTGCATTTTGTCATCAAGCTGTGATAATATATTTTTCCCCGTATTTTCGCCAGACTTTAACCTCTGGACAAATTCCGGCGGGAGAATCAACATCTTCTACACTTGATCCATTTTATTCGAAAATGGAACTCAGCAGTTGGTTCTGGTAGAGCCGTCGTGAATAAACTAACTTAAAGTCAAGACTCTCATAATAAATATATAAAAATATGGCAGGTGCGGGAATCGAACCCGCATTCTCTCTCGAGACCAGAGCTTAAATCTGACGCCTAAACCATTCGGCCAATCTTACTCCCTGTATAAACGAGCACTCTCTGCATAATTAAGAAAACAAAACATACAGTTTAAAAGCCTTCTATTTGCAATTTTATATAAATTAAGTCATGTACAAAAAATCTAAACCGGGTTTGATATATATTTATCGAAGGACTTGACCCTCAGCTGACGTTTTATTATTATTTGTCGTGATCTGTCATCGCTGAATTTTACAAGAGCCAACCTGTCTGCTATGCGACGCACGCAATGTTTCCACCCCCTTTTATTTTAAAATTTGTAAAACCAGAGGTCCAAGCTAATGCCGCACTACCTCGTTTTAAGCCATTGTGCTCTGTTACCTGGTGCATCTGAAAATGGCCCGCAGAAGAATTAATAACTGCCAGGATGCAACCGCACCTTACAGCACGACATCAAGTGCAGAATCAAGTAAGCAAAAGACAAAACCGAGTAAGAAAATGCAGTTTCCAAATAAAAACCAACACCGGGCAGCGCGAGCATCACCGCAGATAATAGTTGTTGACGAAGAAACCCGGGGACCATTGCTACAGCTAACCGGACCTGGCGAAGATCTGAGGTTGATCGTGCAGGAGACCATGCCTCACTGTGGCGTAACAACAGACACCCAAATCCAGGCCAAACAGCTCTGTCGTGAGAAGAAGCGGATATTGTGTAATTTTTGTGTGCCTCTAAACAATACAATTGCAGAATCAAGTAAGAAACAGACAAAGCCATTTAAGAAAAAAACAAAACCGTGTAAGAAAAAGACAAAGCCAAGTAATAAAAAGACAAATCCAAGTAATAAAACGCAGTTTTCAAATAAAACCCAACACCGGCCTGCACTACTACCACCACAGATAGAGGTTGTTGACGAAGGGACCCGGGGACCATCGCCACAGCTAACAAGCGTGCATCACTGTGACGTAACAACGGAGACTCCGACCGAGAACACAAACAAGCGGGTTTTGTGTAATTTTTTGTGTGCCTCTAAACAATAGTTCTAGCAAAGTTGTTCATTTGGGCTGGATTCTTATAAAAGCTTTTTACCTGTGGCTAGAAAAACATCGCTAAAGCAGAGGTCATCAACATCCAAAACCTCTGGAATTCTGGATTGGGAGCGTCTTAATCTTTAAAATGCCACAATAAAATTTGTACTACGATCTCATGTAAACTAATTCCGATTTTATTACTTGCAGTCTTTTTAATTTCAAATGTTGTGCACCTCAAACTACAGTTTTGTAAATTGGCTAGGTGATTTTTAGAAAGTAAGACATTCAACTGTACATTTATTATTATATTATTAGATATTCTACGAAATAAGAACATATTTGTTTATTACAAAGTATTTGTGTTTTTTATTTCTACCCTGTTTTTGTTTCTTTTCAGGAATCTGCAATAATAAAAAACCTAGAAGCTAAAATATTAGTATTTGAAGTTATATTACAGATACAAAGTGACGAAAATCCAAATAAATCAAAATACGATTTCATAATAGCGTGATGTAATTTAAAAAATTCCGATTTATTTGAATTTTGATCGATGCAATTTATACAAAAGTGCAAAACATTTGCAAAAGTATGCTTAGAAATAACTCTAAAACTGTTTTTACATAATTTTCGTTATTATAAAATCGTTTTGTAAAACGAATTGTGTAATATGATGTGTATAGACGATCGAACAGCTGCAGAAATTATAAACGGCAGTTGTACCAACATTTTGCTATAAATAAATAAATACAGTTATCATTTCTGATTTATGTATAATGTTTTGGTGTACATTTATAAGCGACAAGAGGCAAATTCAGATCGTAAATATAAAACTAGTTACAAATTTGAGTTTAATATTTTCAGGCAAAGTATAAAATTAATTTTTATAAAATGACAAACAGCGAATTCAGATCGTAAATATAAAACGAAATACGTTTGAACTTTTATAAAGGATCGAATTGTAGTGTTTTTAAATTATTTGATTTAAATATTTGAAGCATAATTCACGACAGGGGTCGGTAAAATGTAGTAGGAAAATTAATTTTACATTTTTAAAATGTAATCCAATAGAACAAAAATATTACAGCAGCTAGTCCCCGTCGCTGCGTTAATAAACGGGCAAATGATAACAATACATAATTAAATCAAAGCAAGAGCGCGTCGAATAGCATTTAAAATTATAATATGAACACTGCAAAATTGCATCACGATATTTAGGCAAATTTATTGCCTATGTATCATTTGATGGTAGTTAAAATCACCGACTTGAAACTCGAAAAGTTTGCTGCGGGCGGATTCCCACGGGTGACGGTGCATTTGTTTTGTCAGGACCTTCAAATTTGTACAAAACAATTTAGATGCAAGACACTACAGATATTCATCTAGCTTTCAAATTGTCGTCGGTTTTTATAAATAATTTAATAAAATTATATAAGACCTTTTCATACTTAATAAGACATTTGAATATTGACCATAAATCTGCCGTGCCATTTCAGACAAAGTTTAAAATTGATATTATAAAATGTGAGCATAAGTTTAAACAAGCACATAGACCAATAGGCCATCGAGAAAAGTTTGTACGCGGTACGACAAGTCACGACCTGTTAAGGCGAATGATTAAAATAAAAAGCTAGAGCACTTACAAAGACAGCTTTTTAAAATGATTATCAAGCTTTTAAAATTATAGACGATGCAATTCCGCTGTTATAAATAATAATTTTCAAGAAATATTTAATTTCAAATATGGAGGCGTGACGACACAAGAGTGAAATGACCTTCTGCTCAACACCTTAAAACCTGCAGTAGTTGATAGCCTAGCGGCATACACCGATGCAGCCCAAATGTGGGCACGAACGTACCGGGTTCAAATCCGAGTCGGCCAGAGATTTTTAAAAAATAAAAATTCATCCTGTGAATGCAAGAGAGACAGCCAATACCCAATGAGTACAAGAGAGACAGATTTACCAATTGAAATTCAAAAATAGGCGCTAAATTAAAAACCAAGATGGCCGACCCCCGGAAAGTTTAAATTTAAAAAATTGAACTTAGAAAAAATTAGATTTTAATTTCAAAAATTTGCGCGAAAATTGAAATTAAAAATGGCAGCCGCGTAATTCCGGAAGCAAATTAAAAATTGCCGCCGCGTAATTTAATTAGTAGCTAATGCGTAATTTACTCAGTAGCACATATCAAAATTAATTAGAGCAATCCACGAAATTAATTAGGTCATTTAATTAGATCAATTTAATTTGATTCGCGATTTTAATTGACCTAATTTAATTTTATATCAAAATTTGATTGACAGCTATCAAAAACAAAGTGCCTCTATACTACTTGGCTTCAATCGCGGATTTGCCCTCCCGGAATCCGAACTGAAAATCAGAAAGACCGTCTTTTTCTTCAATTTCCGCGTTTAGTCTGTTGTGGATCATTTTTTCGAATATCTTGCCCATTGCATTCAGAAGGCATATGGGCCTATAAGATGGGGGATCACTTTATTAAAAACTGGTAAAGGATATTAAATTAAAAATTGGCACATGTCTTCTACCAATAAGAGGGCTTATTTAAGAAATGTTTTAAAAAGAATTACATCTAGTATGCTTTGAATTTTCCATAATGCAATACCAACAACAATCTAGCGGCACATAAAAGTTTACATGCAAACAAAATTCAAAACCTACAAAATGTAATTGTTTTTATTTTATCCTATTATGTTATTATGACAATAACTCCTTCGCAACGAGTTGCGTTAAGATGCATTTAACAACACTAGTGTTGTTAAGAAAAATAACATAACGATACTTTATTAGCATTAATCACATGTTGACAGCACTGAAATGTATTGTCAGTCTATGTCAAATTCGATGTTAGTAGGTTAGGTTTTGTTTGTTATTTGACACAAACTGAAGCAAAAGTTAACCTGAAAATCTCAAATTTAACATAAACTGACAGTGCTACCACCAATACAGTATTGAGTTTTTATTTTACTAGTGATACCACCACTCGCTGTTGTGTCATTAATAACCATTTTTCCTATTTTTTCAAGATTAGTATTTTAGGATAAAATAAACCGTGTTACGATATACGTAACGTTATTCGCTTTCTACATTACTCGAGAATTTTAAAGAACTCGCTCCTAACGTCGCTCGTTCATTCAAACTATTCTCTTGTAATGTAAAAACCTTGATAACGTTACTTGTATCGTAAATTACTATTAAGGCAGCCGGTATAATATACAATGAAAACTGGCATTTAATTTAATCATCGCAGCGAGTACTAGCAGGAACAATGTAAATAGAATTTTATATGTGTAGTTTACACACCGCGTTATAGGTAGAACGAAATAGATTTAACTTTAAATATATTAATCGGAATATTTTTCTTAAGCGAAATTCGGAAGTAATGCGTAAAATAAAATTCATTATTGGCAAGCGATGCGCTCCCACTGAAATATTTGAAATATTTTATTAGGTTGAATACGATTTAAATAAAATTATCTGAATACTTCCGAGCTGGTAAATTTTCGAGCATTGTCTAAATAAACATAGCTCGATTAATACTACTTAGGATAGGCCTATTATTGTGTTCATAACGCAATACTGCTAATAGATTTTAGACTAATTTGCATTTATATGTATACACGTAATTGAGTCTCCAACCCATGATACAATTTAAATGAACGCAAACTCATCTTTTACTTACAAAAATGTGGGTAAATATAATTCATACAGTAACTGGAGTTAAGAACATAATAAAGATGTATCGGAATGTATCTTCCAATGGTTCCAAGTTGAACTTTCAAATTTAAATTACTACAGCTACTTACACCTCTAAAAGCTTCACGTAAGGGCTCATTAATTTCTTGAAACTGGAACTACGGAAAACGTTATTGATGTTTTGTTTAGCTAAAACATATTAATGTAATAACACGTTCATTTTCATGGTAGCTATATTTTGAAAACCTTCTAGTTACCTGAGGTACGTACATTCAATAACGATCCGACTGTAATTAAATTAGCATAATTGAAACATGTTTTTATCATCAAAAGGTCGCAGACATTGTAACTATAGCTGAAAGCAATTTAAGCACAAATATTTGTAATATACACCTTGATACTTAATAGTAAGGCAGCGAAGGCATCTCGCCCACGAAAAATCGAAGTGGTTTCACCTTCCGAAGTTCATTCAGAAACATTGCCCAATATGTTTCTATTTTTAATAAAGATTGAAGTTAACACTTTTACTTAAACCGTATTTTTTAACCTTGAAGCACTCTACATAGGGTGAAGTGGGGCGACTGTGGACTGAAAATTTAAAGTTTCACTTTGTTGTGAAACTACTACAATAAAAAAAGTACCTCTGTACAAACCTTCTAGGATACAGTTTCACATATTTTGGAGTGTGTCGTCATAAGCTAAAATGCATTTGGGTATTGTTTACCTTTTGTACATCTAATTTTTTTAGCCCTGTGGGTCCACAGTTACCCGTACTTTCGGGGCGACTGTGGACCAAAGTGGGGGAATTGTGGACGCCCCAGTATAAAGCATTAAAGTTTAAAGTGCATGGGGCAATTGTGGGATAAGAAAACACACATTTTTTAAATCTTCATTCAACTTTTATCAAACAAATACTCAAAATATTTCATAAAATACATTTTAATATATAGGATACAAATTCAGCAACTCAAAGGATATTCTTCAACTTGCTTAAGTCTTCAGAAAAATGTAATTTTCCATCAATTGCTTTTGGAAATTGAAGAATTCCAACTATAGCGTCGTAGCTAAATTGATCTATACGATCTTCCGATCCAAACTCAAAATATACCCAGTACACCTCTTCAAGCACTTGGCTTCTATGTAATCTTCTTCGTTGTTCATTAATATTCCAATGCAATGACTAATTGTCCTTTGTTCACCCTTAAAATGATGTATCTCCTCAATACCATATTATCGTTGATGGGCTCTTGTACAGAAGTTGCGACTTCTAGGTCGTCTTCTTCATCTCCTTCAGGTTCGTACGAATCATTGCTTTCGTCATAAACTATAGGATCACTTTCATATTCATCGCTGCTTACCTGCTTGTTGGGCTGCTTTTTACTTTTCTTTGTTGATTTTTTCTTAGACTTAGCAGCCTTTAGTGTTTTAAGATATGCTTCTGTGGTAATTACTTCAGCCACATCTATTCTCTTTCTCTTTTTTTTTGCTTTCTGACTTATCAGTTGGTTTAACCGCAGAAAGTAAAATGCTTTCCAAAGATACTGATGCCACAGTCGCACTATTGTTAGTATCTAAAACATGTTCAGTTACAACTGTAGAATTATTATCCTCAATATTCGACTCCACTGAATGATTTTCTTGACCAGCATTATTTAACTCATTGTTTTGTTCCTTATGCCTGTTTTACGAAAGCCACTGATAATTGACGTTTCTCTAATAGTATTCCATGTCTTTCCCAAGAGATTAGAAAAATCAGATTTGGTTAATTGCTTTCCCAGGTTTCTGCGCTGTCAATCTGTCAGTAAAGCGTCCCAAGAAGATTTGACACCCTTGAAAACAGCAACATCTAAATGTTGCAACATCGCAGAAGTGTACGGTGTTAATTTTAAAAAAGTCAACCAATTGTGGTGAAATATGTGACAGATGACCATCGTATATTAGCAATGCTGGTCGTTCTGTACATGATTTTAAAAATACACCTTTGAGCTACAGATGAAATACTTCTTCGGTCATCCAACCGTTTTCTGACACGTAGTATGAAGTTTCTGGATATTATACAGGGTGATTCGGGAGGAAGTGGCAATATTTTGAGGACATGTCGAGGAAGCCAAACTAAGTAAAATAAGGTCATATGTTTAAGTCCGATTTTCATTTGTTTCAGGGATAATTGACTTTTTCTTAAAATGTCAAATCTCATCAATTTTTTGCCTATTACGACGTTACGTTGATGTAGTGACCTTATGCACGTAATTCTGAGAGCGACCAGAACTTGTGTGTAATTAGGTCAAAGTAGGCAACTGAAATGAAAACTGACAGTTAGTTGTTAAAGTGACAGTTGTTCAACATTAGTTTTATGAAGTTGTAAAAATGCCCCACAAATTTAGTCATAAAGAATATGCCGATATGATATTTGTTTATGGGTTCTGTAATAGTAGTAATGTTCGTGCAGTGGAGGAGTATCGACGTCGTTTTCCGAATCGAAGAATTCCTAACAAGCGAGTATTTCAAACTGTTTTTACACATGCCGGCGAAACTGGGACATTTCCAAGTGCAAGTATTGTTTCTGAAAGAGAACACGGAATCGCTGTTGGACTTGAAGAAGATATTCTGGATGTGGTAGACGAAAATTCAGAGATAAGTACAAGACGCATCGCAATCCAATTTGAAATACCACAAACAATGGCTTGGAAAACACTTAAACAACAGGGTTTGAACGCTTATCATTTGCAAAAAGTACAAAATCTCCACGAAGGCGATTATCCTTTAAGGCTACAATTTTGTCGTTGGATTCGGGAAAACAGAAGATTGTGTAAAGGCATTTTGTGGTCGGATGAAGCTCAATTTACGCGAGATGGAATTAACAATTGCCACAATAATCATCGATGGTTGGACGAAAATCCCCATGCTACGATAGAACACAATTTCCAACATCGATTTAGCATTAACGTTTGGTGCGGTATTCTAAATGATCAATTATTCGGTCCTTTCGTATTAGATGCGCGCCTTACTGGACAAGGATTTTTACGTTTTTTAGAAGACCATTTAGAAGAAATATTGGACGAAGCACCTTTAAATATTCGACAACGAATTATCTTCCAACATGATGGAGCGCCTCCTCACTATTCTAATAATGTACAAAATTTTTTGAATACCACTTTCGGCGATCGTTGGATTGGCAGAGGCGGTCCGCATCCTTGGCCACCGAGATCACCGGATCTCACTCCCCTCGATTTTGCCTTTGGGGATGGATGAAGTCGTTAGTTTATGCTACTAAAGTGGAAACGAGGGAAGCGTTACTAGATCGTATTCTTAATACAGCAGCTATCATTAGAGCGAGCAATCGTTCATTGAAACTCGCTACTAGTGCAGTCTATAAACGCGCAAATAAGTGTATCGAAGTGGGCGGTGGCGTTTTCGAAAATTTGTCGTAAATTAATGCTATTTTGTTTATTTTTGTAATTCATTTTGTAATAAATTTTTGTTTGCTTTTTAAATTATACAATTAATCAAAATATCTCCGAAACAAATGAAAATCGGACTTGCACATATGAGTTTATTTTGCTTATTTTGACTTCCTCGATATGTCTTCAAAATATTGCCACTTCCTCCCGAATCACCCGTATATTGAGATGAATTGATATCACCACTTATGATATGAGTTTTTAGCAATTAGTAAAATAAGCTTTCTTTGTATATTTTAATTTACTTGACCCAAATAAATAGTATTATGCCCTTTTTCGTATTTCATTTATCTGCAATTTTATTCTCGTTACGCTAGCTCAGTAGACAGTCAACTATATTCAAAGGGGTGAATTCATAATAATTTGTAAATTTTTACCTAAATTGGTGCGCCACTGGCCACCAAAATTAGTTCCAAATACGCAGCCGCAAATGTGTGCACTGCTGTCAAAATTACAAAAATGGTTCGTATTGTGCTGCAAGCGTTGTTGACTTTAAAAATCAAATTTGTGAACATTCGAAGAGATATTTATTTAAATCGTAATGCTTTGGCGGTTATTATTCTCATTTGTTTCAGGAATTAATTTGTCTTATGACGTCAGAAGAGACGCCGACTGAATTTCTGCAATTGTTTAATCTCCACCTAACCTCACACGGACTCTGGTTAATAATTTGAAAAGCGCTTTCGCTGGAGCTTAGAAGATGCTTGAATCTTGTTCAGTACGGTATTGTCTCGCATGCACACAAATTTCTGGATGCCCATACTGATATTTAGCTTACTACAGTACCTTAAACTTTGAGGTGTTTTCGTTCGGTGATCGTAAAGGGGCCCCGCTAGTATCTTATTCTGCAACGGTTTACCCCGCTGTTTGTGCTGCTGGTCGGTGTCCTGCACTCCTGTCTGATGCGTCGCAGTAGAATGCCCTGGCTCTGAACCCTCTTTTCGGCTGAAATCCTTCTTCGTAGTCTTGATGTGGGTGGCGAACGTTTCCTCGGAGATGCTCTTGGTAAAGTTATTTATTGTTGCGGTAATCGCCACAAACGTTCTCATATGAACTTTAGCAGCTGCTTAACACAGTGAAATACCTTTTGGCTCAAAATATTTACTTTTATTGTATAAAAACTTTATTCAAATGGAGCACAAAATTTCATGTCAAGCTTCTATAATTAATTCAATTGTTATCTGATGCAGTCCGATATAAACAAATGCTAATCTAATACTATACAAACGGAAATAAGCCAATTTCAAATCAATTACATTTTGAAATAAATTTCCTTACAAATTATTAAATTTAAACCTTTCTTATATCTAAAATATTATCTGCATTTTTAATTGTCAAGATGTCTCTTTGCGCCACTACACGTTTTATTATTTGCTTTGCTCTGTTCACTCGCGTAATTGCACTAATCCTTTTAAAGAGTTCACTTTCTTCATAAATGCTTTCGATGTCCATCTGTCTTATTTTCCCTCGATTTTTCTCTTGTCTTGCTGTTTACTTCTCCCTTGCTTTATCCAATCTGGTCTGCTTCTCACAATTGCTATTGTAAGTCTCTATGCCTGCCTTCTTAATTGCTCGTTGCAAAATTATTATTTTTCTGGCTTCTTATACCTTTTTAGATTGTTCACAACTTGACCTACTTAGCTATGTTGAAATCTACGCTTCATTGACCTGCACATGGCAAACCTTTTTGTAATTATTCTTTTCTTTTGGTTTGGCTATTCATTCTGCACAAACCTTATATTTAATTAATTTGAATTTCGACTTCAACCCTGGGAAAAACAAGTTTGCCATTTGCGTTCCTTACTCAATTCATTTATTAATACTGGCATCTCTATTCCAGTGCATTTACTGAATGAAATTTAAGCTTAGTATTGCAGCTACATAAAACACCCCAACTCTGTGCTTATTGACTTGTTTTCTAAACTGTACTGCAAGCAGAGTAGAGCCTCAGGCACAAGACCATTACAATATTTATATATTTTTAATTTTAATTTTAATTTTAATTTTAATTTTAATTTTAATTTTAATTTTAATTTTAATTTTAATTTTAATTTTAATTTTAATTTTAATTTTAATTTTAATTTTAATTTTAATTTTAATTTTAATTTTAATTTTAATTTTAATTTTAATTTTAATTTTAATTTTTATTTTTATTTTTATTTTTATTTTTATTTTTAATTTTATTTTTATTTTTATTTTTTTTTATTTCTATTTTTATTTTTATTTTTATTTTTATTTTTATTTTTATTTTTATTTTTATTTTTATTTTTATTTTTATTTTTATTTTTATTTTTATTTTTATTTTTCTTTTATTTTATTTTGGTACTCAGCCAACAGCCGTTAGGCCAATTATAGGCGTCGCTGTACATTTTATGGGAACTTCCAACCCCACTAACTTATGCAGTATCATAGGTGATATATTAAATCCATTTGCATTCACGCGGGCAAGAACGGTAGTGGTTTTTCTTCCGGGACCCCCTGTCTGTTTTTGAGCAATTTCGCCAACACCAGTTACAACTTTAGTATTTTTTGGATCGTAATTAAACTAGGTTTCGTCAGCATTCCATACTTTGCTGGGATGTTCGTGTAATGTTTTATCATTCAGAACCTTCTCTAATTTGTCAAAAAAATCATAAATAACGAAAGGGTCTGTTTGCTGTCGTACACGAGA
>OW679194.1:127337887-127458180 GCA_940337035.1 Agriotes lineatus
TTAAAAAAATTTAATTTTGTTTATTTTTGCGTTAATTTTGAAATAGAAGGGAATAATAATTTTCTCATAGGTCAGGCTTTACACTTGCCGAAAATAGGACTCTACAAATACAGGATAATGTAACAAAAGAGTCGAAACGTTTCAACAATAAGACCGGTCCCTTAAATAGAGGCGCGCGCCGCAAATATTTCAAATAGCCTTGACAGCGCAGTTCGAGTGGTGGATGCAGTTACGATTTCTACGCAGGTGCGGTTACGATCGCTATGCAGATGCGGCGGGTGCAAACCCCAGCGGGATAAATTTTTTTAAATTTGAAAATGTATTTAATTAATTAGAATCGTGAACATATTTTTACTCCTAACTTAATTTGATCTTTAAATTATTTAGTGTCACAATGTCGACGAGGGAAGTTCTGGGTAAAGCCTTTTACAGATTTCTACGAGTAGTTATCATATAACTAGTCAAACAGTTTCTTTGATATTGAAATAAAATCAGAGGTATAAATGTTATCTGAATAATTAAGTGGAAGAAAAAAACTAAAAACCGAGATGTAGAGAATCGTTAAATCCCTTAATGTATTTGTTGCCCTTCTTCTTCTTCTTCTTCTTCTTCTTCGGGTGCCTATCTGTTCCAGACGTTGGCTATCATATTGGCTAATCTAATTTTGTTTACAGGTGTCCGAAATAGTTCTGTGGTTGTCATGGAGAACCAGGTACTTAAATTTTTAAGTGATGAGATTCTTCTCGTTCCGGCGCTTTTATTTCCTTTCACTTTTACTTGAAATATGCACTGCAAGAGCTTATATCTGTTATAATTTCGCATGATGTGGCCTAGACATTGTAATTTTCTTGTTTTAATTGTATTCAGGATTTCTTTTTCCTTTGACATTCTTCTAAGGATTTCAATGTTACGTAGTTACATGCTCTGCCCATGATACCCTTAGCACCCTTCTATAGAGCCACATCTCGAATGCTTGGATCTTTCTCGTCATTGCTTCTGTCAGTGTTCATGACTCCACTTCGTATAGTAATACTGAAAGTACATAGAAGCGTACCATTCTTAGTTTTGTGTTCATGGTTAGGGCTCGACATTTTAATGAATACACTTCTGCTCTCTTTGTTGCGAGTGGTCTCATTGATCATTTATGATTGTGCCGAAATATGTGTATTTGTTGACTCTTTCAATTGTTCCACACTCTAATCTTAGTTGTCGAGTGAGAACGTTCTTCTTGTTAATCATCATATATTTAGCCTTTTTGATGTTGATATCAAGTCCATATAGTTGGCTACTGGTTATTAATCTATCCATTAGTTGTTTCAGATCTTGCATATTATCGGTGAATATTACTGTCATCAGCGAATCTGTTGTTGTTTAATCGCTGTCCATTAGCTTTATTATCGGTCGCATTAACGATTCAATTAAAGACTCACTCAAGCTTGTAGTCCGACCTTGATCGTCAGACGATTCAGTTCAATTTTATCGGCTTGCATAGCCAGCGATCGGGCAGTCTTTTATCAGTTCAAGCGCTGGAAAGTTTGGGTGACATTCTAGATGTTAAGTTATTGTAATACTGAATATTAGTTGTGACTTAATTGTAATTTAATTACGATTAATAATTGTGCCACCGGTGAAACTAAATTATACTTACTGTTACTGGTATATTTCTTGTTTATCTATACTTACGACCCTTCATGAATCTGCTCGTCGCTTTTTAGATTTTCATAGGTTGTGAAGAGAAATCCAAGGTAGATGGTGAATTGATTTGTTAGCTAGGTTTGTGTTTTTGTTCTGAATAACGACTAGCGCCCATTTGTACTAAATTAGTAAGTTTTTTTCTAACCTTAAAACCGCTGCCTGGTCCTTATTCACGTCATATTCTACCGAAGGTTTGAGCTAGTCAGGGCTGTGTTCACCCCTCGTTTAAGGGTGGCACAAAATCAGAGGATTTATATTTAGAAATGACCATATTCGGTGAAATTATGTTTATTTTGCGAGTCACACGCAAAGCAAAAATATAATGAATTTTAAATGTGTAAAATAGAGCTACGTACATATATATCAATTGCACGGTGTTTAATGTTGGCTTATAAATACCATGTGAACAGATACTCTAATTGCAACTGCGATGTCATGTCTGCATACCCATTCGTAGTAATTACGTGATTTTAGTTTATTTGATTTTTGGCGTAAAAGTCCTACCAGCTAGATAACAATTCAAAGTATTAAGTATTACATCGATTTGTTAATACCGAAATAACATAGAAGACGCAAAACTGCAAACAGCTCCAATACGATATTTTGCTCAGTAGGAAATAAAATATAACACTTAACTACTACTTCCATTATAGCTTTTACGACTGCATTAATTTTTACAGCTTTTGTAGCAGCAACAGATTCACACTAAACGTGTCTTAAAAATACATAGTAATGATACCTTTTATGCGTTTTATTGACAGTAACATTGCAGTATCCTGACGCTCTAGCGTATGAACGAACGGCGCTTAAATTGGAAGTTTTAAAGTATCGCCTTGGGAACCTGTGTTTCTTTTGTATATTTACAGTTATTCAGTTGTTTAATCCGACTTTTCGTAAATCTTATCCTCGGTGACGGTATTAAGACTTCCTGAAATTGACTCGCTTATTGTCATGAGCGGGTAAAGATGGGGTTTATAACAGTAAAAGCAAATTTATTTCAAATATTATCTACTTATTGTAAAAACTAGTAAAGATATAAATTAGAAAAAATGTCGTTTTAATAAACGTATTTTCTCTGTCGAGTAGTACCTAATATTAATAATTGATATTCTTCCTGTTTCGTCAGATTCCTTTAGATTTATATCAACTTTATAAAATAATATTAGCTATCTCGGCACGTTTCTTAACTGTCAGTGCGTTTTCCACCCCAATAAGTTCACGTCAGGCATTTTAAAAGCTATTTTAACGTCCAAAATGGGACGCCAGCATTAGGAAAACGTTCGATGTTATTTTTAAACATAGGTAAAGCCTAAATTTCAAAAATTAAAGTACAAACCGGCTAACACTGAAATGAGAAAAAATATGAAAATAGAAATTTCAGCTTGAATTGGTTTTGGCAAAACAATAAAGGACAAAAAATAAAGCATCTGGTTCAATTCACTCATTTTTCTACAGCACACATGATGAAATAAACTTCAGCCATCAAAGAAATGTGGGCGATCTAATTCATCTTTGCTACGTTGAGATTAAATTTGGTTCAAACGTCCGTTACCTCAGTATTTGTTCCTAAATTAATATCGGTTTTATCGACGTACGTATTTGTTGTACTTTTGAAGATTTAATTAAATTTAATAAAATATTTTGTAATAACTCAACAGTCGTCTTTAAAACTAATTAAATTTTAAAGCTGCTAATTGCCCTTTCTTATTTAAATAAAATGAGGATAAATAAAAATTATAAGTTTGAACGTTCTATGTTACTAGATATAAAGAACGAAAGTTCTCGACTTTCCCTATATTCTGTTTTGGTAGAGTTCCAAAGTGGACAGTTTTATCAATTCAATTAAGAAGATGGAAGTTGTATTTAAGCTCTAAATGTGATATACAAGTAAACAATAGCAATAAACACAACAGCTTACAGAATATACTGAAGAGCAAATAAAAAAATCTGTAAAGGGGATTTACATGGAACTTCCCTCGTTCGAATTAGATCAATTTGCAAAATAAAATAAAATTAGCCCGCTGGGGTTTGAACTTTCTCCGTATCTGCATAGCGACTGTAACCGCATCGATTTGTTGAACTGCGCCATCCAGGTTTATTGGAAGGAGCGCCGATCGCCCGCCTCTATTTAACAGAACAGTCTAATTGTTGAAACGTTTTGACTCTTTTGTGGCATTATCCTGCATCTGTTCAGTCGAATTTTCAACAAGTGTAAAGCCTGACCTATATGAAAATTACTACTTCCATCTATTTCAAAATTAACACAAAAATAAACAAAACTTAATTTTTTAAGGTATTTACCCTGTATATATTTGTCTCGGTTTCATGCCAGGTAACTATATAATCCAAGCAAAATATCGTCATCCTCCAACAAATAGTTTTTGAGTTATACCGCCAACAGACAGACAGACAAACAGACAGACAGACAGACAAACAGACAGACAGGCAGGCAGACAAACAGACAGGCAGACAGATAGAAAAACAGAAGGAATTGATAAAACCTGTTTTTCGTCATCTAGGGACCCTAAAACGTAAAGATCTGAAGAAATCTCGGAAGATGATTTTTTCGCGCAATTAAATCTCACAACCTAGACGAATGTAAACCGGTCTAGGACATTTGGGCACGGCCGTTTAGGCGCGGCCGTCTGGGCGCGGCCGTTTGGGCGCGGGGACACTTGGGCGCGAGACACTTGGGCGCGAGACACTTGGGCGCGAGAAAGGGTCAACATTGGGATTCAGGAACACATTAAAGGTGAATAATTTCAATTTGGCATAAATAAACAAACATTTATTAAATCATTATTTATCCTGAGAAGTTAATGTAATTAATCAAAAAAATATTAAAAGAATAATCTAATTATTTATTGAAACCGTTATGAGATTAATTTTAAATAAGGTGGTAGTATGTACCTATATTAGTTAAATTTTTCAATAAATCCGAATAAAAATAAAGAAGGTAGAATATTAGATTAGTTTTGAAATAATTCTGAATACATAAAAAAGGCAGTACCTATGTTAGATATGAAATAATAATTCTGAATTGAAATAAAGATGGAAATAGATTATATATAGGTGTTGAAAATAATTTTAAATAAAAATTCATTTATTGTGCTGGTAAATGAATAATGCTATGCTATATTTAATCGATTGATGGTTCTAATGTTTAATATGTTTCTAATATGTGTTCTGTTTTCACCGAAACTAGTCGGCTTCGAGTTTTGTTTATAGTGATAATACTTAACAATAAACCTTAAATTTTAAAATAATTAATTATGTTCGTTATGTTATGAACCGACTAACTGAAGATAAAAGCAGAAATAAGAATAATAGTAAATAATCATATAAAAAAGATTAATTTTAATAATCAAAATATATTTTTGACATTTTTACCATTATAATAATATTATTCTTAAAGTAAATATATACAATTTTTTAAAATATAAACAAGAAGCATCCACGCATTTATTTCATAATTGTACGAAATGCCTCTTAAAAATTCTAGAATGTCCCTATTGTTTACGCCGTCTACATGATTATATTGATTATTATAATCTTTAACCAAATTTTTTATTTTCTATCAGACTGGATAAATTTTTGTTTTTTTTTCAGTGGGCTCATTTCCCGCAAGTAACTGTTCATAAGCAACGTCTCTCCTTCGTTGAATAGTTTTCAGGCTGTCGACGAATCTCCAAAAGGTTGGATGGTTCATCAATAGCTCTGTTTGTACCCAATCTCTATTCATTTATTCTTTGTTACTTATTATTTTAATGTAATAAATCTCCGCAAAAGATTTGCTAGTATTTACCGGAAAGTTAAAATTTTTAACTTGCTTTAATAATATTCTAATTTTTGACAATTAATATTTCTATACTAAATTTTTGCCGCCCGCCACCTCCTTGGACGTGCTTTAGGTAATTTTCGATATTTAAAATAAATTTTCAGACCTATGAATAGTAGAGCTAGCTAATACTAATATACGTTAATTAGTTTCCTCGCGCACAAATGTCTCGCGCCCAAGTGGCTCTGCGCCCAAATGTCTTCGCGCCCAAACTGCCGCGCCCGAACGGCCGCGCCCAAACGGCCGCGCCCAAATGTCCGGCTCCGAATGTAAACATGTCATCCCATTACGGAATTAAATTATATAAAAATAATTTAGAAGCACATTTACAGAGTTTCTTGAAATACATACAGTTGTCCTATTTTGTTGAAACCATATGGTATTATTACCAGTGCAATATTAACTAGCTGATAATTGGTAAGTCAGTTAGTTGTCTCGTACTAAATCTTCATATAAATTCTTTGAAGTAGTAATAACTAACAATTTAAGTCTCTACTTAAAACATATCGTATTTATAGGAAATCCGAAATCCCCTAACTTGAGTGGTATTTAGCCAGTGAATACCGTCACTCAGGTCATCAGGAAATTACTTACATTTTATGAAAATAGCTACTAGACTCAAAGTTAGTTATGTGTTTTTTCTTAAATGGTTTCTATATTTTTATACCATTGCCAGGGCTTTCATTGTAAAATATATACAGTGTGCTGCACAGTACTGTTATTCGCAATAGATGCAGTCGCCATTAGCATTACAGTTAACCTTGTTCTTCAGTAGCATTGATAAGCAATTAATGTTTATCTTTAAAATTACATTGCGCATAAGTAGGTATAAAAGTCAGAGTATTCGAAATTTAGTACAGAAAGTTTGTCACCGCAATACAATATTATTTTTAACAATTTTCACGTATAACGTCTCAGAATTTACATAAATGCATGCTGATCAACTATCTGATATAAACTTAACAATTACAGCTTATCTTCTAGGCGAGGTTTCTTGGTTACTACTACCGAGAGATAAAATAAATTTATAATAAGTGTCGCCTGTTATTCGTGTTATACGTTTAACAGTACTGAAGTGTTGTTGATGTGTAAGTCAATGTCAAATTCCAAGTTAACAGATTATGCTTTGCGCCAGTCTGCTCCAAATAACAAGATTAGGTTTCGTTAGACTGACAGTCAGTGCCACTAACAATACACTTCAGTAGTACTGCGAAAAGTATAACACGAATCACATGCACTCTAATTGTAAATGTATTTGATCTCTCGATATCTTCTCTAGGATAGTTTCGGTTAGTTCTGGAACATTCAATATGAAAAGTAATAGCGATCCTATATTCGAATCTTGTAAAACCCCTAAATTTAAAGTTACGAAATATATCATATTCTTGGGGGAATATATCTATTGTTCACATGATACGTTAAATAAACCCAAATTTCATTTTAACTCAATTTCTTCAATAAGACTTCATTCGAATCCATTATATCAAAAGCTTAAAGCCTACAACCATAACATTATGAACAAAATTCATTAACCGTGTTCCAAGCAAGTTTTTAAGATAAACAATATTGACAGTCACTAATATAGAGGCGTATGTGATTCCAAATTAAAACCTGTGTTTTGTGATACCATATTTATTGTAATATTTTTTGTTTCTTGTTTATTTTCCTTAAAAACCAAAGATAAAAGACGCGTCAACAGCTATGGACACTTAACACCTTACAAAGTTGATACGAGAACAATAAATTGATAGATATAAAATAGTCCAGTAAGTTTTAAAAGAAATAACAAATGTAGGGTCTGCAGGAATTTCTGACACTACAACTTCTGTAATAAAGAACGCTTTGAAAAGCATATCAAACAGCGAACGCCAAGAGAGAACAGAATAGTACAAGAGATGATGAAATAAGATGGTAAATACGTTATAAGACATGAAACAAATCTACAAGAAGTACCTAATGGAATCCAGAATACCAAATGGCTGGTTTTATGCCCTAACAGTCCTAACTAAGAAGATAACTTTAAAAAACTGAAGAATTATTATCAATATATATACCGGGTGCTGACTTGCGCGACGCACCATAGGAATTTGCATAGTAAATTCTTTATGTTCAATTATTTGCTCCCCTAATTATTTTAGAGCTTAAGTGTAAATACATTTTTTGTAGAGACAAAAATACTGCACCCATTCATACTGTTGCTAACAATTTTTCATTTTCCGGAACTGAAGGAATGCAAAAAACAAACTAGCATTTTCACAAAAATCAGTGATGCCATGGAATTATTGAAACAAGCCAATGCCAACGCAAATACGTGCGGAGCGACAATATGTGTTGTTTGTTTGTTTGTCATTGATGTTTCATTATTAATTATGTTCTGTTTAATGTCTCTAAGGTACCTAGACCTTGTCCATAACAAAAATTGTTTTACGAGTATGGTGGACGTTCGTTAACTAAGCTCCTTGTTTATTGTAAAATATCCGTATCGGCAAATTCCAAACAGTACAACCATTAAAAGACTGATTTATTTTAAGTTTAAACTACAGGCACGTTATTAAATAATTGTAGGTGTAATAACGAGGTTCAGAACTTACACCAAAACGAGAAAAACGACAATAAATTCAATCTTTTAACGGCAGTGACTGGATGATAGCCCCGCACGCACTTGCGTTGGCATTGGCTTGTTTCAATAATTCCATGGCATCACTGATTCTTGTAAAAATGCTAGTTTGATTTTTTGCATTCCTTCGGTTCTGGAAAATGAAAAATTGTTAGCAACAGTATGAATGGATGCAGTATTTTTTTCTCTAAAAAAATGTATTTACATTTTAGCTCTAAAATAATTAGGGGAGCAAATAATTGAACATAAAGAATTTACTATGCAAATTCCTATGGTGCGTCGCGCAAGTCAGCACCCGGTATATATATAATCCACTCGTATCTATCGCAAAAGGGGCGACCGACTCATTTGTACACTGCCCAATCATCTGCAAACCTCAAAGTAAGCTTTTCACTTTTCGGTCGCTTCCCAAAGACGGAGAAATTTGAAATTTTTATAGAAGTTAGTCGATATCCTACTAACAGCTGTTAGAGTAAAAATTACCAAAGCAAGACATGTGGGTTGAACTATAGGGGATGAAATGAGTCTTGCGAAAAAAGTGACCGACTAAATTTCGAACTTCGCCTTCACCTACAAAACCTGAAATTTGGAACAGCCATTTTCTTGGCGCTAATTTTGATGAGAACCGTCTCAAATCTCAAAAATTTAATATGGGGGATCCAATATGGCGAATTTAAGAAAACTCAACTTTTCAGGTTTCGATCCCTGCCAAAAGCCGTAGCAGCTTGAAATTAGGAGCTAGTCCATATCATAGGAACAACCCTTAAAGTCAAACATTTCTAGAATAGTACATGGGGTTGAATTATAAAGGATGAAATGAAATAGGGGTTGTTGTGCAAACATTTTTTTCACTTCGAGAAAGCTTTTTTTCATCGGCGTAACCTATAGTTTTTAGTGACTCACTGATCTTAAGATCCAAATTAACTTTTAAAATCAAACCCGGAGAAAGTCATGGGGACATTTTCGGAGATATGGCTTGCACCAGACGATGTATGAAATCAATATATGAATCTATTAGATAAACGACAGTTTTGGCAAAGCTATCGAGCGCAATTTACACACTTATAGTAGGTACGTCTGGCGGAGAAAGGCTTATGTATTAGTAGACCTATTTGACTCGACACAAGTATGGGCAGTGCTTAATGGTCTAAGTAACGGTGGATTAGATTATAGATACACGAGTCTCATTAATTACATAGTATATACAAACTCTACTGTAGAAAAAACGATGCAAATAAAACCTAATAAATTTAAGATATATCGTGAAGTATAATAACCTCGCTTCCAAAACCATTCACATTAGCTTTAGAGGACATGTTTCAAACGCTAAACTCGCTAAAAGTGGACGACTAATTTGAGATACGTTGTGAAAACGTATCTACTCGAGATAAGCTGATGACATAACACTGATAGCAAAACGCAGAAGAATAGTTAAAAGAAATGTTGGAACAACTGAACACAAAATTAAAGCATATACGATTGAAAATAAATCTAAACAAAACAATATACTTAGCAAACGAGACAGTACAACAACAAGAGAGATTATTCTAGAAGACAAATTAATAGAGAAAGTAGATTCCTACCTTTATATATCTAAGCCAAACATTGGAAATGTCAAGGAACAGCCTGACAGCGGACTTAGATAGAAGATTGTCATCGACGTAGTCAGCTTTCGGAAGGCTACAAGTAGTATAAAAGTCTGATACCAAACACCCTAACAGATCAAACATTCGACCAATATATGCTATTTATAGTTCTAAACAAAACGATCACACAGAAGCTTCAGGTTATACAAAGAGCAAAGGAGAGAAGAACACACACAAATACCTAATACTAAAATACGAAGAAAATATAAAGTGACCGATGTAATCATACTAAAATGGAAAAGAACAATAAAGAATGGCAGATGAACACCAAGGGTTATAGAATGGAGACCCCCTAGGAATCAAAAGAAACGCAAAACTACAAGCCAGGTGGACAGGTGACATAAGAAAGGTGCCAGTGTACGACTGATTGGGAAAAGCACTTAATGGAGAAGAATGGAAAACGTAACAGAAGCTTACATCCGACGATGGATAGAATAAGCTAGAAAAGAAGAAGAATATGAAGAAGTAAGATTGGAATAAATTCTCCAGAATTACCCAATACAGCATTTATATCGGCCATTTCTGTATATCAAGAATAATTCGCTGTAGTTTACTACCCCTCTCTATTTCTATTCTAATTCTTCCATGGCGACTTTAAATTTAATTGAAACAGGCTACTGCGGAAGACTTAGATTTAAATGTATTTTTGTACAAAGACACTCGTAGCGATTAAGATTCGTTGGATTTTCTATTTTTCGGGTACTTACAGCATAGTTGAGTAAATCACGTCTAAGTGTCTAATACGACCCTCGACAGTCTGTTCCTGTACAAAAAATTATCTGGCTAGGTGCCGCCCTGTCTCCACGTGGTCGCCCAGCGTTGAACACGAAGGAATTGCAATATTTAACAAGTAAAGGTTTTCTAATAAATGTACATTGATGATTACCTAGCCAAATACCAAATATCTTCCATATATAGTGTATATGGCCTACATTTCGCCAACTATATCGCAAAACGAAATCAAAACAATATCAAGCACGATAATTATGTTGTGTTTGGTATCCTTATAAACAGAAATCGATGAGATAGCACATTCTGGAAATAAAATAATTCCAACTAGCAATTGGAAGGTGTTATAGAATAATTAATAATCAGAGCTGACAAATAATCCCCAAAAAGACAAATTCGGGGCAACAGCTCAAGATAAAAAGCTTAAGGCGATATAAATTGCTCCGGTATCGGAGGCAAAGATTCATTCGAAGAGCGACTTTGCACAATTCAAAACGTTTCTGTTGCCGAACCCGATTCAAAGCAATCCGGTTATTCAGCAGGAGGCCGAAAAACAACTGTCGATAGCCTAGTTCAGGTCCAACCCCATCGTTTTCCATGGAGTATGGCGTAAGCAATCACTCGATGACCTATGTTGCCAGACCCCGTCACTTCCCTCGTTTCTTAGAGATAGCACCTTGGTCGAACACTTCTTCGGACGCTCGACAACACCTAATCCAGACAAAAAAAAGCTCAATATTCTACACTTTACCTAGTTAATCTATGGATTAGCTAGTTATTCTATACAATAACTATCTGAAATCAGTTAATGTGTGAAATAGTATGAAATAAAAATTATTAAATATAATGCAACTAGTGGGTTCTTGATTATCAAAAATTATTTCTGTTTACAGAAGATATATTGTTCCTTCGGACTCGCGAAATTGCCTAAAACAATATATCGAGTGGAAACAGAAATGATTTGATAATCGAGAAGACACGAGTTGCATTCGGCTAGATTATATCACGAGTCAATAAACAACGTTTGAATACTGTATTTTAAATATTAAAAGTACAGTTAATGTGGCTGTTATGACAATTGTACTAACAGCAGGTAACGTGATGATTGTGAAGGCGTGTGATTATCACCTATTAATCAGGAAGGTATGTGATTATCAGTTGCTATGTACATTATCAAAAGTTAGTACATGCGTAGCTATACATTTTGCCGTTTTTCATTGATTGATGTTAGAGGGAGTGGTATAATCAACTTAACACAACATAATACGCTTATATACCGGATGACAATTAGAACAGGGCCATGTTTATATCTTCTTTATTTATGAATGGATTTAGATAACATTTTATACGAAGATACTAAAGATAATTTCTGATTGGCCAATAAATATAGTCAAAATGGCCGACTTTCGGTTTCACCGGAAATGATACCTACTTTGATTTTTTAAATGGATCACCCTGTATATTTTATGTTTTTCGGAATCTACAAGTAAAATTACATAAACCAGTCTCACCAAATGTTCATTTTCGCAAACAAACAAAAATTTTCTTCAACTTTAATTTTTTACGATAGAAGGCTGTGAGGTGAAAAATTATGTTCTAATTGACCCAAGCAACTACTGATAATAGCTATTTTATCAATGAAAAATCAATAACAAACCCTTAATAAAAGAACAGGTTTGCTAAACACTTTTTTTAAGAAAAAGTCACTTTTTTAACCGGCACCTACTAAGGGCCATCTTGCCATTAGATAGAAAATTTAATTACCAATCTAACGATATGCGTCATGCACTACTTTATATTTATCTAAAATTGAAGTATAATTAATTAATTAATTTTTTATATTTTTGTGTAATATCTAAGCAAATTCGGCAGCACTGTTGTATGTAATTTGAGTCGTAGATTGCGAAAAACATCAAATATATAGGATGTTCCATTTAAAAACCAATGTTGGTGTTATTTCCGGTAAAACCGGAAGTCAACCATTTTGATTATACTTGTCAATCCGAAATTATGTCTAGTATAATTTTATCAAATTTCATCCAAATTCATTCATAAGTAATGGAGATCGAGGTATGGCCCTGGTCTCATTGTCACCCAGTATACTGATTGAAATAAAACGCGTGTTTGCTTTATGAACCAATATAATAAACTGTTTTAACTTTGTTTACGATCGTCGCCTACGCAACATGAACCAGATGGCTAGATCGTAAGATTACTCGCCCTCAAAAAAAAAAAGGAAATGAGAGAGGGAGGCCAGGTAGGAAAACTAATAACACCCCGTATGAAAGTAGCAGGATTATATTTAGTTACAAAACCTCCTCGATCTTTTAAAAAATCCTTAAAAACTAATAACAATAACTCATAACACCAGGTAACAATAAATAATGATAACAATAAATAACACAATACTATACATACACAATATGACCTCTCGAAACTTCACTCAACTCTGAAAATTGGAACTTTACCTGTCAAAGTTAAAAAAAACTAATATTTATTTCCTTAAAGAAATCAATGAGAAACCAAATGTAGGTGCCTCCGAAATATGTGGGCATTACTTAATCACACAGATTCCTGGACATCAATTAAGACAATTTAATTCAACTTGCCGATGTTTACATGTATTTCGCTAAATATTCTACTTTAAATAGAAAGTTTGAGATCCTGCTGGTTAAAATCTGCTATACATATTCCCTAGATATGTATGTCTGTCTATTAATCTGTCTGTCTGTCTGTCTGTTGCCAGTATAACTCAAAAACTATTGGTTGGTAGAAGACGATATTTTGCATGCGGAATATATGCCTATCTGGCATGAAACTGAGAAAATGTTGGTAAAACATATACAGGGTGAGCACCTGAAGAAGATTAGGCCTGTTTTAGCTTTAACTAACGAACTATTACTTAAATGAAAGTAATATTTTGCACATAGCTCAGGTTTTTACACTTGACGAAAACGGGCATATTTTACATCCAACATATACAAGATAAATACTTTAAAAATAAACTGTTTATTTTTACTTTAAGTCATAAATAGATAAAAACAATAATTTTCACGTAGCTGAGGCTTTACGCTTGATGAAAATAGGACCCAGCAGATACAGGGTAACCGTTGAGAGCCCACTCGCAGGCTCGTTCGCAGGCGATGGACTTGAATCCAACGGCCGTTAATATTTTCTTTATTTGTGAATCTATGTAATTTGCATTACCAAATCTTTTCTTTTATTGTTTCAGTATTCTTACGAACGTGAAGATATTTTGACCCTATTTGATTTTTAAAATTGTTCAGTGTTAGAACGTCCACTTGCGAGGAAAATTCTGAGTAAAACCCTTTATAGATGAATTAATTAGGAGGAGCGATTAAAAATTAATACGCCAAAAAGTAGGCATGTGATTGGGTGATGCGGGACGAATTCATGTATCAGTCAATAACAGACCTAATTTTTTGCTCGTTAATTTTGAATCGCTCCTTCTAATTAAAAAATCAGAGTATAATAAATATCGGATATCACGACACATATCAAGCAGTAATAACTTTTTATCGGTTGTAGGATATTAATCCCTTGTTTACATATACAAAAGTAAGCTGGTAACTAAATCATAAACAATCTGTACAGTAATAGTCCATTACCGTACATGGCAACCATTGCCCTACATAGCAACCAATAATAGGTATTAACATATCTAGGAATGTTATGAGTATCATAACTGCGGCAGATGTTTAAAACATCTGAGGCTGTTATGATTCATAACATCCGTGATAGGTTCAATAGTTTATCGGTTGCTATATGGTTATGGTTGCCATGTAGGGTAATATTCCATTACCCTACAGATAAGTTATAACCTAGTTACCAGCCCACTTTTGTATATGTAAACAAAGGCTTAATATCCTGAAACCGGTAAACTATTGAACAAACCACGGATGTTACGAATCATAACAGCCTTAGATGTTTTAAAATCCGAGCTCGGTCTGCGGCAGTTATGATACTCATAACATTCCTAGATATGTTAATAGCTATCACAGCAGAGTAAAACGTTTTGTTTTTAAGAGTTTTTACATCTGTTACCATTTAGACAGAAAGAAGCAAAATCTGGGTGACTGTACCATATGTTTTTGAAAACAGGTGAAATATATTATCTTATTATGTATGTAGTGAGCCGCCAAATAAATTACAAAAAACTAATGTTTAATTACTACAGTAAACATCTCGGTTAGAAATTATGCAGAAATGTTGTAGAGCATGTAGTTCTATTTTCCGTAGCATCAACCTTTGTATCAAGAAAAATAGTAATAACAATTTTATCATAAACATAATGAAAATATAAAAATAATTTGTATACAATTGTTTTTTCGCCATTTGTTTCTCATCATAAAAGCAACTCTATTACATCTAATTAAAAAATATGGCGCATTCACTATCGTTTTATACCTTAGGTATACCTTCTTGACTAATAACTGGTAGTCAAATACCTTCACAAACATCGTGTTATCTGCTGAAAGTACAATCGTCATAGCAACCACACTAACTGGACTTTTAATATTTATAAATAAACTGTTCAAACGTTGTTTATTGACTAGTGATATAATCTAACCGAATTCAACTCGTGTCTCCTTGGTTATTGTCAATGTCAATACATTTATTTATCTAAAACCCTTGTTTTACATGCCTACATGATATACATGATATGTATTATGCTGACATCTCCCTTGGTTTTGGTGGTGGTTGTCCTGAGGGTACTACTTCTGTAGGTGGTCTTAAGCTGCTTGTCTTTCTTAGAAACCAGGAATTTCTTCTGTATGTTCTGCCTTCGGGTGTTTTGATTTTGAATGATCGAGTTTCTGGTATTCTTTCTATGACTTCTGCTGGCAACCATTCCTTCTTGTTGTTTCTGTAGAGTATTTTCTCCCCCTTTTCGAAGTCTTTGTGCTGTCTAGACCCTATGTCGGCATACATTTTTTCTGCGTATTTAATTTTGTTTAACTTTTCTTCGACTCCTTTTATTACTTTAGGGCTTAATAGCTTCTTAGTTGTTGGCATTAATGTTTGTGTCATTCGACTCATGAGTCTTTGTACCGGTGAACCTAGATCATCGCGTGGTGTGTTGCGATGATGTAAAAGGGCTAGGTAAAGATCGGAATTTTCTTCGTTGCACTTGTCTATCAAATTCTTTGCTTCTTGTACATAGCGTTCCGCTAATCCATTTGACCGAGGAAATCCGGGACTTGAAAATCGGTGGTCGAACTGCCATTCCTTTCTGAACGTACTAAATTCTTCCGATGTATACTGTCTTCCATTGTCTGTTGATAATACGTCTGGGATTCCATGCAACGCAAACCATTTCTTCAGCACTTTGATGACTGTTTTGCTGTTCATGTTTGGTAGCTGTTCAAAGTCAAAAAATCCTGAATAACTGTCTGCAATTACTATGTAGTTTTTTCCTTTTAGGTGAAAAATGTCCGATGCTACATTTGACCATGGACGTTCAGCAGCTGTTTGCAATAGTAATGGTTCCTTAGTGTTATCTTTCTGTTTTTTCTGACACACTCTACAGTTTGCTATGTAGTTTTTTATATCTTTGGTCATATCATGCCAGAAGACACTCTGTCGTGCCATTCTTAATGTCCCTTCAACAGCTTTATGTCCGAGGTGACTGTATTTCAAAACAGTGCTTACCATTTCTTTCGGGATCAACATTCTGTCATTCTTAAATAACAAACCTTCATAGTATGCTAATTGTTCCTTATAAGTCCAGTACTTTTGTATTTCGACTGGCAGTTCTGTTTTTTGGTTTGGCCAACCTGTTAATATTGTGTTTAATAATTGGTGGTATGAATAAAAACGAAGTAGATGCTAATGCTACAATTTTAAGGATCTACTTTGAAGTATCTGCTCCATCATGAAGCATCTGGTCAGTTCCGGTAGTATTTGCTTAACGTCGAAGTATTTACTACACTCCTTGTAGTATCTACTTTTATTTCGTAGTATTTGCTTTAAAATGTGTAGCATCTTCTCACTTTGACTTCTGCTCGAGAATTTGCAGGTTGTTGAAAATTTCTATATGGATCGTTCAAAAACTTGGCACAATTATGTAAAATAATCCACACATAATATATCGACATATTCTATCAGTTTTAATCGGATTGTATAATTTAAAATTGGAAATCTTCTTTTTAACTGCCCAAAGCATCTTTCTATAATATCACGTTCTCTTGCACGTATTTTATTAAAATATATTTTAATATTTGTTGACGGATTTTTAAATGGTGTGATGATGATGATGTTGTCCAGACCGAAACGGTCACGGTGGAATTGCCAAAACGGCTTGATTGTCGTTGTCTTGTCTTGAGTGTGCTCTAAGGTGGCTATTGTACCCTAGCTTGTTGGTGAAAGATCTGTTACACTGGTCACAATAAAGTTCATTTCTTTCATTATATATGTAGATTCTTATTTGATTTGGTCGATCTTTTCGTTCTCTACGCTTGGTGTCCTCTTCCTCTAGACGACGTTCTTCTACATCTCTAATTTTATTATGCACGTATGTTCGCCATTGCTTTCTTTCAGCTGCTTTCCTCTCCCAGTTCCCTATGGATATGTTACATTGTGTTATGTGCCTCTTGATGTTATCCTTGTATCTCAGTCTTTGTCCTCCCGACGTACGGTTACCATAAAACATTTGACCATACAGGACTTGCTTCGGAAGCCGATTGTCAGACATCCTAACGACATGTCCACACCATCTCAGCTGCCCATGCATGAGCATTGATTCAATACTGAGGATGCCTGATCTTCTTAAAACCTCAGTATTTGTAACGCGTTGCTGCCACTTTATTTTTAGAATATTTCTTAAGCATCTTAAATGGAATTGCTCAAGTTTCCTTATATGCTTTTTGTATAGGCACCATGTCTCTGAGCTATATAGTAGCGTAGGAATTACAACAGCCTTATAGATAGAAATCTTGGTTTTGAATTTTACATCGTTGTGTTTAAAGAGTCTGTGATGTAATTTACCGAAGACCGCAGCAGCATTTCCTATTCTGATGGTGATTTCATTGTCAAGATTGGCACATGAGTTTATTGTGCTGCCAAGGTATTTAAAATTTTGGACCTCTCTCAGAGTTTCATGTCCAATAGTTATAATCATGCAAGGAGTTACAGAATATCCGGAATCATCCAAAAGATAAACTCTTTCTTGATTGTTATACATAATAGAGTAGATTAAAAAATTGTACCATATTCTAGAATCGTGGATAGATCCAGGCCATGTTGCATCAACGCTGGTCAACATTTTTCTACTGTTACACGTGGCTTGTGCATCTATTCAAGAAACTCCTTTTCTGTTAATATATTCGTCACCATGTACGTAAGGTTTTAAAATTTTAATGCGAGTGCAGTCAATTGCACCCATAACATTGGGTATTGCATGATGTACTGCCCACTCATCTTTAGCTATGTTAAGCGCACAGACTCTAGTTTCGTTTACTTCTTTCAGAAATGTATTAGCTAGGTAAGATACGTTTTCCCTATTGAACCTAAAAGAAAAAGGGATTTAAAAAATGATTGAAAAGTTATACCTTATATTAAGTTACCGGAATATTTTATGATATTAAATCCTCGACACCGAAAGGTAAAAGAGGCTATAGATTATGAATGAATGAAAAAAATATCATCATTGTAGGGTCGTCTTGCATTATATATTTTTCTCCTGCGTATTCCATCCATTTTCAAACAAAAGTTACCGTAGCAAGGTCAGTGCAGCTGCTATTATACCAACTTCGCTAACGTGAAGCAAATACTAAATTTCTTCTTGAAATCGAAGTATCTGCTGTAAGAAGTCGGTACTTCAAATTGTAGTAAATACTTTAGTATTTTAACGAAAGTGCTACTTGGTGTAGTAGGTTCCGGAAAAATTAAAAGTATCTACTTTGAAATGTAGTTTCTTCTTAGTTTTGAAGTATATACTTTGTAGAAAGTGCTAATACTTCTAGTATTAGCATGTACTTCGTTTTTATTCATACCACTCAATGTTTGCAATTCTTTGTTGCTGCTAATCGCTTGCCTAACTTGCTGTGTTCTATTGGTTGACATTGGAATAGCTACGTGTATTAGCAAGTTATTTGGAATGTCCTTCATATCTTTTTCTTTTGTATGTTGACAATCCCTACTTAGTGTGTCTGCTATGAATAATTCTAAACCTTTTTTGTATTTTATAATGGGGTTGTATGGCATTACTTCGAATAAAATTCTTTGTAGTCTTGCCGGTGCTTCGTAGATAGATTTCTTGAATATTGCTTCTAGGGGTCTGTGATCTGTTTCTATCACTGGTTGTTTTCCCCAGATATACTCATGAAATTTCTTACACCCTACGAGTATAGCATATGCCTCTTTTTCTAATTGGCTATAGTTTCTTTGAGATTTAGTCAGAGACTTGGCGCAGTATGCTACTGGTCGGTCCTCCTGGAGCAACACTCCTCCTACGGCGGTGCTGCTGGCATCGACTGAGAGAACTACTGGTATTTTAGGGTTGAAATAACCTAGAACTGGCGGTTTTTTAAACACTTCCTTTATTGCTTGTATAGCTTTGTCTTGTTGGTTATCCCATGCCCATTCACTTTCTTTTTCTAACAGGGTTCGTAGTGGAGCTGTTAGTTCTGCTAGGTTTGGAATAAATTTTGCGAGGTACGTTGCCATGCCTAGAAATCGTTGCAATTCCTTTACTGTCGTTGGCGTTTTCAATCTGTTAATCGCCTCTACCTTGTCCGGGTCTGGGAGTAGACCTTCTGCTGTTAGTAAATGACCTAGGAATTTTATCTTTTCTTTGGCGAATTTACATTTCTCTTCATTCAATTTCAAACCCGCTTGCTTGAACCGCTGTATTACCAGCTTTGTTATTTGCTCTAGCTCAGGTTTGGATGCTGCGTGTATTAGTACGTCATCCATCGAACACTCAACCCCTTTTATATCGTTTAGTATGCTGCACATTATTTGCTGAAAGACCTCTGGTGCTGAAGCAAGACCGAATGGGAGTCGACAACACTTGTACCTTCCCCAGGGTGTTGCAAACGTTAAGTACTTGGCTGTCCTCTCCGTTACCTTTATTTGCCAGAAACCTTTTCTGCAATCTAGCAATGTGAACCACTTAGACCCATGAATACGGGTTGATATCTCTTCTAATGTTTGTAAGGGATAATGTCTCCTTTTAAGATTTTTATTTAGCTGTGATGGATCGATACAAATGCGCATCTTTTTGTTTTGTTTGACTATTACCATTGGCGATACTGATGGTGTTGGCTCATTTATGGGCTCTATTATTCCCATTTCCGTCATTCTATTCAATTCGTCTTTTACTTCGTCTCTGATTGCATATGGTATTCTGCGTGCCGGACATATTTTCAGTTTTGGATCATCGATTAAATCTATTTCATACTCGTATCCTTTCAGGCAACCTATACCTTTGAATATTTCCGATGGCGGTGTATACGTTGAATCTAATCTTTTTATTAGACCTAAATTTACGCATGTGTCCTTTCCCAGTATTGGTTGAACCTTTTTATCTACTACTAGAAACTTGACTGTTCTGTAGTGATGTCTGGTTTGGATTTTTACCAAGCTCTCGCCTGCAACATTGAGTGCATGATTTGAATATGTTAACAGTTGTTTTACCTTAGATGATTTTAGTTTTAGGTCTGCTGCTTCAGCAATGCATTTTGTGATTACATTGCATTGAGCTCCCGAATCGAGTTTGAATTTTACCTTGCACCCCTTTGGAAGTGTTACAGTTTCAAACCAATCATTACTTTCTTCTTCAACTGATTCAAGTGCTGAAACGTAGAGTACCTGTTCATTCTTATCCTCATCATCTTGGTGGTTTGTTTGAACTGTTTTTACTTCCTTTGCTCTGCACATCTTCTTAAAGTGTCCTCGTCTATAACAGCGTTCACATTTTTTCTGATATGCTGGGCAAGACTTTTTTCCATGTCTTGTGCCGCATCTTCTGCAATCGAATTCTTCGTCCTGTTTCGTAACTTTCTTCTTAGCTTTGTTTTTTAGTTTCACTGCATCTATTTGCGGTTCCGCGCTTTCGTTGATGGTACTTAATTGCTTTTTTGCCTGTTCATTTATCCTGCAGATGCTTATTGCTTTAGTTAGCTCTAATTTAGCTTCTTCTAGCAGTCTTGTTCTTAGGCTATTGCTATATATACCACAGACGATCCTGTCACAGAGCAGGCTGTCTTCAAGTGCACCGTAACTGCAATTCTTTATTTTTCTGCGTAGTGATGTTAAGAAGTCATCGAACGCTTCCTCTGGACCTTGTTGTGCTTTATTGAAAATGTAACGTTCATACGTGACATTTATTTGCGGTACAAAGTGTTTTTCAAATTTGTTTTGTATATTAGCCAAGTCTTTTACCTCGTTCTGTGCCCATGTAAAAGTGTTGTAAATGACTGCGGCTTCGGGGCCAATTATTGTCATAAAAATTGCTACCTGGACATCTTTAGGTTTCTTTCCTAGACTAGTGGCTACTGCATACCAATCAAACTGTTGCTTCCAAACCTTCCAAGACGAGGTCATATCCAACTCGCTGCTTACTACCAAACTTTTAGGCGGTCTTAATGTTACTCCGTCATTCGTTTCATTTGGCATCCTAACGCTTTCTTTCCCTATTTTTACAAATTTACTTGTAAGGGTTTCGGCACCATGTCAATGTCAATATATTTATTTATCTAAAACCCTTGTTTTACATGCCTACATGATATACATGATATGTATTATGCTGACAGTTATCAAATCATTTCTATTTTCCCTTGTTTTTTATGATTCATAATTCACGGTTTGCAGCCAATCATAAAATTCTATTTTCATTATTCAATGGTTTGCAAATTGCAACCAATCAGAAAATTCTATTTTCATTATTCAATAGGTTGTAGCCAATCACAAAATTCATTCTTATTATTAAATGACTTTTGAAGTTAACAGCTGTCACAAATGTCATAATTCTGAAATATGAACACAAGGCTCCTATTGCATAGGAGTAGATAAAATATTGTATTATATTCGCGATTATGGCCATTATTCACTCAGATGACTTGCGCCACGCGCCTTTGGCTTGTGGCGCAAATGTCATCTTCGTGAATAATGGCTGTCATAATCGCTCATATAATAATATACTATTATTTTAAGATGCAATATATGAAGCTTCATTTTATTGAAAAAGAAGCATGAAAAAAAAACAACAAAGCATGTAATAACCCACATACTTGCTGTAAACGGAAGTTTTTATACCATTTGATGAACAGAATTCTTTCCTCCGTAGAATATATTATGTTCTTACATACTCAGTAACGTTTAAATATTGCATTTTAAAATAGACGCATTTACACATTGCGCGTATAATAAACTCGCTCTATATAATTCTGACCCTATCCGTATATGATAATAACCAATTTCAACTCATAAGATGACCCACATTATATGACTTAATATCAACTGTCCTATCGAGTATCATTCAAATAAATCCAAACGTTCTATCACTATCACCAAAATTATTTTTTAAAGAACTTTGAAGTAGGATACTGTTGAGTTAAATCGTTTTTTTTTTGGGCTAGGAATCTGTGGTTAAGATATGTTCACATAGTTCGGAGTATGCGGGGTATATTTCAAAATATAACATATTGAAATGGAATGTAACGCACTCACGTCGATTGATCCATTTTTTATAGCACGGATTATTGTTTTTCTTTTCACGATGCACATTCCTCTGAACCACATTTTGTCTTACACAAGACATTGGCCACTAAACAACGTTATTCTCTATTTTGCCTACATAAAGTATAGAATCAAGTAAAATATTACAAACTTTACCTATTCTCCAACAGATCTCTATACAATATCTAACTAAAGTGAAGAATAATGTCTTATTTTACACTTTCACCAAACTACTCCCTTATTATATGTGTAGAATTTCTAGATATTCTATACAATAACGGATTATAGACTTTAATAGCAACATATACATAAACACCCGTTGGAGCACTTTAATAATCAAATTCACGAACCTCTGTTCACTTGACGTCCACTGGAGGTCACGGTGTTGCTCTATTTTGTAGTTTGAACTTGCTGGCTTTTAAATATTGCATATACTCTTCACGCTAATTAGCACAGAGCTATATAGCAATCTTTATAATAGAAAGAACGTAGTTTATTTAATTTTCCGTAATTACTGGGGCCTGTGTAATTTAGTTACAAGTTGACTAATATTTTACTTGAATATTATTTTTGTAGACGATTAACTATAATCCGCATTGTCATACATGCACACCTTCCCATCTTTAATTACTTAATTTAAGGATTCACTCTAATGTAGGAAAGTGTACAGAACAGCTTCCGTTGATTTAGTGTAACAAGCACTTTCTGTTCCTTAATGAACCACAGACATGAAAAGGGCCTTTACTTCGATTTGTTAGGGTAACCACAAAGTGTTATAAAAGGCGGTGAACAAATTCCAGCAGTGCTTTCGAAAACGGGGTCAAAGTAAATAGTTAACAAAGAATATATACCAGCAACCGTTGGTTATCTGGTTTCAATTAAAGACAGTGATTATGACTGTTTATTCACGACAAACAATTGAAAATATGTTGATCTGTCCCAAAACCATAAATATTAAATTATAGGAACAAGAACTTAAACATTTTTGGAACAGGAACGATGCCTGAACACACTTGAACTCTATTTAATGCTTTTAATCGGTAATTTTTAAGGTGAACTGTACACCTAATAATAACGTTCTACCTTAAACAACATATTTATTTGAACAACTAACATCCTTTATCTAATAGACGTGTCTGTCTGGGACGCTGTTTTATCCGGGACGCTGTTTCAGCAGCCAAATCGTAAGAGATAGAGAAACAAGTTATTAAAGTTATATGTTTGGAATGGTCATGTCAGGTCAGGAACCGAATTTCAGTCACGTGGCACTTCCGGTTTTCGAGAAATCACAAAAAGACCGTTTTTCAAATAGAACGCGTATTAAATAAAAACTGTTTCGGCCGCCAAACGTAGCTGCGACCCTCTGCGCCTTAAATCCTCGATCGGTTAGGCAACCACTTTGACACCTTCCAGGTCTGGGTGGTTGCCTAACCGATCGAGGTTTGAAGGCGCGTTAAATGAGACATTTGTCTCACTGGACTGCTAGTTTACATTCTAATAATAATTAATACTCGTCATTACAACTACATCAATGCTTCGTATTAAAATGTTAAGTAACGTTCTCCAACTTCAGACATTGGTTATGTCTATAGAAATCGCCCAAAGCAATAAAATTAAATAAATGCTTTTTTAAATAGTTTACAGTAATTTCGATGCATGGCGTTATTTTTATGTTTCAGTCTACTTCACAACTAGCAGTGCTACGATATATTTAAAACTGGGTTTAGTAGGTATTACCAATTACCTGATGTATTAGGCCATTTCGACTTCATATGTCATATATTAGATCTAGGTGAAAGCACAGGGAGTAGGTCATCCATTTAACGGCATTACATGAACCCTCCTACTGTGTATTTCTGAAGCAACAGGTGCACTATTAGATTCGAGATCTGAACGTTTGATACAGACTGCTTCACTTCTGACCGCACATACGCTCGCTGTCAGTAGTCAAGCATATTCACTGATGTGCAAAGTAAATTACTTCATTTGCCAAACACTTGAGTGTAGCTTGTAAACAAATATAGGTGCTTGTAATAAGTATACACCATTTTTCGATAGTTAACCTGGCGACAGCAAAACACTAGTAAATTTTCGCTATCGGTAGGCAACCTAAATAGCATCAGAGTAGTAGGTCCCTTTATGAGAGTTACTTCGCTAACAATTCGTATCTTTATGTGTTGAGAAATATTGATCTCGGTAATAAAATTCATTAAAAAGTATAAGAACAACAATCACGTTCGTGAAGATAGTTGAATAAATAATAATTACATGGATTTCAAGCAAATGTTCAATTTATTCAATCAGAACTACGGACAGCAGTTATACTATTTTGCAAATTATATTAATATGCAAAGGCAAACCCCTTACTGCGTTCAGAAGATGGATCGAATGCAAAGCTCACTCAGTAGGCCAGTCAAGTAAGTGGTAGTAATCAGATTTGTTTAGTATTTATGTAGTGAACGAACTAATAAATTTTTAAAAAGTTCCGGTTTGGGGGAGTGGGGCGTAGTTGGGGAGAGAGTCGAACATCTCCCAAAATGTGTTTTTACTTTCTACGTATAAAAGACGAAGGAAGTACTGTAATACCGAAAAAAATTATGCTCCTAGATTTCTTCATATTGTCCCTAGATGACGAAAAACAGGTTTTCTCAATTCCGACTGTCTGTCTGGCTGTCTGTTTGTCTGTCTGTTGGCGGTATAACTCAAAAACTATTTGTTGGAGGAAGAAGATATTTTGCATGCATATCATAATTGTCTACCTGGCATGAAACCGAGAGAATTGAGAAGAAATATATACAGGGTGAGCACCTTAAACAGAGAAAATTTTATTTATTTTTACTTTAACTAAGAAATAGATAAAAGTAATAATTGGCACACAGCTCAGGCTTTATCATTGGGAGAAATGAGACTTAACAGGTACTGAGTAAACATCACAAATGAGACAGAATAGTATTGTGTCTTTATAACGCAGCAGAAACTCATACAATTCGAGCACGGTCATGACTTAGTTGTTCAAGCGGTGTACTAGAAATTGGATTCAATATAATCGGCTGGTAGCGCGGAGTTCGAATTCCAGCGGAATACATTGTTTTGCATATTGATGTGATTCGACCAAAGGAAGTTTAGATTTTGTTTCTATATCTCCTCAAGGACTGCTACAATGCAAGGGTAAATGTAACTCAAGAACAATTACTCTATGGACTCGTGGATAAGAGGAGTGGAGTTAAAATCGCATTGGCAGGCGCTGTAGTTCGAATCCCATCGCCGGTAATGCTTTTATTTGAAATTCATTTAATTCACATTCCCTAGTATTTTATTTTATTATTTCAGTATTATTACGAACATAAAGATATTTTTACCCCTATTTTTTTAATTTGTTTAGTGTCTCAACGTCCACTTGCAAGGAAAGTTCTGAGTAAAGCCCTTCACAGTTTTTTGTCTATTATATTATGAGTTCTAATGTATAAATAATAATAATTAGGTAAATATGAAGTCACTGCTGTGACGAGTGAGGAGCGAAAGTAGAAAATGAGGGAGAATCTCTTTTATAGGCAAACAAGGAACTGCTTTTCACGTACAAATAATTTATTCAGTTTTAGTATTCGCATTGATTTCTGTTTGCTTATCTTTCAATCATTGCAATATCTCTTTGTTCTTCTGCTTCATCAACATCCGATGTGTACGCATCATCAAATGTATACTATTTTGAATTTAAACAGTTTAATCCACCGCAGTCCCACAAACTCTAAGCGGTGTAATCTTTAAAAATTGGTTGCATAAATCATATGGTGCAGGAAGAGTAATATACCTACTTACTTTATCTTCGCCCGTTTTATTTTAAGGTGTTTCGGTATTTAGACATTGTTTGAACTTCTCTCTGCCCTGCGCCAGGATACTGAGATTTACTAAATGAGCGATTTCTCGTTTCGTCGCAGCCGCCTTTATTTTATCCTCCCATCTCAATCTGTGTCTCCCCTTTTTTTTTCGCTTTCCTTCTCATTTCACATGGAAATCATTTTTCGGGTATCTGCAAGGCGGTCTATATTGTTCCAAGCCATCGCACTGGGCCTATTAGGTGACCTTTGGAATGGCCTACCACAATCTGGCAACATGGTTTCGCCAACCTTCAACAAAAAATTACTAGTTTTGGTTACTAAATGAACAATCTGTCAGTGCACTATACCTGTCATTGTGACATATGCCGGTTGAAAAAAAATCTATAAAACTATTGCTATTTATATGTAGTGCCTCACTTCACCGTAATATTCGATTTAAAAACAATTCCTAATGGGTAGGTACCTAATTCTTCATTGTTACTAATTTTGACTCTATCTAAAACAATAATTTATTCAAAATCACTTGCCTGGAAGCTACTGATATTGCAGTCAGAACAAGTCTGTTCATCTTATTGCCCTTTATATCCGCTTTTTTAAAGTGCTTTTCAAACACAACACTAGCCTTTCCAATCCGCCAGTTCTCATAATGCAAAATTTCTTTCCGTTTTTGTGTCACCGTTCCATTAGATGAAAACTTGAACACGCTAACATATGAAGCAACTGATGAACCGTAAGTTGACTTGCAGCTTGTTATGTAACACTTCAAAGGCATTTTTGTAACTTACATGTACTGCTTTGTCAAAATAGTCTTTAATGTCAAATATATTTCAAACAAATAAAACTTAGTGTGTCTTGGAATGGCCTAGCACACAATCTGGCAACAGAGCCAGTGGCATGGCCTGGAACAATATAGACCGCCTTAGTATCTGTCATTGTTCACTCTGGCTAGGTGGGCGCACCTCTTTACGACCGTTTCTATGAATGCTTCAATTTTGAGTTTCTTTCTAATGTTTTTATTTCTTACTCGGTCACGTCTTGCTTTTCCTATTTATCTTTCTAGGTATTTTATTCCGCTGCATACGTTATTGTTGGAACAAAGATTATTTTATGCAGATGTACTGTTGCTTTCAAGCTTACCTCTCTTTGTTATTGTGTATTGCGTATTTGATAATCTTTATATATAAAATTCTTCTGTACGTCTGTATGTAACTGAACCCTCCTAAACGGCTGGACCGATTTTGATGAAATTTTGTGTGTGTTTGAGTGGGTCCCTGGATGGTTGAGATTCACAATTGGACCGGGTAGGTGGCTCTGCATTCGGGTTCTAAAAATTCGAATATCGAAAAAACTCGAACAGAACAGTCTGTCGAGTCAGCTAGTATATTTATATATATTGTTAGCTTCCCTTATTCTGTTTTTGGTTCCATTAGCCGTCTTCTCGTCTTTATTGATTGTTACTGTGCACAATCGCTTTTAGCTAATATTCATATTTCGCCAAGTAGTTAATCAGCTAGGTCGGAGGGCATAGCTTTTGGTATTTGCGCTTGGTGTGGCTCTTTCTTTCCGTTTTATGCTGCAATACAGTCAAGATAGCTGCAGTTTGTCGCTCTCCAGAGTGGATGTTTTGGCCTTATCGCCTTATGTTTGAGTTAAAGATGGCATATTTGCCCACGCCAGCAGGCAGATTTCGGCTGTGTAGCGACGATTTTGGTAGCCTTGTCTTCTACGCCATTTCAACGGATCATTCCGACGAGTTTGGCTAGAATTCAGCATTTCTTCGCCCACATTGGGCTGAGTTTTTGCATCTTCTGTTCACGTCATGGCTTATACACATTCGCTCTAATTTCCTTATTGGTTTGCAGCCGTTAGTATCGGATCAAAAAGATATGGTAAGCTGTTCCGATTTAATATGTCTTCTAGGGATATCAGGTCTTACGTTTCAATCGATACTAGGTTATAATATCCAAAAGTTGTTCTCTTGATCTCTCTCTTGGATTTTTTATGTAAGCATATTGTCCATGTATATTATAAATACAAGGAGGTTCATTCTGTCACTCTTCTATAATCTTTTTTTTAATTTAAATTCTTCTGAAATTTGCCCGTTTAACCTGCCTTTTGTCGATATATTTTGGTGACTCTTATTAATTCCGGGGTTATTTCTGGTTCCTCTAACGCTGACAGATAACGGATCGAGATACTCGGTCTAAGGCTGCTTTCAGGTCTAAGAAAGCTAGACAGAGGTTTTTATTCCTTCCCTTTTCTCTATTATTGTCCTTACATTATGTATGTGGTCCTGTGTGTATCTGCCCGGTGCAAAGACTCCTCGTTCTTCTTCAACCAAATTTCTAATTTGATTTCGTAGTCTTTTTACTTTTCTCGTCTAAAAGACGTTCTTCCCGGTATCGGAACTATATGTTAACACGGGCCTTATAGTAGGGAGGCCAAGAGAATTAATAATTATTTTCGTGGGACTAAGTAGGTTTATACCGACAAGTGATACCATCGTAATTAGCGGTGTTTCCTCAGTAGAAAAACTCCTGTTGTCGCTTTCTTAGCCTGTGGAGTGAAGAGCTATGACGTCACAAAGGTGGTATATTGGTAGATTTTAACAGTTTTTTGCAAATATCTCGTTACCTGTGAAGTTTACTGTGAACTTTATCTTATACAAAATTAATCTACATTTAATTTACAATAAAAATGGTCTTATGCATTTTTGCAGTCCAGTAAAGGATTGCGGAGATAAAGAGGGGGTAAAAATGTAACTTTTTTTGTTTGGCAAAAATTCAAAAATTGCGCCTATGAACTCGTAGTATTCGCTCCAAGTGTATTATATAAAGGGTTCAAAGAAGTGGGGAGGCTAGATGGTTATGGTGAAGCACCCAGCACCAAAGACGACATACTCGTACATTTGCGCACATCATCCACTACTACACATGTTGAAGTGAAAGTGGAAGATGGAATTAATGTTACTCTTGGACAAGCAAAATTTCTAACTAATACTAAAAACAAGATGCAACTGATTGCCCTAATTACTGTACACAACAGCAAGCTGGCTGCAAAGTGATTCAGGCAGAAGGTGGTGCTGACATCAAGATCGTTTTTACAGCAATTGACGAATCAAAGAAGGAAACAAAGGCTATCGTAATTAGCAATGACACCGATTTATTGGTCTTGTTGGTTGTTCATGCTCCAGCCAACAAACAGTTGAAGATGATTGTACCGAAGAAAGGTAACCAAGAAGAAAAAGTTTACTGCATTGGTGCATATAGCGTGGTATCGGGGAAATGAAGGATGTTCTCTTGACAGCTTACACTTTCGCCGGATGTGATACCATTTCTTCAATTTATAGAAAGCAAAAAATAACGCCTTCTGAAAAAGTGCAAAGTGACAAGGAGCTTTACACAAAGCTGTTGACTTTTAACAACCCAAATGCAGACCCAGATGCGCTAGCTGATGCTGGAACCATTTCTTCCTTTCGATATTTGCATCAACAAATTCAGATAATTTGGATAATCTGCGCCTTCAATGTTACTTGCAGACCATCGCAAAGGAGCATGTACACACAAATTTGAGGTTGGCTGTACTTTCCCCCACTTTAGCAGCTGGACAACAACGCTCTTATAGAGTTTACCATCAAGTGTAGCAATGGCTCAATGTCAATAAAGATTCACTAAAATGGGGTTGGAAAAGGATTGGGGCTATTTGCGTCCAGTTGCAACCACAAAGGCAGCTGATACTGAAAAATCCCTCATTGTTTTGCACTTGTACTACGGGGTGTGTCAGAAACTGTGAGCGTCGTCAGAGTGGCTAAAAATGCTCAAATATGTGCAAGAATTGCTCCGGACATAGGTGCACCAACAGAGATGCACTAATTATTGACGACGGCATCGATAAAGATAATCTTCAACATGAAAAAGAGCTTAACTATTTTTAGGTTACTGATTGCTGTAATTTATTATTATGTAACTACCATGCACGTTGTACATACCACTTTCCATTGAAGAACATTAAATTTACTGAAAAGTATGTATTATTATTAGATAAAGTTTGTAGTCAACCTTGTTTCAATGCTATCCACGTGGTTTTATATTTCTAGGAAAATATGACAAAAGATGGAAGTAATTTAAGTAGCTTTAATTATAAAAGCTCAATGGGAAAGAGGAAAACGATACAATGAATTATCTAAAAGGAAAAATAGGCAAAATGAAGATAAAAACGACAAAGGAGGGGAGCAATGTAGATATATTGTCAGATGCGTTACTAAGTACTTTTTATAACGAAACATATTCTTTATTAACGAAACATACTCCTTTTCAAGTGATTACGATGAATCCCAAGCTAACTAGAAAATAATGACATCATTGCCCCCTCAATATCTCCGTAACTCTTGTCTAGAAGTCAAAAATGCATAAGACCATTTTTATTGTAAATTGAATATAGATTAAGTTTGTATAAGATAAAGTTTGCGCTAAATCTCATAGTTAACGAGATATTCGCGAAAAACTGTTGAAACCTACCATTTTACCACCTTTCTAGCTTTCCACCCCCCTCCCGCCTAAACCCGAAGAGGAATTTTGTGCAACTTTTTACCACTTACTAAGAGGAGGGTACTAAACAGTTTGCTGCTGGGTAGAACTTTCTTTTTGGATGTTTGGGTTAAACCCTGGTTTTCTGTACTAAAACCTGGAACCAAGAATGGCCATCTTTGTGACGTCATAGCTCCTCACTCCACAAGCTGAGAAAGCGACAACATGATTTTTCATACTCAGGAAACACCACCGAATAAGAAGATACCACTTGTTGGTATAAACCTACTCAGTCCTACGAAAATCGTTATTTGACGAATTAATTTAGTTTGGCCTCTCTACTATTATTATGGTATTATACAATTTTGTTTTTCGTGATAGGTTAGGTAACGATAGCTGTTTCAGCAGTCCACCATAGCACTAATTTTCCAACAGGGTTCTTTTCTTCATTTCTGGAGTGATATTATGTTTGTTGTTTACCAGTACTCGTAGGTATCTAAATTCCTGAACAGATTGAATATTGTACTCGCCAATTACGATAATTTGTTTTATTATCTGGCGCCGTTCTCTTGTGGTCGCCAAGGACTTTTTTCTTGCTACTAATTAGTCCTAACTCCGCCGCCGCCGCCCTCTCTAGTGCTTTGAAGCTTTCTTTAGCTGATCCCATTGTGTTCTGCCGATGATATATTGATATTGTCTGTATAAGTATATTTTTGGGTGGGCTTATTGAATATTGTGCCAGCCACCAACCGGTCTAAAATTTCGTTTTTGCTAGACATTATATTACCTGCAGTATCGTTACACAGAGTTGGTCTCCTTTTAAGCTCCTTCCTGGTTTAGTTTACTTTCTTACAGTATTTTCTGGTTTCTGTCTGGTTCTTAAGTAGTTCGATATGCTCTAGTTCTTTGTTGAATAGGGTGATCAAATAAATGTCAGCAGCTCTAGATGTGAAATTTTACTCTCTTCTCTTCTTCTTTCTTCGTACTCTTTTTCGGCATGGTGTGTTTAGTATTCTTACTCATTTTGGATAAATGCTTTGGTTTTGCTTTCTGTAACTCTTGAGCATTCCTCCATTGGTTTCTTTAGTTTTTGGTGCTCTCCTTAGGCGACTGGTCTATAGAGGTAGATTAATAACACTACAGACAAAACATGTTCACAACTGACCTATGCTACCAATGGGCTTACCTTGAGGCCTAAATGAACGTAATCCTCCACCTAGAAGGTAGAATACTGAACGTACCATTGCAGATAAGCATATGTATTAAGTTGAAAAAGTTAATTTAGGTGCCTGCATTCGTTTAGTGTTATCCTAAAGAGAGTTTCTGCAAACACAGCAATTTATATAGTTACCATACATTGAGATGTAAATATGAGTAGGATATATAGCACCTTGGCAATGTAACACTCCAATAGAACTAATATATAAAAATAAATCGAATGTGTGGAATATATTGTAGGACGCCAAACTTTTGAACACACGCTTCTGGGTAAAGTTTTAAGCAGAGTTAAAAATCGGAGCACAAAAAAGAAAGGTACGTCAGCTGAGTAATAGAGTGAATGAACGGCTTCAGTTAAATCCAGTAGTACAGCTGTCCAGCCAATTATAATAGTTATTTACATAACAAGTGTGGAAGGTAATACTGTACTATGTATTCGAGTATGGGTACTAAAAATGTACTAGTTAAGTAACTTCTAAAGTATGGGGTGCACTACTTTTTTCATACCAGTAAGATAATATCAAGGTGTTCTACATTGGTCAGGCCATGGCACTGGGCTTATAAAGTGACCTTTAGAATAGCCTACTTCAATCTGGCAACACGAATTCGCCAACCTTTAACAAAGAATTATTAGTTTTTCTTATTCAATGAACAATCTGTCAGTGTACCGTCCCTGTCATCCTAATATATGCCAGTAGAAAAAATGTATAATATCGTTGTTATTTACATCGTACTGTGTCACTGTAAGGTAATATTCGATTTAAAAACCATTACTAATAAATAGGTACCTAAATCTGAGCTAGTAGTATTGCAGTCGGAACAAGTCTCTTCATCTTAGCAACCTTTATATCGGCATTTGTAAAGTGATGTTCAAAAACAACACTCATCTTTCCAATCCGCCAATCCTCTCAATCCAAAACTTGTTGCCATTTTTGTGCCTCTGTTTCATTCCATGGAAGTTTGAACAAGCTAATACATGGAGCAGCCGATGAAACGTAGTTAATTTGACTTGCAGCTTGGTACGCATTCTTACTCCTGACATGAACTGTCTTGTCAAAATGTCAAAGTGCAGTTTGATTTTTATAATATTGTTTCCTATTTCTTACCAACAAAGAATAATGTACATTTTTGAATCTTTAGTATTGTTTGTTGACCCCTTCCGATATAACTGGAAATAAACATTATTTGTAAAATGGCAATGCAAATGATCTTTAATGCCACATAATATTAGCGTTCAGTTGAATGTTTTTTTATTAAACTGTAGGTTATTAAATGGAATGCGTAATTTAAAGGAACTAATAAAAAACTACTCACTTTGAATGAATCCAATAATGCACACGCAACGTTAGCACTGCTATCCAAACATTGATTTATAAAGAACTTACTTTTAATAGAAGTTGTTCAAATCGCGTATAATCCACAATACAAATGGTATGAAGGGGCTACGTCAGAAGATGATATGTTGCATACATTTTTATTAGTTAGCTCAGCAAGAGATTAATTATAAAATACGAGATTACACTTTTAGAAATCATTCTGGGAAATGAAATATGAGGATTTCTACAACACGTGACTGTGTAGCAAGTTAATTAGCAGGCCTTTGGAAGTGAGGTGCATGCATGTAATAATTACTTTAATTACTGTCCCTTCACAAGTAGCGTTTATTATAAAATATTTGTTAATCAAAAATGTTTTAACGACTAACACTACCTAAAACAGCAAACGTCACTATTTCTCGATTCCGGCAGCAATCATTCCTCGTTACGTATCCATTATATAAGAACCAAATATATTATTATGATACACATAGGTCACTTATTAAATAAAACTTAAAAGAAATAAATTTGGAAGATTAATACAATCAAATTTAGAAAATTTTGATTGAGATTGTTGCTTAAGGTGAATTGAGTAATAGAAATTAAATTTGAGACAATTTATAATTAATTTTGTTAAGTTATAGCAATTGAGTATTCAATAAGGATGGTGAAAATTAATATGAAAGATAAGATAATGTTATCATGTGACAAATATGCTTCCTACTAGAATATAGCATGTAGGAGGTAAAACTCAGAACATTTTATTTTAAAAAAGAGTGCATTAATAATTGTAACTACCATAATTTTAAAATTTGTTTAAGATAGTGATAATAACAAACTCATAAAATGTAGGCATATTTTTAGAAAAAATAATTTTGTATTAATAAAAACTGGAAATTTAGCCTTTATTTGTATAAATAATTTGGTCGAATACAAATAAAAAGGTATTTAACAAATCTGCGAGGTGAAATTAAGTGAAGATGCAACTATGAAATGATATAAGTGTGCAGTCATTGAAAAGATAATGGAATATGGTTTAATTAGATGCAAGTAAGAAGAATAAAATAATATTTACTTAGAATTGGATAATTTACTACATACAAGGAATAACTTATACTAATTACTGGATTTGGTGATTAGACGGAAAACGGATCAATCATATGAAGAGAGTTGCCAGTGTATCTGATTGATTTGGGTTGGTTACTACAAGGTAGGAGCTGAGGACAATGGGAAATTAGTTTGGATACCATCTGTTAGTGGAAACTTACCAGAAGGCTGTTCGATTGACTATAACGTGCAGGAGCCTGGGGTTTGGACGTGTTCCAGTTGGTTGGAGGAGCATCGAGGTTCGGCTGTTAATGAGCTTAGCTGTGAACGTCAGGAGCAGTGGTGTTAAATATGAATAACAGTAAAATAAGAGGAAATCAGGTTGGTTTTTAATTAGTCCTATAGAAGCATACTGAATAAATGACAATCAAACACTTTAAATAAATATAACACAGTACTTACTTTAGTGAATTGAGTAGCAGTCAATAGTTGAAAATTCATAAAAAACTAGAATAGCAAAGAACAGATAACTAGATTAACGACCCACACCCTGTTAAGAGTCTCAAATTGCATTAAGTAATATTAAAGTAAGTAAATATAGAATTTAAATGTAGAGAGGTGCAACCATTCCATATTTGTGGTCGTCTAACGTGGAGCTTTTGCATATTTATGAAGTCCAACTGAGGGGCTTGTAAAAGTTAGTTTTCAAGCTATATTTTGGAGCGAATTAACTATGAGGTTTGATTGTAAATGATAAACCAAGTTTATGGTCAGTTTTTATTATTAACTGTACATTAAGAGAGAGGATTGTAAAAAGCAATTCATAATTTGAAACGTATCATAGTTGAGTTCTTTTGAGATTGATAAAAGAACAGAACAGCACAATTTATAATAATAAATAAACTATGGTATAAAGATTTAACAACTGTTAGATATTTTGAAAGAGGTAGCAAGCGTGAAATGTATGTAATACATAAGTTTAATAGAGCACAGTATCTGACACCAAAATTAGCCGAGGAAGAGATCATTCAACATCTATCTTGACATTTAGAAGGGGAAATAACAAGAGCTGTAGCGGTCCAAAATATTAAAGCTATGAAAGATTTCTAGAAATAGTTAGAAATTATGATATGGTCATTGGTAACAATAATAGGAATTTTAACAGAAATGAAGGTCCCATTTTTCAAAATTATAGTAAAAAAATTTGAAGAGAATTTAGGCAGAAATAATTTTAATAATGGTAGAACAAGTGAAAGGAATTTTAATAATAACTATAATAGGACTTTGGATAGATGGAGTAATAACCAATACAACCATAATAATCATGAAAGGAACTACCAGAAAAGGAGCGATTATAATTATAATGACAGGAAGATATCATGCAATGATCGACGAAAGAAATAATAAAAAAACAAAGCAGGAGGAAAATAAGAATAAATATCCTCAAAGACAGTATATGAACACATTATTTAGAAATGTAAATGAAAGAGATGCAAGAAAATCGGATAGAGGAAACTGAGGTTTATGAAGATTCCTCAGAAGATAAAAAAACTTCAATTTTAGTTAATTTAAATTAGAACCTCACGTGTTTTAACAATAACTATGAAATTGATGGAGAATTTTTACTTGAAGAGGAAGAAGAATGAAATCAAATTTCAACATTACCATTTATAAAAGTTAATTTAAATAATAATCAATATTTAACATTGATAGATAGTGGTGCGATGGCATCATGAGAATATAGTTAAAGTGAATAAAATAGATTTGCTATGTGCAACCAAACGAAAAATATCAACAACGAACCGAATGTTGAATGTTAAAATAATTATTAATCAATGGGAAGGTGTTGTTAGATTGTTTATAGTTAAAAGCATTAGTGTAGACATGGTGTTAGGAGTTCACATTATTCAGCAATTGGGTATTAATATTAATGGAGCACAAAGGTGTATTCATTTAAACGGGTTAATTAAATCTTGAATCAGTACCAGAAGTGTCGGCCAAGAAAATGAGTGTTGCCAATTAGAGAAAATTGGAGACGCATTGAAATATAAAGAAGGTATAACACTCATTTTCTTGGCCGACACTTCTGTATTTTAATCGTGGAGAGTATGTTTTATTGCAACAATAAATCGGTTGGCCAGGTTCTCTGTAGTCTTCTTGGAATTTATTCGTTTGAGAGGTGGCCTACTAGGTCATTCGGGCATCCGTGAGCGCTTGCGTGATAGCTGGCAGCAAATCGGTGGATCTCGTCCTGCACGAAAGGTGCTCGTAGGTCTTCGTGGATGGTTTGGTTGGTAACATACCAGGGTGGGTTGATTATTGAGCGTATGATATTGGATTGAAACCTCTGGATAATGCTGATATTGGATTTCTTGGCGCATCCCCATAGCTGAATGCGTATGTCCATATTGGTTTTAGTATGGTTTTGTACAGGATCAGTTTGTTGTCAGTTGATAATGATGATCTTCTACCGAGCAGCCAATACATCTGCCTAAATTTAATATTTAATAGCTGTCTTTTTGTCTGTATGTGTTCTCTCCATGTTAATCTCTGCTCTAGGTGAAGTCCCAGATATTTCACTTCTTTCTTCACAGGGGTGGGGGCACCATCGATATTAACTGGCGGACATGTGGTGGTTTTGGTGATGAAGGTAACTTGCGTAAATTTGCTTTTGTTTATGTTTATTCGCCATCGATTTAACCATTCCTTGACAAGGTTTAAGTGTTCTTGGAGGCGTTCGCTGGCTAAATTTGGATCTTCGTGAAAAGAAAAGATGGCAGTGTCGTCAGCAAATGTGGCAATTAAGGTGTTGTCTGTCTCTGGTATGTCAGACGTAAACAGGAGATAAAGGATCGGCGCCTTGCGGGACACCGGAGTTGATGGAATAATACTCGGAAAGTGTGTTCATGTATTTCACTGAGTAGTAGCGGTCGGATAGGTGAGATCGTAGGATTAAGTAATATGGGCTTGGGAGTAATTGTTTTAGCTTGTACAGCAGACCTGCATATCATAGTCTATCAAAAGCTGGAGATACATCGAAGAACGCTGTCGTGCAGTATTTCTTCGTTTCCAAGCTTTTAGCAATAGTATTTACAATTCTATTTGTTTGGTGGGTAGTTGAGTGATTTTCTCGAAATCCAAATTTATGTCGGGGGATTACAGTCGAAAGTTCTACGTCTTCTCTCATTATTTTTAGTAGTAACTTTTCGAATACCTTACTTAATATGGGAAGCAAACTAATCGGTCTGTAGGATGTTTTCTGTTCAGGTGGTTTGCCAGGTTTTTGTATCATCAGGGTGTGGTCATACTTCCAATGGATGGGGTAGTAGACAATGCTCAGAATACGATTAAATATTGTGACTAGGACGATAGCTTTCAACATTTTCAGAATTTTGCTCGTTATTAAATCATGTCCTGGAGCTTTGAGCTGTTTCAATTTGTTAATTTCCAATTTTACTTTAGCTGGAGAGAAGGGGAGGGGGAGGGACATCTGGCATGACTCATCTAGAAAAGCTTCAGTTTCTTGATTCTCGTGGGCAGGTGATGGATCGAATGGTTTGAAGACATGTGAGAGGTATTCTGCGAATGTATCCGCTTTCTCTTTATACGATTTGGCCCGCGTACCATCTGCGGTCAAAATTGGCGGAATGTGAGCTTGCGGTATTTTTAGTTTTTTGGTTGCTCTCCAAATAGAATGATCATTTTTATTTAGGTTAGTAATGTCATTTTGGAACGAACTATTTTTGTGTTCTTGAAGGGTTGTTCTGAGTTTTCGTGTTAATTTGTTGTATATTGTTTTGTCGGCTACATTTCGTGATCTTTTCCATCGCGCCCGAGCTCTACGTTTTTCAGCCACTAGTTCGCTTATATATAGTGGGATATTGTTACTTTCGGGTGTATCTTCGTCTGGACTAGGAGTGGACTCCCACGCAGCTTCCTGGATAAAATTAGTTAGATAGTGAACTGAAGTATCAAAATCTTCTGGGTGTTTTATTCGCAACTGTAAACTTATGTTTTCCGCAATGAAGGTTTGGAATGTGTCCCAGTTCGTTCTTTTGTTAGTGAGAGTATAAAGCTCTTCTTTATTAATAATGTGGCTGCTTAGTGTCATTATGACTGGCGAATGGCCTGATGTCATGTCATTATTCAACTCAACCCTAGTGTGATTGGCTGATATACCATGCATTACGAAGAAGTCTAACAGATCTGGAATTTTGTCTAGGTCGGTTGGCCAGTACGTTGGCTCGCCTGTAGAGAGAAAGTCATAGTTGTTGTGGGTCATAGTTCTTAGAAGGTTTCTGCCTTTAGTTGTGATGAGTCTTGAGCCCCAGTGCATGTGTTTGGAATTCCAGTCACATCCGGCAATAAATTTAATTCCTAAGGATTGGAAAAACGTTTGGTACTGGATGGAAGTAATTCGATGTCTTGGAGGACTGTATATTGCCGATATTACAACTGATGAGGGCAGAGCATTTATTTCCACATTTGCAGCTTGAATCCATTCGGTTTGGAATTTGGGTAGTTCATGGTGTGAGATGTGATTTTTAACGATAACCGCTGACCCGCCATGTGCTGTATTATCAGGGTGGTTTGTAGAGTAGATGGTATAATTTGGTATGCGGAGTATGGTTCATTCTCTAAAATAATTAATATTTAGAAATGCGATTAATTCGTTTTTATGGTTTAGTAATCCGTTTGAGTTCCAGGTGGCAATTCGCAGTGTGTTGGCCATTAAGAACTTATTTTTTTGACGACAGATGATAGCAAATTCAAAATCATTTGGTTTTGGTTCATTAATTGGGCGAACACGGTTTTAAATTTAACGAGAAGGGTAGTTATCTGATTTGTTAAATGTGTTTGTGTGTTGTTGTCAGTCTCGATGTGGGTTTGTGGTGATACTATACTTGAGTATGTTTTAGCAGGGTGTCTTAGTGCGGTGTAGACTTGTTTTGGTTTCGAATTTGTTGACTTGTACCGAGGGTTTTGTTTCTGACGTATATGAAATCTCTATATGTGGAAAAGCCTTTGTAATTAGCTGGGTGGTCGCCCCCACATAGGGCACATTGTACAGGGGTGTTTCTGGATTTAACACATGTTTTTGAGTCGTGACCTTTACCACACTTTACGCAGTTATAGGGTCTGGTGCAATATGCTTTTGAATGTTCGGATGATTGGCACCTTGTACACTGTAAAATGTATTTTCTTTTATTTGGTGGTTCAACTAGAATTTTTGTATGGAGTAAGAACTGAAGTTCGTATATTTTCTTGTTGTTCACACTGAGTTGTAGGTCCACGAAGAAAAGAGGTAGCGGCTCTTTAGTTTCACGATGTCGAATATTCATAATATTCCTGATCTTGTGACCTTCCTTCTCTAGTTCACGTTTAATGTCTTCGATTGGCACTGTGTGATGTAAATTTCTGAGGACCACCCTGTATGCTCGTTCGTCTTTTGGCTGGTAAGTATAATGGACGATTTTGTCTTCTTGAAGGTGTTTTATTAGTTTTCTGTAGGTATCTGGAGTTAAAGGATTAATTTTAACAGTGTTGTTGGCCAAAGTTTTACTATAATATTGTTCTACTTCTGCTACTCTGGCTAAATTTTCAACCATACTGCCGTAGTTTGTTACGCCATATATATAGATCGGTGGTGGTTTAGGGATTTTGGGGGTCTGAGAATTATTAGATGAGCTTGGATTTTCGTTTCTATCCTCGTCGGCAATTGGATCGTATCTGTTATGAATGTCTGTTGGTAGGGAGTTGACAGTTATTTGTGTAGATGGTTTTATTATCCTTTTTGTTTTTTTAACCACTTGCCAATAGTGAACATTGTCTGCTGTTTCGTTTTCTGTAGTTTCATTATCGGATAGTTGATATTCCATAACTGATGGTATGCTTTGGGCTGCTATATTTTGATTAAATATGGGAGCTGATAGAGGCATAAAAGGTGCATTTTGAAGTTGTGGTGAAGAATACAATTGATTGTGTGTGATTGTTAGAATTGGATGGGTTATTTGTTGATTATTATTAAACATTTGTTGGGATTGATAGTGTATCTGTTGTTGGCTGCTTGTCGGATTATTCACATACCCGTAGGTAGCGTTAAGGTTGGTTGATTGTATAGGGAGCATAATGCTCCCTATTCCTTAATTGTTTATTGGTAATACAAGTATAACATTTTTGACTCACTGCGGTTTAATATTCGAAAATTTATTGAGGTCACGCCAGAATCGAGAGCAGAGGATAAGATATCTCACGGTCAGCGTACGCATCCACTCGCAGTCACTGCATCGACCGCACTCGACTTTGAATCAAATAATTATTGTAACTTCACATGAAAGTTGTCATTTAAAAATGTCCAACGTTCAGCTTCCGGAACGCCAAAATAAAATTATAAGTAAGTTCAAAATTAGTTATTCATTGTAAAAACAGAATTTCGCAGTAAATTATTATATTTGAGAGGGAAGGCTTCCACTATCAAACATAATTCGAAAGCGCCTATTTTGTAGTGTACGCTTTCATAAATTCGAACTACCTACCTGATATTTAATCGAACGTTATTAGTAGTTCAAAGCGAACTCTCCACAAAACGCTGTGCAATTGTTTTTATTATACACACCTAAGGCTTATGAAAATTATACTCGGCAAAACTACTAATGAAAGGCGGTAACTTGCTTTGAAAGAAAACGTCTGTTGTATCCCTTGATCAAATAAATTTCAGAAATAGCTTGTTGGGACTCCATATAAACATAATACAACATCAACCAATTCGAAATATATATATTAATAAAAAGCAAAATAACGTTTATTTAAAAAGACATATATTCTAAGAATGTCCAGTAAATGTAATAATTGAAAATTCAGATTTGTTATAAAATAGCGTAGGCCTTAAAATTAATTGGTAGAATGATGCTTTTAGAATAACTTCGTCTTTGTTTAAAACAAATAAAAATCAGAGCAGGCTTGGCATTTCATGCAACAAAAAGTAAACTGGAAACAAAAGAATTGGGGTGGCTTCTTCAAGAGGTTTGGTGGTGTTTTAGCCAAGCTGTCCGAAAATAAGTTATTTCTGTGTATTAATAAATACCCAAGTTAACTAAAAGTAGTGTTTCATTGAGTGATTGTGTCCTGGTTCACTTGTAGAAGTTTTGCCTTGATTTGCACAGGTAAATACGAGGAGTCCAATTGGTCCAGGTATTTGGATATTATTCCACGGAGGTCAAACCATTTTTATAAGTTCGTGTACGAGTGTATAAGCAAGCAACGCAGGTGTAGGCAGCGGAACCCTAGATTTGAGGCCCCCAGCTTTAGTGAAAGCGAATCAAGGAGATTCCGAGAGTTGCAGTAGATTATCAGGTGGGTCCGAGAGCAGATTTGAGCGCAGGCTTACAACGGCAAGTAATCCAGAGTATCGTGGAGTTTTATCTCGGAGCAGGTAGCCCTACTTTCAATAAAGAAGCCATCAAGAGGTCAGATTTGCCACCTAAAAGTGTTCGTTTTGTGATCGTGTTTCGCTAGAGTCCCTTTAGCGCGTCACTTCCGGTTCGTGGCGTGGGTAGAAGTCCTTTGTTTTAAAAGCGGAACACTTACGTTTGATAATTATCGCATAACAACAGCGTTAATTGCGTGGACATCGAGGATTTAATTAAAATTCTAAGATTGTTTATGTACTTTTGAGGCTATGAAACCATTTTGATTTTGTGTAGGTTCAATCAGTTAAAAATAACTTACTTGTCAAATCCCATTAGCTAAATAGCGATATACAGAGCGTTTACAATGAAATGTTTAATTCAAATAGGACCTGACATAATTAATGATAGAAGGAGCAAGTTAATAGTAGTTTTAATTAATTTGGATATAGCGACCTAACCCTGAGAGAGGAAGAGTGATTTATTAATTATAAGTTTAGAATAAATATAATACTAGCCGAGGAAATTACAAGCAGTGAAAATAATTAGGGCAGATTTATTTAAAAATTCATTATATCCGTCGGGCACAGTATTAATAAAACGTATTTATACAACAAAGCATCATGCATACATATATCTATATAGTCAGGAATCTGGTCTCCCAGAAACGCTTCTAAATGATGGGGTGTGCACTTGAAGATATAGTTTTAAAAACGTACACTACCTGGAATGATCTTGCGGATACTCTCCATTCTTTTTGCCATTGCAAAATTTAAAAAATATATTTTTTATTATAAGTAATTGATTAATTTTATGTGTTCATCGCATTTACCATCTTATTTTTGAATATATTTTAATGATTTTTAAACTAGTGAAAAACCTATTCTTTCTGGGTTCAGATGATGTCATATTAATCACGAAATCATCTTTAACTAATGATAGAGAAATTGTTTAAATAAAGTGAACCTATTAATGAGAAGAATTTTATTCTTTCTTGTATGGAATGAGTATATACTCAAACTTGAACTAAGTAAAGGTCAAATTCGATCTTGGCGAAACTTCATCACATATCAAGCGCGTCTCATTAACATCGTTTGCGAACTTATTTGCAAGTACAAACGTCGTCGCCGCCAGGAAATAAACTTCTAGCAACTGAATGAATATGGAAGATAGAATACGCCTAGTATCTTGCAGCTGTAAGTCAGAATGTGGAAATAATTAAGGATACTAAAAAGCGGGATTGAATTGCTCCGCAATGTATCAGCACTGCAATGGATTGTCATATCACCACTCACATTTCTTTCTAGAATCAAATGACACTGCTTTTGGCGAGTAACTCTGTAGTTTTTCTAGATTTTGATGATATATGCTGTAAATAATGAAAACTCTATCGTATTGTAACTTATTTTGTAACTTTTAAACAAGCTAGAGGGATAAAACAAAACTTTGAGCTTTAAAATTAAATACACGTTTTTTAGATTTCATTAAAGTTACGTAAAATCTGTTACACTAGCGCAAACTTCAAAACAAGATAATTTCTAGCACTTTCTTTTAGAATAAAGCCAAAAAATACACCGCTACGACCATTGGTTACCGATATATAAAGCAGTTTTCTAAAATCTGTAAATGTAAAATTAAAATGGCACTGAGGGGAAACCACGGGGGGGGGGGGGGGGGTCTTATGCGCGAGAATGTTTCAGTCTTTCCTACACATTTCTTCCCTGGAAGTATGCATTTATTTGCAATAGCTTTCAAAATGACCCGATGATGAAAGTTATAATATGTTTAAACAATTTCTGGCGCTTTTGTTAAATATAATTTCGTAATTAACCCTCATTAATCATTTGAATCTAGACATAATAACCTTTCCACAAGTTTAAAAATAATTGAGGAATATTCAAAAATAAGCTTGAAAATGCGATGTATGTATGCATAAAATTCATCAATTTTCAGTAATAGAAAATCAGAAAATACTTTTGGTGGTTTTTTGCAATCACAAAAAGAATGGAACCCTCCACATTTAACTCCCCAAGGTAATTCTAGATAGTGTACATTAAAAAAACTATGTCTTCAAGTGCACACCCCATGATCCAGTTTCTAGTCCCTGATTTCTAACTAATATGAGAACTTAAAAACCACAAAAGCTTTGATAATTTCTACACAGAATGTAATAGTGCTGATTGCCTTCAGGATCTTTTCATACAGTAATTTTTAAATTTAGCTAATTAAATAACAGCTGGAACATTTTGACTTTGATGTTGGCCCGTTTGGAAGATGTATATAGTAATTATACAAATATCTTTATTTTTAGCATGCCATATGGCATTCAAAAGTATTATTTGTCGTTGGTTTATGTTTCACAACCACAACCATTTCCAGTTTGAGTTTTAAAGAAAACTAAAAATACTAAAATGTTTTATAAAAGCCCTCATAAACGGAATATACGATGCACATTTACTATAATTAACTCGTACATAAAGCAATTTTATTCTATAATAAATAATTTGCTCAAATCTATTTTTGACAATTTCGATCCGATAGATAAAATCGAACTTTCCTGTCGCATCAGTTTTTCTGGGATACTTAAACTCAAAAATCCCATGTTAGTACAGTAAAATTGTCGGAAAATACCCCGTCACCTTAAAAAAATTGGCCGCGGCGATTCCTCTTGCCCAGTGGTTTAGGGTCATTAGACAAGTGTAAAACCAAAAAGGCGTCACCCCACCCCTTGCCAAACAGCCGCCATCTTGATAACAATTGAATTTGTTTTTTCTCGCGATCCATTGGTCGCACAGAAAAAGTTATTGAACAAAAAATGTTGGAAATAAAATTCTACACATTTTTTATCCTTGCCGCGAACCGAGAAGTTGGTATTTAAAACGGTAGAGGGCAACAAAGTTACCAAAAATCTGTTTCTACCATTCTAGCTCTGTGGGGGTGATTTTTTCCGAAAATTGCGAATGTGAAAGTTGTAGTGCTTGAAAAAATATGCACGAATCTCTTTTAATAATGGGATTGATTTAAATAGTCTCCGAGTGACAGCCCTTCAAAGTCCGCACAGCGTGGGAAATGTACGATATATTCCGGCGCAGCGAAGTAACCATTTCTCCTTTGCGAGATAAAATTGTCACGTCACTCAAGTAGTTTCAATGTGCATAGGTTTTCACAACCTACTGAAATTCTACACATTTTTGGTCATTGCCGCGATACCGAGAAATTGGTATAGGTAAAATAAATTAAAATGATGGGAAAGGAGTATATGAGCCCAGAATGATATCATTTGGCTCAGATCCGTAAAGCTCTTAAATTTGCTGGTGTAATATTTATTATATAATATGATAATTGCAATTGTTTTTAAATTTTGCCAGAGGAATGACCAAAATTCAACAAATTGACAATTGCTTTAATGCATCATTAATATACTTGTGTGCTTACATAACTCGTGCTACGCACACGTTTGTAACTTACACACACGTATATTAATGATGCTGTTATTCCACTTGTATAGTAAATAACTATTATTCATTCAATTTTGACAGTTTAAAGTGACATTATTAACTCCATAACCTTCATAAACAGTTTTTATTATCTACAAATATTTACATTCAATTATTATTTTTTTTTGTAGTGTGTAATATATAATTACTAAAATTTAGATCAAATCGACGATGAATGGGCAAATTTGTTTATATAATATTTTTTAAATTTTTTATTCAAAATTTCGTCAAAATTGAATAAAAACATATATACGCCACGTGAATTAAACATATGTTTAATTCACTTGGTGTATAATATTTATTAAAGTTAGTGTTTCCCGACTACTTTTTTTAATTTGTTATTGTTAAAACTGTTATGATGCTGCTAAAATCGTTTACAATTACCATGTAAGAATATTGACCAAGAAGATTTTCTTTTGTGGGTACACAATAAAGATACCCTAAAAAAGCTTAACTGTGCCAAATAATTTGATTCTGGGCTCGTATATTGAAAGTAATTTCTTTTTGCATAAACCCTAAGATATATTGTAGTCTACTCAGACACGTTTTCTTTTTTTGGAGCTGTTTCTTCGTCTTGGTACGGATCCTCGGACACAACCGAGTCATTATCGACCATGATAGAAATGTTGCTAAAACTTTTATTGAAAAAAAGAGCTCACAACTTTTTATAAACGCAATGTGAAAAATTCTTGGAAAAAATCCGTGAATACGATTGCGAGTGCTATTTCGTGATTGTATTCTGATTAAAAATGGATAATAGTACGAGCGATAATGGTTTTCTTTATGTTAACCAAATGGCAGACATGGCATCTCGTTAGTTATAGTGCGGGATATAAATGATTTACATCTCTCCACTTCACCGCGCTGCGCGGACTTTGAAGGGGTGTCACTCGGAGACTATTATCAAAAGAGATTCGTGTATATTTTTTCAAGCACTACAACTTTCACATTCGCAATTTTCGGAAAAATCTCCCCCACAGCGCTTGAATGGCGGAAACAGATATTTGGTAACTTTGTCGCCCTCTACCGTTGTAAATACCAACTTCTCGGTATCACGGCAATGATTAAAAAATGTGTAGAATTTAAATTCCAATATTTTTTGTTCAATAACTTTTTCTGTGCGACCAATGGATCACGAGAAAAAACAAATTCAATTGTTATCAAGATGGCGGCTGTTTGGCAAGGGGTGGGGTGATGCCTTTTTGGTTTTACACTTGTCTAATGAGCCTAAACCACTGGGCAAGAGGAATCGCCGCGGCCAATTTTTTTAAGGTAAAACGACAATTTTACTGTACTATGTCTCTAATTTAAAAAAGATGCTATTCTACCCCAACGTTAAAAGTTGGAAATTTATTATGGAGACCAACGTTTAATGTACATACGTAGACATATTTTAGCATACTTAATCATTTATGTTAGCTTTAACAAAACATGAAACGCTTTCGTTTTCTGATGTGATAATCGTTTGCATATGTTTTACTATTTTTCAAAATTTATTTCTATTCAGCAGTATTGTCCAACCATAGATCGTATCCCTTAAAGTACAAATGCAATAGTAGCACAATCTCCAAATTTGTAAAGAATCTGCATTGTTCTCCGGTCTAAGCAATCCAAAAATAGCCTAGATTACAATAAACACAAAAACATATTATAGGTAATAATTCGTCACGGCCGTTAGATTATAGAAATCTACCTGCCACTTTTCCTGATTAGCTCCAAATTCCACTAATTACCTTTGAAGGAAAACTGTGCAGACAGACATATCTAGTTATCCTTTGCAACTTACCAATGGGGATTAAAGGAGAATGTGGGTCACAAAGTGATCAAGGGACGAAACCTCCAATTTGCTAATAAATTTCATTGTCTAATAAATGCTCGGTCTAGGCCGAGAGGTAAAGCTCACCTTCACTTAATCGAAGCTCGCTTCCTATCTCAATTGATGGTGTCAGGCAATTGCTGAGTTTATGTTCACGCAGCGTAATATCATTTGTTTTAGGTTTTATTAATTGTTACTGTCGAAAGCGATACACTATTAAATCATCACAAAGCTTGCATTAAGTACTCATAAAAATGTTGAGTAAATTATTCTTACACGAGTTTAGATGATAAAACTAATAACGGAATAAACTGTAAAAAATGAGACCCAAAGCAAATCTACCATATACATTGATGGCAGTTAGTGATAGTTATGCAATTCACAGTTACACTTAATCATTCAGTAAATACGGTGGATGTGATAGATGTGATTTGAGTTACATCGGCGCTACATTAAGGGTCGTCGTCTTAGCTGAGCCACCATGTACGAGTACATACTCGTAGTTGTATTAAACATTACTAATTAGCAGCTCCCTGTTGCTGACATCAAACGATGTTTCTTTTCATCTGAAACTTATAACTTATAACACCATGTTGTAAAGTTAACAGCATTCTGTCAGGCTTGTATTGTACTTCAGCTGCGTATCATCCAGATGTTTCCTAAAATTAGATAAACTTTCTTCCAACTATAAACTTGTTTTTGTTGGCTCCATCGGTGTTAAGTGACTAAGTTAGAAATTGTAGCGAAACAATTGTTCTAACTTTACGTAAATAATACCTAATAAAGGCTTCTAAAATAAAATAAAATGGTTCAGATTTAATTGGTTCTTTCACCGATACTCTAAAAAAACCTAGCTTCTGTATTACTCAATTAGAAAATTTGAAAGAAACTAATTTCCTATTTTCGTACATAGAGTCACATGTTTACCGATAATTTGTCATTATTATTAACTGTCACATTTTTTTCTATTTTGTCAAAGGGAAGAAACTGATTGCATATGACTTGTAAATAGTATTAATTACGTATCTTATTATAGTAGAAGGCTAGATCCCTTCATAAGCAACAGCTTTGTAAAACGTAAGTTTAGCCAATTTCATTGATTTATTTACGTTTCTTAAATTTCAATAATTCAAAACATGTTTACTTTATAGCACCTATTCAATTATTTTTCTTTGCTTTATGCAATAGTAATATCCTATTCTAGACGTTTCAGATTTAAGATTCCTTTCTGTATTCTGCTCTGTCCTTTGAAATGTTTCGTATTTTTACTATAAATTTTGGTCGCCTTGTCCATCAATTATTGATCAAGCAATACCATGCGATTTATTAGTATTAGAAATACCTGGAAATCTACTACAGGGCAACTCCAATTCCATTCAGTGTACCGGCCTTAAACGAAGGTGTTGGCAAGGCCTCGGCTAGCTCTTTTAACTCTTGGCAGAAAATGGCGTGGTGTAAGAATCAGACCAATAAATGCTTCGGGAATTTCAATCAAACAGAAGTATAAATACAAATTGGGCGTCTGGTCGTTACTCACAACCTATAGAAACAAAACTAGCTACTTCCAAATATTCAACACACAAATTGCCAATTATAGCTTAATTTGCACTCCAGGACAACACCTGTGCTATTAAATGCATAACAAACAACCCATAAAGCGCAGTATATGAGTTACTATGTACATGCTTATGTCAGCCATTTTAAATTATTAATTCTCGCTCATTAGCGTTCTTAAGGTTTAAGCCAAAACGGTTAATTAAACTCGCTCAGTTTGATTTGCTAAGATCTTATAAAGAACTGATATAATTAAGGCAATTGCCTTTGTCGGAAAAGCAGAGCTGATGTGGCATGTACTTACAGTTTAACTTGATGTTGAAGTCCAGCAATCGCAAATGGAATTATCCTGGTGTGTGGCCTCCGTCCATAAAGATGCTAATCTAGATTTGGCTGCTAAATTCTGAGGCTCTCAAGCGAGGACGCCACTGTTAGAAATCAGCAAACCACAAAAGGTAGCGGCACATGTCGGAAATTCCTAACCCATGCGGAAGCAGAATCGTAAAACTGAATTAGCCGAATTTCTAACCTTCGTTTGAGCCCAATTAGCCCATGCAAGACCAGAATCCACACCAAACGATATTAGCTTCTTCTAGCCCGTAACTGCCTGATTTTAGTCGTAGCTGCTTGATAACTTCCAGCTTTTGGCCGGTAACTGCCAGCCTAAATGTTAAAAATTAGTTGCAAAAGGATTCTTACCGGAAGGTGTTTTCGGCTTACTTATAGCAGCGGACGCTTCTCAGCGATATCTATCATCGCATCGCTAGGGTAACCCACCTAAATGTTCAAAATCAGCACGCAAAGAACACAATGAGATAAGCTTCCTTACCTACACGTAATGCGCCTTGCGAAAACAATTAAAACGGCTTCAGCTTAGCCCAGCAATTCAAATCCGCGAGACTCGCGAGAGCGTCTTTTTCGAAACAATCAATACTCTGTCAGCTCTTCCGCTGTTTTAACGCCAACTTAATCGAAATGCTAGTTCTAACATGAAAACCACAGGTGCTAATCGCGTCGCACCGCTTGCTGTGATAATCTTGAATACTTTTGCTACAGCCATTAGATATACGGTGGTCCAAAATGAGGTGACAAATCCATTAACGCGCTACAGAAACAAAATTGAAACGCGGCGTTACACCAGGATATTACCATTTACCTTATTTTAAACCGATAATCTTGAATTCCTTTGAATTCGTTAAGTTGAACGTGCATTCATGTAGATTAATTGTGTTTAGCGCACTCATTCAGTAATTTTAATATTTTATCTACACCTGTCAAATAATAAGTGCATTATATATTTAACTCTAAATACAAAAACCGGTTCATATTACACTAGTGGAATATGAAATTTCATATTCCACAGGACATTTTTTAAATTAGTGGGCTACATTGTCAATGAATGACATTAACGTCGAGGTTAGCAGGTTAGGTTTTGCGTCAGTTTTGACACATACTGACGAAAACCTAATCTGCTAACCTGGAATTTGACTTAGACTGACGCAAAACCTAACCTGATAACCTCGAATTTGACATAGACATACAGTGTAATCAACTATATACATAGTTGTAGATAAAATATTGTATTTGACACGCATATAATGGCTGTATTACTTGGATGAACTTCATCCTCGTGTAGTGTAGCCTACATTATATGCTTGTTAAATAAAATACTGCGTATTATTAGACAATCCTCTGCCTATCTCGTTAACTCTCAAATTAAATTGTCATGCCATTCTAGTTTATTAAATCTTAGCAAATACATATTGGTTTGTAGAACAAAAATGTTTTATAAAGTGTTCCAAAGCATTGTTCGATTCTAACTCATATAATTAAGGAACGTGTTCTGCTAATTAGAATTTAAACTAGAATTCCATTTTGAGTACTTTTTACTCAATTATAATACCAGCGTGACACAGTTTATTACTTAAATACCTGAACAGATTCTATATTTTTAATATATAAGGTGTTTCAAAAATGTCTGCCAAAATTTCTAGGACGTATAGTACATCAAAAAATAAGTGTAGTTTACTCTATAAAACTATTTCTGAAAATGCACTCCCAATGAGCTACAGCCCCTAGAAGAAGACTCTCAAAAATGGTTTTTTGGCATTTTCTTCAAAACTGTTACAGGTAACTTAACGAAATTTGGTGCAGGGGCGTAGTTTTTTATGAGAAATATTACTAATTTGTTAGAATCTTTATATTTTACTCAGGGGCGTAACTTACAAGGGGGCTGGAATGGTTCAATTACCCTATCTTTTCTTGTTAAAATGTTTTAAAGTTGACCGTTTTAGTGTAATTTGCAGTTGAATGTTGACGTGTTTTTCAAGCTTTTGAAATTGGTTGTCCAAAATACATTCGAAAATCTTTTGAGTAGGCCTAGATATGACTTAAACAAATAAGCAACAAATGGCCTTTTTTATGTAAGATAAATCAAGCTTTGAGATTTTTGATAAATGTATTAGATAAAACCACGCACAAAAAAGATAGGGTAATTGAACCATTCCAGCCCCCTTGTAAGTTACGCCCCTGTATAAAATATGAAGATTCTAACAAATTAGTAATATTTCTCATAAAAAACTACGCCCCTGTACCAAATTTCGTTAAGTTACCTGTAACAGTTTTGAAGAAAATGCCAAAAAACCATTTTTGAGAGTCTTCTTCTAGGGGCTGTAGCTCATTGGGAGTGCATTTTCAGAAATAGTTTTATAGAGTAAACTACACTTATTTTTTGATGTACTATACGTCCTAGAAATTTTGGCAGACATTTTTGAAACACCTTGTATAATAATTTGAAATTCTGGTGGTTTGCATACACTCCCAAGAAAACTTTATACACTCCCAAGAGAACTTAATCTACTTATTTGGACTATTTCCACCTTTGTATATCAGCCTACCTTGCTTGATTAAATGTGCGAATTTCCCTAAAGTTTAGTCTAGTTATCAAGGAAGATGGAATTTCATTTCAAAATTTAATTGGCATTCCCAAACATTTTACGATCCTAAAAAACCCGCAGATAAAAATTCAAGATTTTTTACTTGCAGTCGTAATAGCATTATGATCGAAGAATAAACAAAATTTAACGTTTCGGCATCAAAACAAAAATTCCCTGTTTCATGTTTTACATAATGTTTTTTAGATTTTTATCGGATTTTATGGTTCTATTAAGCTGGTTTCTTTTACAAAATAGTATGATGAATGAAATTCTAACAGTAAAATAATTACGTTTACATTAAATACTATAACATTACTAGCTTGGTAAAAGGGTTTTTACTGGCAGACAGAAGGATATCACCTTCTGGAGTAAGTAAAACCCGTTACCTTGCGTGTATTGTTGAATATTTTATTTGTTCCCCACTTGTAAATAACTATAAATTTACCATTTATTGACAATGTCAAACCGACAACTAACTAAATTCATCAATGTGACACGTACTAACTAAGGAAGACAACTCTGGCTTTGCACGCTATCATTTATCTATGATCACTGGTGTAAAATTTTACTGGCTAACCAGTGACTTAATAAATTGATGTTTACAAGTGAAGATCAATTAAATGCATTTACAAATTGTGTGGTCATGGCGTATCCATATAAACCAATCAAATACTCATGGAAACGATAAATAAATTCACTGTATAAACTTACAACTTACACACTACATGTTTTTATTATAATAGTTATTTAACAAACAAGTATACGAGTATTAATGAGATTGTTTAATAATCGATACATTTCAACGCGTGCGTTAGCTACTTAGTTACAATATTTCTCTGTTGATCGTATTTTGCGTCAACGAAACCTATAAGTGATTTCATTTCGAAAGGATGTGCATAATTTAAGTTTGGACTTCTTATTTGTCCTAAATTTGCATAAAGTGTCTCAACACTGAAAGATACAAATTATATTGATTTTATTATTGTACAGCAAAATTTTGTGTAACGAAATCTTTAATAGACGGGACCTCACTGATACAGAAATAGTACATCTTAAACAGATTACCGGATTTGAGTAAATCTGGGTATTACGAAAAATCTGAAAATCAAATATCTATTGTTATTGCTGAAATACACGATTTCAAAGGTAATGTATTTGCGTTTTTCTGGGCATATTGATGAAAGCCCGGTCGTCATGAAACTTGATAATGAGTAAAAATATTAGATTACTTAAAACTACGTTGTTACGTATTCAGAACATACATTTATGTAAAATAAGACTAACAAATATTTTAAATCCATATTAAATTATACTGCATATGTGAATTTATTAGAAAAGTAGACACATACATTTTGGTATATACATACATTATTGTGGATCTTATCATCGATTCCGCGTTATGCAGTTTAATTTCCTATTCGATTTATCTCAATACATCTTTAGTATACGCGTTATAATAGTTTCCACTTACGCACATCCATATTCTGCAAGTCTGCACTACGCTTTTTCGGCATTATACAAATTTCACTTTAATACCATAGTTTGATTTATAAACATTGATTGCTTGAGATATGTACTTTAAAAATAAATTAAAATATGTCTTCTTCAAATTGCATATTTTAAATGTCAATACATTATAACGCCCAACTTTTCATAATTAGCTTTATTACTAGATATAAGTAGTTATTTTCTTATTTACTTTGTGAATTGGCGAAATAACCCCCCCCCCCCCCTCTTTGTTGTAAAACCAACCTGTTGATCTTTGCCATCTTTTTACTTTCCTCGTCTAAAAGACAAAGGACGTGTTGTAATCGCAAATCACCTTCCGAGATTTCTTCAGATCTTCATGTTTCAGGGTCCCTCGATGACGAAAAACAAGTTTTCTCAGTTTCGTCTGTTTGTTCTGCTATCTGTTTGTCTATCTGACTGTCTGCCTTTTGCCGTTATAACTGAAAAACTATTTGTTGGAGGAAGATGATATTTTGCATGCGGATTATATGTCTTCCTGGCATGAAACAGAGAAAAAATTGGTAAAAAATATATAGGGTGGGCACCATAAAAAAATGAATACTGCCTTAATACGCTTTAACTCAAGAAAAATTACTTAAATAAAAGTAATATTTTGTAGATAACTCAGGTTTTTACCTTCGAATAAAAATGGCATGTTTTGAACATAACATATACAAGGTGAGCACCTTAAAAAATAAAATATTGTTTATTTTTGCTTCAACTGAAAAATAGGTAAAAGTAATAATTTGCACATAGCTCAGGCTTAACCCTTGACGAAAATGACACCTAACAGATACAAAGTAATCGTTGTAAAAAAGACAGAAGTGGGAAATAAGATGCGTGTCCTGAGTGGCCGCGTGGAAGAGACGAGTGGCGTAGAAATCGTATTCGCAGGCGCTGAAGTTCGAATCGCACCAGCGGCGGTAGTGTTTTCTTTATTCGAAAATTGATGCAATTCGCATTACCCAATGTTTTCTTTTCTTGTTTCAGTATTATTAGGAACATTAAGGTATTTCTAACCCTAGTTTCTTTTAATTTTTAAAATTATTTAAGATCACAACGTCCACTTACAAAGGAAATTCTGAGTAAAACCTTTTACAGATTTTTGTTCTCAGGTTGTGTAAATCTGAAGTAGAACTGCTACTTTCGATTAGAATCTAGATCACAGTATCTTTAGAAATGACGTATGTACAAACAATTTACTATTATTGTTGTGGCTTGAAAGAAGGGCTAGCTTGCGTTATGAAACTATTTGCATTGTGAAAGTGTAGCCACCAGAAGGTAGATATCAATCACCTTTTGCATATGCAGTGTGCCTAATATAGATATGTCGCAAACTATAATACGTAGACTTCTCATTTCAATAAAAAAAATGTTCAGTGTCGTAAGTACCGCTATAACACACTTTAAAAAAATTAAAATCGTTTTGTTTTCATTATATTTTACAAAATAATTTGTTTAGATTTGATTTTTCAGGTATAATTTGTTTATTAGCAACAATGGGGCAAAGCCGATTTGACATTATTAAAACATTTTTTACACACATTCCCAATATGTACTCAAATGTTTTCTAGATTCTGAATGTGTCTGAATATTTACATCAACTATGTTTAAACTGGCATTAAAGGTAGCCCTGATATGCAGCTCTTTTTTCTTTTAATGGTAGTGTATTTAATAGGTTTATTTTTACAAATGGCAAAGTTGTAAGCAAAAATGTATTATAACGGGTGAACAAAAAGTATATTAGTCTCGGGTGGCTATGGTATGCTTCCTAATTTATGAATTGAACTATAAGTCACTTAAAAGTCAAATAGCACTTTTGACATTTAAGTGTAAACATAGTTACATTCATTAATTAACAACTATACCATATTCGCCCGTGACTGAAATGTGTTTTTCCACGACCGGGAGTAGAAGTCGGTTTCTATAGCATCAAAATTGTGACAGAAGTAAAGCATTTACTCTACTCCCTAGAGACAAAATAAGACAAAAATTTCCCTAGGGAGTTTTCATTATGACTGAAACAACAGGTTAGGGTTTGCGTCAGTCTGTGTCAAAACTGATGCAAAACCTAACCTCATAGCCTCGAATTTGACATACACTTATAGTGCCACCAACTTTAAAATTTAAAAATGTCAATAAATTACGATAACACTCTACTTGCCGTGTTTGCTGATGATACAGCTATTCTCTCAGTCAACGAAAACCCAATAACTGCAGCAGCCCATGTACAAACTCACCTAGACATCTTACAAACCTGGTTTAACAAATGGCGAATTACAGTTAATAGCCATAAATCCTCACAAATTACGTTCACTAACAGACGCGTTGTAAGTCCACGAAACAGTATCAACCAATGCTCCCATAACTCAGAAGACTGACATCAAATACCTTGGACTACATCTGGACCACAAGCTAACCTCAAGCACACACATAAAGGCCAAACGGAAACAAATAGATATCAAAATTAAGCAAATGAATTGGCTCATCGGTAGACGCTCCCAACTCTCACTTTCGAACAAACTACTGCTATATAAGTGTATTATCAAACCCATCTGGACATATGGGATCCAAATATGGGGCTGCGCTAAAGCATCCCACACCAAAATCCTGCAGCGCTGCCAGTCAAAAATTCTCCGCGGTATAACCAACGCTCCTTGGTACGTCACCAATGAAACTCTTCATACTGACCTAAGAATTCCGTACGTAGTCTCAGAGATACAGAGACTTGCCCGAACATACACATACAGCCGCCAGAACATGGAAACCAACTCATAGAACAGCTCTTCAATCAGCAGACCGTCACCAGATGACTAAAACGACAATGGACAGAAGACCTACCTGTGTAAACATCCAGAACTGTTAGTGATTAACTTACGGGAAAAGGGCGTTGGCCGGATCCCTTACTGACATGTCAAACCACATAAGATTTACTTATTACGAGCGTACGAGTAGATTGTAAATAAGCAACTTAAAAAAAAATACGTTTAAAAAAACAGGTTTGTAGTTCTAAATCTTCCTGCAATGTGAAAAAAAATAGTACTTATATTATGCAATTCGGAGAGACTGTTATTTTGCTTCAGTGCTATGTGACGACTCTCGGGCTTCGGCCTCGAGTAACAAATTGCACCTCAGCAAAATAATGCAGTTCTTTCCCTCATTGCATAATCTGCTATTATCAGCCGTTACTATGTTACCATTATGCTTACTCGTATAGTGTCTCGCAATTAAGCGTCTTGCCTTCTCTATCGTACTTAGCTACAGTTGCGTTAATTGCAGTTGCCCAACAATATGTTTTATAGTAGTGATGGGCATAATCGGATGATTTCAATAATCGGAATGTTCCAATATCATCCGATTATTTTACATTCCGTAAATGCAAGCAAGGGAAAACGAGCGAAACAACAAGCGGAAGGAAGATGAGTGCGTGCAAATTTGCGATGAGAGCACTCGCCGTCGCGCCGTAAGCCTTTATGTGCGTTGGCATCTATGTTTGGGTTTGTAGGACAGCCAGTAAAACAATTTATGAGTTTGAGTTGGACAGTGGGATATAATAGGAAATAAAATATCTTTTCAAATTATTACAGTAGTTACCTTAATAGACTTTCGGAAAATGGTAGTGATATTTTAAAGTTTAATGGCACATAAAGTACATAATAGATAGTATAAAACAATACATGAATTTGAAGTCTATAAGGTGTACTATCTAATAATTAATCTATGAAATACCACTGCCATTAGTGCCTTTCACGTATCATACACGTGAGCACACGGCGCGACCCGTCGGTATTCGCCAACCAGCATATAGCAGTCAAGTGAGTCAACACAACATTCCGTATTCCGTTCAGTTCAAATTGGCATTTCGTTTTCTCATTTTGTATACCGAATACAGTAAAATAATCGAATTCTGAAAGTTCCGAATTTTGTGCACCGAACAGTAAAATAATTGAATTCCGAAAAGTTCCGACACGTTCCGAAATAATCGGAACCTTCCGATTTTTTTAACAATCGGAAACTTTCCGATTATTCATTCCGGATAGGCCCATCACTATTTTATAGGAATAGCCAGCTTGGAAAGTTATACTGCTTTGCTCAACTATTCTATCCTTCTTGTACCGATTAAAGATGTCCACAGAACATATTCTTGACGGTTGGTGTCAGAAATGAAAATTTATCAAACGTGTCAGATTATTTCAAAGTTACATATTAGATGTTTTGTATGCGCTACTTCAAGGATGTGCGTACATCACTAAAAATACATTAACATTGCATGGTTATTAAAGAAAAATAAACCAATGCAATATAATAATAGTGTAATATTCTAAATGCCACAGTTAGTCATTTTATGGCTTATTTTTATTGAGAATCAAATGAATATATAATGTAATGCTTTACAACTACCTATTTTTTAAATTGAGGAAAATGTAACACTGACTAGTAAAAGTAAAAAATTAAATTTGGTTATTCCTAAAATTGACGTCAATATGATATAATTTATTGCGCAAAATTAAGGTGTAAAATCATATACAATTTCAATTTTGTGTGACAATGAATATCTTCAGATTTCCATATTTGCTACATTAAAACATATAGTATTTCACATTTGAATTTCCCTAAAATGACAACTTACGAAATTTAGTTTCCTACCCTGCCTTTAGCATTTACATAAATTTTAAGGGATAATCTACTGGAATAAAATCATCGCTGAAAACCAGCTCACATTTAAATTTAAAATTATGATGTAAATAATGAACCGGTGAATTTATAAAATTATTTAGGTTGGCCTATCTAGTGTCAGAAAATTTTCCTTTTATTAGTTTGCTACTTAATGCTTTATACTACATTTACAGCATAATTTCAATATAAAGGAAATACAATAATATTGTGGAAGTGATATTTTATCAATAATAATCGTTTACAAATGTATAACTTACTGAAGCTTTAAAATGTCTAACAACAAAACTAGTTTAGAACTTGGACTATAGCACTTATTTCGTGTTGGATTGATATGAATTTTCGAATAATATTTAAATACCAATCAGTAGCCCAATAGAGAGTTGTTATGATGGACCAAAAATATATTAACCACAATTACATCACAATTCCTTTTAGGGTGCGTCACAATGGTAACGCTTAATAGATCGCATGACAATACCAGTTAGTATGTGAGATATCTAATAATCGAAATACTGCAATCTTACTCAAAACTTACAGATCTTGAAACAATATTTTTACGGGTTTATAAACTTTAAACCATTGTGGAAGCCAAATAACGTATCGACATAGAAAAGCAATAAATGGATGTTACAAAATAGTTTCCACAAAATAATTTGTGGTGGTTGATTTACTTATTACATTCAAATCTTCAATATTTTGTGAAATCAAAAACAAGAAAATCACAAGGTCGATATCTACGTCCAAACCGCATTATGTTCTGTGAGTTTGTCTTGGCAACAACCACTTTTTTATAACATATGGTCAAACATCAGCATTCTTCATTAAATATTTTGAATTTCTTGAACATACATTTGCATATATCTGTAATTTTAATTAGACTTCAATGTTTATAATGAACAGTCAGTTACGTGGACCAAACTCTAAATTTTGTGTTTACCTAAACTGCACGACACCAGTGAGTATGCAGTTACTATCTGCTGTCAACTATTATACCATTACATTAAAGCAAAAACTATGACTACAGCTGCCCATAATCCAACGACTAACGCAGTAAGACATTGGATAATTATAAATAAAATACTATATTCGCTTATCTGATAATGTGATAATCAATTAAAATCAATAGAATTCCTGCATTACATCAGAAAGTTCACACTTTCGACTTAAATCGCAACAAAACACACAAAAGAGAGAGAGAGAGAGAGAGAGAGAGAGAGTATACAGCTTCTCTAACAGGAGCTCCCACCTAACCATGACAACCACAGATATAGGTACAATTTCTTAGACCAACCCAAAGTAGCGATGAATATTGACATATTCGTCTATTGAAATGAACAAAATTCTTGTAGAGGTGACATACTTACCTCACAGGAACCGATAACGTACATTTATAAATACATCCGATGAAACTTTCAGTAGTTTGCTACCACCGTATGATGAAGTTCTTTGCATAAGTGATTTTAACATTGATCTTGCCGGGGCTGGTACTCAGTGGTAAGCATCCTGGTTACTGACCGTAGGGTCTCGAGTTCGACTCGCGGTCCCAGTAAGGTTTTCAAACATAAACAAATGTGGATTAAAGTCTCTACAGAATTCCATCATTCGGAAGTCATCTAAAGCCGCCATGGGTCCCATGTTATTACGATGTGTAGCATGTAAAAGATTGCTAGGGTTGGAACTCCTTAGTCTCGGCTAAATTCTAAATAGGACTTTAACTATATGACCACAGCAGTCGGTGTCTAGGGTACCTACCTGGTATACCGCATGCCTAAACGTTATCCATAATAAGCAAACAAAACATTGACCTTTTAATTCCATGTAATATACTGAATCAGTTTAGTATTTAACTATACTAAAGTTTTTTCTCAGTTAATTAATCAACCCCCCAGAATAACTCCTAATCCTGTCACTTTATAGATCATACTTTTACTAATAATAGCTTTATTCTCATAACATCGGGTACTACTGATTTACATGAATTTTCTGAGTACCAATTTGTTTATTGCAGTTTTTATGCATACTCGCTAAAATAAAAACACAAACACATTTAGAGTATTTTCACGTTTTCATAATAATTTTCAATAGCATCTACAGTTAATCAACAGGGATACAATTCTTACTGCTAGAGATATAAATGATAAAATTGAATATCTAAATAATAATATCTTAGTTCTTTTTAACACATTTGCTCCTATCTTTCGTAAACCTAAATCACCATGGCTAACAGATATCATAGAATCTATGATAGGTATGAGAGATGCTACTTTTTACCGCTCTAAAAAATACGGTGAAGCGGCGCACAACAATTACTACAAACATTTGCATAGTCTTGTAACTACTGCCATAGGAAAGAAAACAAAAAACCATATTAAATTTTCGATTTACCTATGCGAATCCTAATTTTTGTGGAAAGATTTACAAAATTTAGACGTGTGTTTTAAAAATACGCCAAATAACATTCCAAATTACTTAAGAAATTCTTATTTAAACAATAATTTTTTGTCAATTCAGTTGGTGCTATTAATAATCATGATCACAAATTACGAGAATTGTATGGAAACATGAAATTTAATATAATATTCAAATTTTAATTTGTTCTCATTGATAAGACACTGCTAGAAAAATCTTGTTTTCAATAGTCTTACCTTTAAAGCTGTCGGAAGCAACGGCGTCATCATACAGATGTTAAGACTTTGTTGTCGCTTTGTAATGCCCTACCTAACTAAAATCATTAATACCTGTTTAATAGAAGAAATTTTTCCAAAACTTTGGAAAATTGCCAATATAGGTCCAGTGGCTCCTGTTTTATCGAAGGTTTTAGAGCAAATTATGAATAGTAACAGCTTTATTATAGGTAAGCGATGATATCAAGAAAGCCATAGATAAAATCTATCTTACTGCATGGGTGTTCCTTATTTTCTCTAAAACCTTTGATAACATCAATCACAAGATAATACTGACAATTTTATATTACTTTATATTTCACACTAATTGCTTTACCATGACTGAAAATTATTTAAATATGGACAACAGTGTGATGTTCAGGAAAATAATAAATCTATCTTTGGTAATATTAAAAGTGGCGAAGCCTCAAAGTTCAACAATCGGTCCTCTGCTCTATGCAATATACTCGACGTGATTAATAAAGATACAGAACAACTTGTTAAGCTTAACCCATCTAAATCAGTTGTTATTATATTTGTCGTAAAAAATTTCTAGAACTGAAAATGCTCCTAATTTACAATTAAAGATTAATTATTCATTAATCACATGCTCTGTGTAAAGCGTAAAGCTTATGGTAGTCTTAAGCTGCTTTACAGTAATAAAAAGTAATTCTCAGCCAAGTGTCAAAAACATTTTGTGTGATTCTATAGTTTTATCTTATTTGAATTTTTATGGCGTCGTCTATGGTTCGTGTATTAATACTGCTACTGCAAAAATACAGTAGTACAAAACAGCTCATTTACGGTATTAGACGACGTGCAAAAATGTCTTATAAAGTCAAAGCAACCAACCTGCGCAATATGCATAATCGTCGTATTTTGCGTGTTGGTGCATTATATCACAAGGTAATTACTGTAAGAACTCCCCCTTATCTTTATAACAAAATTAAATTTCATACCGACATTCATAATCCTAATTTACTTCTTCGTGGTGTATTAAATATTCCTAAACACAGAACTAAACTATTTAAACGATCTTTTTCATATAACATCTCTAAATTATATAACTTGATACCGACACAATTTAAATATTTCTAATAGTCCCATTTTCAAAGTTAACGTTAAAATTTTGCTACAAGAACATCATAAATAATTAATTGTTATGGAAATCTCAGTTTTCTGACTTAACTATACATGTGCATGTAAAATTCATAGCAACATTCCATCGTCTTTTTATTCTTTAGTATTGAGAATTGCTTTTTTGTCTGTCTCTTATGCCTACGTTTATATATACATTATTATTAGTACTAAAATGTACAAAGCGGCAGTGTGGAAGAACAGAAGTCTCCCCTGGGAAACAACCTGAACACTGTCACATTTCCTGTAACTTAGTTTTGTTAAACCTCCCTTGCTTTTTACGTATGTTTTAAATTTTAATCTTACTGGTAATATTATGAATATTTCAAATTGTGTGTTGGATGAAATGAAACTTTTATTACCTTGATATCTCACTTTCTTCTGAAATAGTTGTAGTTGTATTTTTTTAATTGCTTAGATGACGACATGATACCGAAAGGAACAATACAAACACAAACATAAATTATCTTCTGATAAACTCCTATATTTGTAGTTTCAGCAGCACTCACTATTATTTACTAGTTGCAAGTGCTTACGCTGACTAGTTCCCAGAGAGTGTTTACACATTTTAGTTTAGATTTATAGGTACATTTTCACAGCAGCATTAAATGGGAAAACTATAAAGATGCCGCTCTAGATACACAATTATTTGTTACATTACAGAAGCTCAAACAATGCATGACTAGGAATAACATAAATAGTTGCTTAATGTAAACGATCTGTAATATTCGCCCTAAAAGTAATTGAGCGATTGAGGCAATCAATTGTGGGACAGATACTAGTTAGTTAATTTTTCAGATTGTTATTAAACTGCCGAATTGCCTTGGATTGACAGAATTGCCAGACGACCATATTACTGATAACACCAAACCAAACACAGTAAACGGTGTAATTAAATATATATTTCTAGATAATAGTTTACGAATTGCAACAACACAATGACGTTTTCAAATTATTTATCTGAGTACGTATCTAATCATACCAATCCATAAGGTAAATTTTGGACGTATTTATCGTTACTAACCATTTGCAAAATACACCAAGGTCGAAATATATGACAATTAAATTAATCTCTCTGATACGACGGACACAAAACGCTCACTGTGTCTTAATTAATTAATGTTTTTATTAGTTTTGCTATTTTAATAAATTGGCAATGGGTTATAATATGATTCTAGAAATTGCTACAAATATGTAAAACAAATACAGTTAAATGTCTACATAAACTACTAAGGAGAAAATAACGAGAGATTAACTTTCGATGCACTTCTCATGGCCCGCAGCTTTTCAACTTTATTCGCCAATAGAGAAAATTGTGACGTCATCCCCACGAGAGCTAAAGCAGTGAACGTGACATCCTGGACTCTGTTTTATGATATTGCAACATACGTGAAATGCCAGACCCTTAATACCCTATACCGGGGGAATTATATTTAACTCAGATTGCTGACTTTCTAGAATACCAAGAAAATCACAGAATGATAATTTTCTGGGATATATTCAGAAGTAAAATATTTACTTTAAGTTTTGTACTCGGTTTCTTACTGGCATGCGAAACAATAAAATTATTAGAAAATACTTGGTAATTCAGGACGAGTTAAAATAATGAAGTGTGTCGCGTCGCCGGTTCACCGCATAACGAAAATTGTCAAGTTCGTTGCTAACAAGGCTACCCTTCAGTAAATTTAGAAATTCCTGCAAGCTTGGAACACACTCCACCAAGCATAAATTCTGTATCAAAATACTTTAGAGAAATATTTTAAAGCCTTGACTCGAAAACTTTTAGTAAAAACGAATTAATAGGTAACAAACATAACTGTATAAATATGCGAAGTAAATTTATAAAATTTAGCAAAATCTTACAAATGACATGTTTAATGACTTAATTAAGAATCTGTTTACAGTGTGTTGCTATTTTCCCTCCCTTCACCTATACATAATATGCAGTAAATATACGTTTAGTGTGTTTTGAACAGTAGTAAAATTTTCTTTAATAACAGTTACAATTCCCAGTGTAGTAACTCCTGCATGTATAGAGGTGAAGAGGGTACATTTGAAAACTTTTCAGGAAGAGAAATATTTTTCAAAACTTTTTAGGATATAAAGGTGTAGGCAATGGTAACCCCTAGAAACACATTTCAGGACGCTTCGGTATAAATATAAGTTTTATATTTGAACATTAAGAAAATATATAAACAAAAAGATACGTTCTTGTAATTGTAATGTATTCCATATTGGGGGTATGTTTGAACAAGTCTGGGGCACCTCTGAACAAGCAATACAAAACATAGTTTTTCAAAGTAACATTAATAATAAATTGAATAGAACTATTATTATTCATTAAAAACAACAAAAAAATCATCCAAAGCAATGGGAGTACTTAAACATTTTAATAATAAAACATCATAAATTTTCAATCCATTGAAATCAGCGTTGAATGATAGAACAGCCATTGTTCTTGAGGTGCTTCCCGATGTTGCTTGCTTAGAGAGCTTCAAAATTATGTCATCATCACTAACATTACTGTTTTCATGCACATCCGGTATAAAAAATTTCAAGAAATCTTAATTTCTAATCATTCTTCGTTTCTAATATTAGCTGAATATTCGTTCTCATTCACGGTGATTTTTTTATCAATTCGTTAATAGTAAATTTTGTAGAACTCCAAAATATCTCACTCATCGTGGATTGAATATTCATCATCAATGCTACAATGGCTCATTTCTGTTTCATTATTATTTTGTTTGTTATTCAAACAAATTTTAGACCTCTTCTCTTGTTTGCCGCTCTCCCTGTTCAAAGGTACTTTTCTTTCCTTAGCTAGACGTTTTACTGTATCCTATTCAATCCCGTGTTTCTCTGGAGTTCCGTTAGAATTCTTGACGTTTTTGTTCCTCTTTGCAGTTGACAATCTTGGTCCATCCTTGGAGAATGCTCTTACCATTTTTTTTCTATATTCTCTCTGCAGTAAGTGGATACGACTGTAAAGCTCTCTCATAGTTGTCTTGAAATTCAGTCACAGCGCTAGTGGCTCGGGATATACTGATATTTTCGGGTTTACGTAAAGACTCCACCCATGTTTGCTTTATCACAATTACTTGACCCCCAAGTGATTTTGCCTCGCTCTTATTTTTTTCTTATTCCAACATAAATCAACCCATAATCCATTCTTGAAGATTGCAGAATGTAATTTTTTCTACGATCGTGTCAAAAGGACAACTTTTTGCAGTTTTTAGTGTCAAAAGTGACGTTTGTAGCACTCTTAATATTAGAGCCCGAATTACTTCTTTTTTGCACGTTGCTATTGGTGGAGTGTTTTAATACTATATTAAAACACGCTTTGCCAAAAATTTGAATGTCTAACACAATCTGACGGAAAAAGTGTCACCGAAGTTTTTATCGATGACTGTAAAAAAATTAGTGTATGATACACGTGTATAAGTGCCATTAAAGCACTAGTGACGTTAAAAGCACTCCGCTTTGCGTCGTATTCTTAAACTCGTCGCACGTGCTTTAAAGGCGTACTTATACACTAGTATCATACCCCTCCTCTTAAACTAATTTCTTCTTCCTGACGCCCCCCTTCATCGATTTCTATCTCTTTCGTTTCGCGGGCGGCCTCCTTTGTTTCTGCTGCGGTTTGTTTTTGTGATCCTCCTACAGTTCCTGATAATATTCTTCCTTCTTTCAATTACGCTCTTTTCGTTGGTGAGTATCTCGGCTGATTTATCTTTAATATAGTGTAGTGGATTCTTTTTCCTTGTCTCAATCCTTTAAATATTTTATAGAAACGTTTCTGGTTTTCCTTAAAGTACGACTCTGTATCTATGCCAAAAAGTTTGTTTCCATTACCATGATTTAGCTTGGGCTAGCAGTGCTCTTGTTTTCTTTCTTTGTTCTTCATACCTTTCAATATCTTCTGCTTTGTTGCTCTTTAGGTACTTGTTCCAAAGTTGTCTATTTTTATGCACTTCTATTTCAATGTTCACATTCCACCAACTAGTTGGTCTTTTCTTCTTTCGGCTGGTTGTCCCGCATACTTTCTCTGCTGCCACGAGAAATTTTCTCAGTCTTTAACTATTTCTTGGGTGTCTCTTGTTATTTTACTTAATCTTTGGACTTCTTTTTTAAGTCTTTTTTGTATCTCCTTGCTCCTTAATTTATTCGTGTTTATTTCCTTTTTAGGGTTTTGCTCATCTATGCTGTTTTTTCTTAATCTCTATTTGTCTTTTCATTTCAGTCACCAGCAGAAAGTGGGTTCTCTCTTCTTTTCACTCTTACATCTTTTACCTTCCACTTGTTGCTACTCTGAACTAATACATAAGCAATTATTGATTTTTCGTGTTTCATTGTTTTTCTTTCTCGTGAGGTTGAGTATTTCTTTGTGTTCATAAAAAGTGCTTGCAACTATCATCTCGTTATAGATACAAAACTCGATTAGCCTCTGTCTATTATGGTTTTTGGCGGTATCCCCAAATGGGCCTATTACAGTTTTATATTTCTATGCATTGTTTCCCACCCTGCTCTTTAGGTCTCTCAAAACTGCTACTTCATTTGTGCTATTTTCAATTGCTTCTTCTAGCATCTCCCAAAACCTATATTTGCCTTCTACCTGGTCATTCTCCCCTGATCCATACGCAATTATAACTGCAATCCTATGGGTCGTTGTTACTTTAATTTCCAATATTCTTCGCATTGCTTTTAGTTATTATACATCCTACCCCTTCGGCTACTATTTTATTCATGGTAACACCGCTATGGTACAGGAGGTTTTCTTCGTCTATTTTTTCTATCCCTTTCCCTTTTTACTTAGTTTCTGTTAGCGCAATTAGTTCTAAATTAGATTTCGAAAATTCTTGCACTAGTTACTTTTCTTTTTCTCTTATCCCGCTTACATTCCATGTTCCAATATTCTGTGTGGGTATTTCTGGCCTCCCCTTTATCGCCCTCTTGCTATTTGCTTGAAGTTTTAATCCTCTTATTTTTGTTATATACTTATCCGGATCGTTTTTCTTGCGTACGCTTATCATAGTTGAGTAGTTTTTCAATCGTGTACGTTATTCTCGTATTTATTTAATTTATGGTCTTCTTTTTGTTGTCTATCTTATCCTGCAGTTTTCTAGTACTTGGTAAGCGTCTTTCTTTCTCTATCAATTTTTCCATATCTTTGCCAAAGGACGTACTGTTTTTATTAAACCATTGATTTCCTCTATGAACTCCCTCATCTTTTACCCTTTGTTTGAGATCCCGACCTCTTCTCTGTATTACGCCACTGGTATGTTTTCCCGCTCCACCCATTTCCTTTCAATGCACCAATCCCGTGTCTGTATCTGGCTCCTTGAAAAACAAACTTTTAATTTGCTTTGATCCTCACTTATTTACACTGTCTTTAACTCCCTGTTTGTTTACTTTCTCACTGTCTCACTCTACACTCGAAAAAACTTAAAATTTGCTAACTATTCAAATATCGCAATGCTGCTCGAGTATACTTGAGGACACGCCAGCTAAGCTCAATGAAGAAATAAACACCTTTGACGCGGACCATCAAAAACCCCTAAAGTACGTATCCATACACACAAATGCCCCGTGCAGGAATTTTTTGGAAACAGAAAAATACCAGCAGACCATCAGAAGTAACCAGCAAAACCAAATGCCTCGAATCGGCAAGTGCGCGCTATTTGAAAAATAAAAATTTTAAGAATTAACTCCGGACACACTCAGAGGCCCGACATAAATGACAATAAAATATCACCTCAGGGAACTAACGGCAACAAAATTATCAGCGGACGCATCTGCGTAATCCTTTCGTGTTCGGTGTTAAAATGATTGGGTTCTTATCAGCAACTCAGCGCTGTCCAAATTAAGCAGCTAATTGAACGCGCCTGCCAATTAACCCCTCGGCTTCAACACCCCTAGGAAAAATGATCGTTCCACCCCACTCACGGACTAATGAGCGTTGAGGAAGCGTTACACAATGGAAAGCAACCCTTTAAAAATAGTGGAGCATTGGGAACAGAAAATCACTACCTCGTAGAGTTGAAACCATCAGCCCACCTTCCAGCCACAAGGACCAGCCCCAGGCCGATACAGCCCAAACGAGGACAGCTTAGCCCAGCCACAAAAGCCAGCCACCGGCCGAGCTAGCCCCAACGAGGACGTCTTAGCTCAGCTACAAGGACCAGCACCCGGCCGAGCCAGCTCAACGAGTACCGAAGGGCGCCGCCACGAAAGCGTGGCCCCAAGCCATGTCCACAGCGTAAGCCCGGACCTGTCACTGTATAGAAATACTCAGCATGATTTTTAGGCAACGAACGTAGCTCAAGGAGTTGTTTGGACCTTACCTAACTCCCCCACCGTACTTACCATTGAAAAAGAAAGCCAGAGCCCGACACTAGGAGCTGACCCACATCATTCTCCACCAAGTCGGGCTCTTGCCTTCCGATACGCCAGTCACCCACAAGCGCCACTCCTAGAACGGCTGACTTGGCATACACCCCCACCGGCTACGTCTCCCAGAAGACCCACGTCCCACAGAAAAGCCCATTGATCCAGCTATTCCTGGATAGGCCGACCATCCCTCGGACCCTTGATTGGGAGGAGGCCAAAATCGAGCAAGTGTGGAGGGTCACCTGCACCCTCCCGCACGCGTACTAAGACAAGCTGTATCGGTGATTTTTAGAACATCCCTGGAAAAACTAGAAGCGCCGGAAGCAACGGAAATACAAAATGCTACTAAAACCAAAATAGATTAAACACTCACCCTGAAATGCAGGCTTCTTATGACGAAGACGCCTAATAACTTGTAATGAATGATCCGTCTAATAGACGTGGACTTTATAACTTTATATGTCCCAAACCTGCTCAGGCCCAAAATCCGAAACAACGCCAAGCTTCCAAGGAGAATTTCTCCAAATACCAAAAACTAACGGGCTAACTTGGAGCACTTAAATTACATACAAGTCGCATAACTGATGCCACGCAAGCTAAATAAAGCTATTCAAGCTGCAACACGCCGCTTCGTATCTCGAAATACCGAAACAAGCAACTACATCTATGAAACAAAACAAATTCCAACGCTAAGTACGCTTTTTACAAGTAATATGCTATATACTTCAATCCATAGTTGCCATTTCCCTCTATAAATACTCGATGATTCTTTAATCTATAATACAACGACGTATGGCCTAATCATAGCTTACAGCTACTTTGCTAATTTACATTTTTTGTTCTTTTACGAGTGCAGTGGCCGCTTCCATGCCATCTCTATCATATCTGGTTTTGTGCATTTTTATTTCCATTTACAATAAAGGAAGTATTGGATATACCTCAAAAATTGAGTTTTCAACAAATCTTCACGTTTTAGAGTCCCCTGAAGCCAAAATACATGTTTTTGTTTATTGGTCTGTCGGTCAGTCTGTCTGTGTGTCTGTGTGGGAAAAAAATATCTCAAAAACGAAAAGAGATATGACGTTGAAACTTCATATATCAATTTTGTGTACTATCTAGATGCGACATCAAGCGTTTGAAGAAAATGGAATAATCACATACACCTGTGATTTTTCAGTTTTTTCGATTTTTTCAAAAACGCCTCTAAAGATTTTTGTCATACTTCATATTTTTATTACATTTTAATGTGTATTGATGTGACATAGATTATTTTCCAGTTGAATACCTCTAAAATGGGTTTCCTTTGTTTCCTTTTCCTTTTTTTTTATTAACTCCTATTTTAAATAGCACACCCGGTATATTATTACATTTTTGAATTCAGCATAAAATTCCAGAGAAAATGTGCCTTTTCAACTAACTCTCTATTTTGTACGGTTTCTATAGGATTTAAACTTTTGAAAATTTTTAACAAATGCTTAAAAATTCAAAATGAAATTTTTGCTAATTATAAAATCACTGTATAAGGACGTTGTGTACGCGTATCACACCAGATTTTCTCTTATATGTTCGGACCATATTTAAATCTGTCACAATAAGAAGAATAGCAACAAAACTTCACCGGGAATAAAGGAGCTCGCGAGGGGTTGATGTTCAAAACTGCCCTAGCAGATACCGATGCATATTTCGGTTTATAAAAATGTTGAAATCGTTTTATTATAAAGGCTATACACTGCAAATTACTCTACAATAATCACACTCACTAGTACAAACACTAGAATCGTTTCCTTACGAAGGAAATATCGCTGGATTAGAAACTACATTCAAACAACTACTCTGCTAAATATCACTTTTCCAAATGGTGCTAAAACAATACCGACTGCTGTCAAGCCTGGGCCTATGTGGTGGCATCTGGCATCTTGCGGAAGTTGATGTGGTGGGAATGTTTGAAGTTGTTCACCTGTCTCCCATGTACAAATGTGCCCTCTTCTCCCCCACATAATCTTGTCAAATGAATTCGTTTTATTAAAAACTGGTTTTACTACAAGAACAAATGATTTTGTAAATCGAATCGAATCGGTTACATTGTGTATGACAGTTAAGAGTTTTTTTTAGAATGATATTGTAAAAATAGAATGAAAATTTCGCCTTCAAATAATGAACACGATACTAAAGAGAAAGCGTTTTTAAGAAACGTTTACTTTGTAGGCGAGTGTATAATGATACTGTGTAGTAAACCAAATCTACAAAATTTAGTTTAGGACACCGAAATTCACATTTAGACTCACAAACTATAACTCAATATCCTACAAAAATAACAGCGTGGGATGGAATTCTCGGTCGTCCTGTTACAGGAACTTCCTTTGGGGACCAGTTTTGCAATCAGTAGAAAGAGTTATAGCATATGGTAGTCGCCATGCGTGCGATCATTTAACCTAAAATGTATTTTGTGCGATCATTTCTAAATACCGAAATATATTTTTTATATACGTCTGGCAAATATCACCATATCAGCTAGGTTGTTTTAATTTAAAACTAACTTACAAAAAAGCTTAAGTACTAATATGTAACGGAAGGAAAGGAAAATTAGATATATACTTTTATCTACGACAGTGTGTAAAATTTACTTTTAGATGACAGTTTCAAGTCTGTAAAACGACTGTTTAATAACATGATTTCCTTAGTTCGCATCGTCAGTAGCAACGTGTTTAAAATGATTTCATTAGATACTTCGTCAGTAGCAACACGCAAAATCACTACCGTTTGCTACTAATCTTAATTTACATATAAACTATTTTTTTATATTTTACATCGTAGATAAAATATTGTAGGATACACATGCGTAAAGCATCTTTAGTCACTCGCTCACTCGCATTATAAAACAATATAGATATATGCGACCAAAAAATTCTCAGAATCGAAATAAATTATTAGGATAGCAAAACACACTCAACGCGTGAAATTTGGTATGACAGTTCTGCCAAAGACGTTAACATGGCGCAAAAAGAAAAGTGCAGGAAGCCGCTCAATTGTGCCTTTGCAAAAATTAAGAATTTGTCACACATTAATGATCAGTAAATATACGGCATAATTCTTGTAGTATAAGAGGCTTTTATCTAAAGATAATTCTGTAAACGATTTTGAAAATCTTGGAAATAGACCATCTTCATTTACATCTTCAACAGTCTTATCTGATTTTTAAAGTATAATCACTTGCTCTACTTCTTCGCACTACCGAGTCAAGTCGTTCCTTTAAATTATATTCCAAATCTACGATTTACATTTTAGAGCTGTTGTTAATTCTTCAATAACTTTAGTCCTAATTATATCCTAACCGGGAGCTTTCTCTTAATTTATTTTCACTCCAGCAAGCTTTATTCTGTTGGCTGAAAGCTCAATATGATGTAAGTTATCCAGGTAGGTTAACATCTTTTAAAGATTTACGCGTGTTAAATCTGAAGAATACCGTTGAAACACATTAGCTAGGTGTTCAGAAACTTTTCTGCTTTCTCTCTATTAGTTATTGCGCAGCTTTTCTTTATCTTTATAGTTGGTGGTGTGGCCACTTTGGCTCATTCCTTCAGATATTTTACAAGAAAGAGCTTTCAATAATCTAATTTGAAAGCAATATTTTCATGACTTGATTTTGACATTTTTAATGTACTCGCATTACGTCACTAAGTGTTATGTTACAATTGTATCGTGTTTTAATCAAATGCCTAATACATTTTCGCTGGTGTTGCGTAAAGAATTGTTCCTACGACTGTAAATAATTTTAAAATTTTTAATTAATCAATTGAAGTCATTGCAGTAAATAACTTTTGTCAGTTTTCTGCGATTACAGATTTTCTATGCAGTCGATAGTGCTTTAGACATTATGGTACTATGCCTACCTAGCCCTTGCCCATAACAAACAAACAAACAAATACGTAGTATATACCATAAATAATGTTAAATTGACTTTTTCGAAAACTCAAAGAATTTTGTCATTTTCATTCTTCAATGCGCGAAGCGATTCATTTTCGTAAACGGGACACGAAATACTTTTAGCTTGTAGAACGTACTTCCCGAATTAATTTGTGGAATAAAATGAATTAATATACTTACAAGTTTATTGTTTTATATTAAAGAATTACTTTTAACAATATTATTGTCCTACAATTAATTAATTTTCTAATCTTATATTAATAGTTTCAATGCCACAATGACATAAATTGTCATAAAGCGTCAAATAAATAAACATATATAACAGCTCTATAACATTTATTAAAATTTTTCTTTTATAAAAGTTGCATAAAAGGGTACACAAACTCATAAAACCAAAGCAAGAAAAATATTTAAAACAGGGGAGAAATAATAAGATCAATAATTAGATATAATAGGATTAGTTTGTAAAAACTAAATGTCTTGTTCTTGAAAAAATATATGGAAATAAAGACCAGAAATTATTAAATAAAATTATTGGAAATTATTTTATCAATTTTAAGGAGAATTTTAAATTCATTGTGCAATGTTGATATCTTTACAGAATGTTTTTTTGTTTGATTTTTCTTGGGGGAGATTTAATTAGCATTTTTTGCGTTTGCTCCGCTAAGCTGCGTTTCGCCTTGCAAATGCAAACATAATTGCTAGTCGAACAAAGTGCCATTTTTAATTCTAATTAAACAATATACTGTTTTCTTCTTGGTATTTAAGGGGCTGTAAGTTATCAGGGATACCACTTTGTACTAAGGGATGCTTGGCTTAAACTTCTTATTTTCACTCAAAGATTTACCCGGATAATTTTTTCCACCTAATTATAAACCACCCTGTATAGGGCAATTTCGTGAAATATTGCATATCATAATTCCATGCAATGGATGCAGTTCACTATGGTTGTTGATTAGCAATTCAGAACTCGAATCGATTCATTCACAATACAATACGATTCATGTTTTGATTCATTCAATAAAAAAAAACATTAAATGTAGGGAAGTTTGAGCTATTTAATGGAATACGAGTACCTAGATACTACTAATAACTATTCAACTACCTTGTTTACATTTCTAAAACCGTAGCTTTGCAGTACTGTGTGTTGCCTATTCCTTAGACAATTATTCGTTATTTGTATATTATAGTATTAATGTAACATCTAATTTTGGTAAGATACATTTTGAACAACCATCACGTGTATATCAGAGCTTTATAGCTACATCTGCCTTTTATAATTAAATTAACTAAGAGCTGGAAGTGATTTGTGGCTGCCTTACTAGTACATTTTAAATGAACGAATAATGTTAAATACTAAATAAATTAATAGTGATGTATGGTACAAGTGAAAAAAGAATCATTTTATCCATAAGAGGAAAACTCTACTCACTAGGCAAAATTTGAAATCAGTGCTTAAAATGCTTTATGATAGCATACTCAAACTAAAATGTCAAAAAAATTGTCTAAAGTAGATTATGACTTACGCAAAATTATTAACATCGAATCGAACAAGAAATTTAAAAAAAGAAAATCCGCTTGGCTCTAAAAGGCCACACGTACTAAAACAACTGGAAATTATGTTTTTTTAAATATAGCAACCATTTTTTTATTACATTTTAGGAATTGTTGATTAAAGTTACTTTTAAACGAATTAGGGAATATTGGGAATATCATAGCTTTCAACTATTTAATGAAACTCAAATTGTTCCATTATAAAAAAAACATATTTTTCAATTGTTTTAACGCGTTTGGTGCTATAATGTGGTCATGAAGTATTTTTAGAGCGAAATGAAATTTGTTTTGAATTTCTTGTTGGATTGTTAGTGATTTTGTGTACAGTTCGACAGATATTATTAGCTTGCATAGCGACATGTGCGGCGTAAGAAAGAGTGAGCACTAGGAGAATCAAAGACAAGCTGAAGTTCAAACCATGCTGTCGCTCAACTGCATTATATTAGAATTTACCTGATGTAAACTGTTTTAGGCAACTGCATTTTATTATTCTGCATCTATTATAGCAATCCAAATTAAAATTTCCCAATTAATAAAGCCGTAATTTGTTTGCAATTATATGCCTATATTATAAGATGAAACAGTTTTCTGTTTCTGTTTCATGACGTCCTTTTTCCCACCATTATATTCAGGTAGTTGCCCTCTGCCCTCTGCTGACGAAAATATTTAGGACTGGAGTATCCTGATAATAAAGAGCGTCTAATCTCAACATTATCAACCATACATGGTTTTCTTTAATTATGTTGTTATTATATAGGTATTGGTTGGATTTAGGACATTATTTATTTCTTTTAACGCGGTGGAATTTTTTTGTTAGACTTTGTCAAGGAAAGTATATTATAGAAAATAATACCTACAGCATACAAAATTGACAATAAGTGACAAATTATAATAAATAAACAAATTGGAATAATTTAAATCACAGGGATTATACTATTCATGAGGTTAGAAACCAATAAGAATGCATAATTTTCTACCATTTCTACGTATTTCAACAGTTATATTAGTAACTGTGGCAATATTGATTTTACAAGCATTTGTATAGCCGGTGTAATACCAAACTTTGTTTAATTGCAGTTATTGAAATCACATAGCCTTTAAAAAATGTGACAGAGATACTAAAACAAACGAATTAAAATTTAACAAGTAAACACAATATTATTAAATTTATGAATCTCCTGTTTTATTTAACATTGACTTTTATTTCACTTATAATAATCAGATATTATTATATCAACTTATATCACAGGGAAAGCCATTTTGCCGTTTTGTTCAACATTGAAATTATTATTTATTCACAATTGAGAAGAATTGAACCCTCAAACTGATTTTTAAATGTTAAAATAAATATTAATTTTTAATATGGATATTAATCACCCATAGTAACCAGTTCATATATCAACTACCACCACTCATACGATTATTCTTGTAATATTATTTTGAAACTGACTGGATTTAAAAATAAAAATAAATACTGCATGCACTTACATGTTGCATTACGCAAGTAGAATTACTCTATTAATTTCATTCATCCTTACTATTTGTGCTTTAATGACGATTTTCAATTTTTTACTTCCTTTTACAATAAAGGAAGTATTGGATTCACCCGTAAAATTAGAAATTGAGTTTTCAACAGATCTTCACGTTTTAGAGTCCCCCGATCCCAAAAAAACATTTTTTTTTCATTGGTCTGTCTGTCTGTGTGTCTGAACCGAATATCTCAAAAACTGAAAGAGGTATGGCGTTTAAACTTCATATACAGTGTGTACATAAAGTAAGGAATAAATTCATTATCTAGAAAAGGGAAAGCTTTTCGGAAAAATCCTCAGACATGTCAACCTTCGTTTTAAGATGCGCATCTTTTGACGTTCTAGTCTCATTGGTGACATCATTACTGTTCCGGATATGACGTCATCAAATTTTTTTTCAAATGGCAACCTTTATTTTTGACAGCGCCATTTGAAAGAGCATATTTTTCTGCACACAACACATCAAAAGTTTTGTCATGTTACATAAGGAAATTTTCGATAAAATTAATGTTATAGTGATTTAAAATTAATTTATTTTATTCAGTTAATTGAACAAACTAATTAATTCAGGGGACTCTAAAACGTGAAGATCTGTTGAAAACTCAATTTGTAATTTTTGAGGTGAATCCAATACTTCCTTTATCGTAAAAGGAAGTAAAAAACATACGTTTTGTATTGACAGCCATGAAAAGTCATAGTGACAATTTGGAAAGTACCGAAAGATCAAATGTTTTACGTTTGGCAGTACTGAAGTGTATTGTCAGTCTATGTCAAATTCGAGAGGTTAATAGGTTAAGTTTTGTTTGTTATTTGACACAGATTGACGCAAAACTTAACGTACAAATTTCGAATTTGGCATAGCTTGACAGTGCTACCAACGCTGCAGTAGTAAGTGACATGGTTTTATCCCACTAATGAAATAAAGTAATTTCATTATTCCACTAGTGGATAAAGTGGTACTTTAGACGGTTCATAAGTGTGGATAAAACTTCAATTATAAGGTGATTGTGGATAAAATGTCTTTTTTGCTATAATAAAAAGAGTGGTTTTTTATGACTTAGAAAGAGACCTTTACAAAGCTAGGAAGGACTTCAGTTTCAACACTTAATTAATTAGTTTGTTCAATTAACTGAATAAAATAAATTAATTAAAATTAATTAAATCGTTATAACATTAATTTTCTCGAAAATTTCCTTATGTAACATGACAAAGATTTTGATGTGCTGTATGCAGAAAAATATGCTCTTTCAAATGGCGCTGTCAAAAATAGAGGTTGCCATTTGAAAAAAAATGTCGATGACGTCATATCCGGAACAGTAATGATGTCACCAATGGGAATAGAACGTCAAAAGATGCTCATCTTAAAACAAAGGTTGACGTTTCCGAGGATTTTTCCGAAAACCTTTTCCTTTTCTAGATAATGAATTTATTCCTTACTTTATGTACACACTGTATAAGTTTTGTGTACGATGTAGATGCGACAGCAAGCTTTTGAAGAAAATCGCATAACCGGAAGTAGGTGTTTACTCTTGTTATTTTTCAGTTTTTTTTCGATTTTTTCAAAAACGGCCCCAACGATTTTTTTTTAAACTTTACATTTTTATTACATTTTTAATGTGTATTGATGTGAAATAGGTGATTTTCCAGTTGAATACTTTTAAAATGGGTTTCTTTTGTTTTTTTTTCTATTTTTTTATTAACTCCTATTTTAAATAGAACACCAGGTATATTATTACATTTTTGAATTCAGCTTAAAATTCTAGAGAAAATTTGTTTCTTAAACTAACACTCATATTTGTACCGTTTTTGTAAAATTTTTAAATTTGAAAATGTTTGACAAATGCTTCAAAATGTAAAATCAAATTTTTGGCTAATTATAAGATCAGTGTAAAAGGAAGTTGTGTGTGTGTATCACACCAGATTTTTTCCTAATGTACTTATTTTATACAGTTGAAAACAGATTAACATTTTCTACCGAAATAAATGAAAAAATATAAGTTGTTACTTAAAAAATATTGTTGAAGCAATTACATTAAAACAATTATGTAAAGATCTAAAAATGATTTTTTTACACCGTGATCCCAAAGCGACATTTTCTGTCTTTTATTGGGGGATTTTTTAAGCAAAAATAGAGTTTGACTCCCTTGTTGGTTTCCACTGACAGCGGGAGAAAATATAATACTTTTTCTCCCGTTGCCATTGCGAACGGCAGACAATGTTATTAATAATAAACCAATTAGCTTTCTGCTTTTTATATTTAAATATTTTTGAATACAGCTGACTACAAGAAATAATCATATCATAAAATGTAGTTTCAGAAATCATAATGTATATGCACTTTCTTCCCAAGCAATGCAATTAGCCATTACCATCTCTACTGCAATAGGATTTTTTCCCGGAAGCGAACATTAACGGAGTTGCCCAATTTATGTACTACCTAATTTCCATACTATACATTCTCTATAACACGTTACAAATGTTTTAGGCACACGTCCTGAACCTCCTCTACAATTTTTAAAATTAGGCATTACTGTACACATTTTAGACTAGAAAGTACATCTTTACGGGACTCTTTAGGAAAATTAACGTCCTTCATGGTAGGGAAACCCATCATAAATTGAAGCCGCCCTACAACTACAGCAGATATCGCTGGAGACAGAAACAGATGGTTTGCAATTGAAAGCAAAAATTGGCAAAGCGACTCCTTTCATTTCAACTTCAAACAAGTTTCAATGATGTTACTTAGCTATGCAACCAATAGTCCATTCATATTAGCAAAATTAGAAAAAAGAAAATATAAAGTTTTGCCGTTTGGAGCTTTTAAAAACAAAAGAGTTTCCAAGTCCCAAGTGGTTGCTTCACCCGCAAAAACCAACCTTAACACGCACTGCGGTGGTTTTTAGCGTTTTTCTCAGAAACCATTGGTCGTACAGAAAATTTTATACTTGTCAAAAATATACCTTATCAAATTCTCGATAAAAAGGTTTTGGTTACCAATTCCACTTTTTCCAATGGATTTCGAGAAACAAACGATCAAAGTGGAGGGTTGCTTTCAGCGTAGATTACTGATGCGAGTTTTTGGCCACAATACTTCACCCGACCTTACATTTTTTGCATCGATCCTCTTTTAATACATGGCAAGGATTTATGACAGAAATTACTTTAAATCTGCCACATGTGAAGTCAAGGGTTCTCGCACTACCTTTTGTAAATCATCCTCCAACCCAGTTAAGTACTATACTGGCCGTTTTGATCTACGCAGTAGAGGAAAGCAAAAACCGTGGGCAATCTACGTACATCATGACCTTTGACTAACTATTGTCTATAAAAGCAAAGGACATCGTACTACAAAACAACGTTGAACACGGAAAATTTACGAATATCCTTGTTAGATTTGGAGAACTCCATCTGTTAATGTCGTTCTTGGGATCAATCGGATTTATTATGGCTGACAATAGACTTACAGAATTATGGTCAACTGTATACGCTTCTGCATCTGTTCCTCATATACTTTCGGGCCATGCATATGCCAGAGCGATTCGAGCTCATTGTCTTAATTTTTTAGCTATTTCCATGATAATATTTGATGAAATTGATGTTTCAGAGGAAGACAAAGACTATATCCAAGCTTTGCTCACTGGCATTAAAAAAATAATACTTTAACTTCTGACAGCTTAGTAAATGACACCCTTACAAAAAGTGGATTAAAGTTTTCAGAAGCAACAAACGCAAAATTGGACAAACTGCAAAATTATGGTGGCAGTATTTTGAATTAGTGGCTATTGTAATCTATTTTATTCAAACGGAATGCCAGGGGAATTGGGAACTTCATTAGCGTTGCGTTAGAGCAAATCTTCCAGTTTTTCATGCAACTGGTGATTTTCTGTTCGAAGTCATGTCAGCTTCATCTCCAGGAAATGGATTGTCTTAGTCAGAATATAAGTAACGAAAAATATCAGCAATTTACACAGCAGGGTTTTTTTACAATTCGTCGTTCAGAAAACCATTGGTCCGGAATTTGGTCAGATATGACTATTGAGCAAACGCTCATGAGATGCATGAAAAGTCTTGGCGGTTTGACTAATGGAACAAGGTTTTTCAGAAAGTGTTCTGAATAAATGGATTCTCGGAAGACCCACCACGTATGCAAAGCTGTTGAAAAGTATTGCGGTATCACACCAAGCACCACAGATCAGTATGTAGAAATGAGGGATTTAAGAATACAGACATACGAACAAGATTGTCGGAAATTTGAACAGTGGCTCCGGAAACACTCTCCATTCAGTATTACAAGAATCTTGTTTCACTATCTACTGGCTTTGTTGCCGAGGAGAAAACGAATTGTTATGAAGCGAAAACGGTTGGAGAGAACATTTTGCATGTCACCTAATGCAGTGAATTTGGAATACTTAAATTGAAGCATGCAAACATAGTAAGGACTATGGCTTCGTCAGCTGGAAAAATTAGAGTTGGCAATGACATTATTCAAGTCAATTCTATCAAACTTTTTCAACGAATAATATGCACTATCTATTCTCCAGCGGATTTGCGCTCTTCTTTCAAGCATAAACTTCCTTCTGTACCTTTGTCTTTATTTGACAACAACGGTATGACAAGAAAAACGCTTATTGCTTGAAATCCATTGGAGAAAAAGGAATTGGCAATAAATATTTTTTATAGAGAACTTTGTAAGGGACATTTTTAGTAAATATAAAATTTTCAGTGTGACCAATGGTTTCTGAGAAAAACGCTAAAAGCCACCGCAATACGTGTTAGGAGTGGTTTTTGGAGGTGAAGCAACCACTTGGGACTTGAAAACTCTTTTGTTTTTGAAAGCCCTTCCATTGGTGCGTATAACCTCCAAACGGTAAAACTTTATAATTTGCTTTTCCTGTTCGACCATTATAGATCTAATATCAATGGACTACAAATAATCATATCGCAATTTTAAGCGCCACGGTACTACGATCATCCTCTAGAACAGGGGTCTCCAAACTACGGCCCGCGGGCCAACACCGGCCCGCGAGCACCATCAATCCGGCCCAAAATAGTTTATTTTGATTACATTGTAAAAATTACAATGTAAGTAATTCATACAAAATGATAATCAGATGTTTTTTTACCGACCACTTAAGAAACACAATAACTGACATAACTACATAACGAAATTTAACCTGAAGCAACAAAACTCAATAGTCTTCTCCAGGAACATTTATTTTAAAGTTAAAGCTGGCGACATGTTTCGAAACCGAATTGGTTTAGTCCTCAGGCCATAATGATCATTAGGAGTAGAAGCATATATGTTAAAATTGAGGTTAAAATAAGTTTAAGATTTTAAACGTTGAAGACGAGGTAGGAATAATATTAAAAAGCAACACATTGGACAAGAAAAGTTAATTAACTAGCAAATTACGTTATAAAGATCGTTGTACTGGTTAATTAATCAAAATATATAAATTTAAAATTAAGCAAGTAAAAGAGTAGATGTTATTGAAGACGAGCAGCATTCGCTGTCTGAGTCACTCACTCGCCGGCTAGTCCCAATACGAAAATTTGGGCGTAATTCAAAACTACGGTATGTTGGTATAATGAGCTACCTGGATTTTGGCCCTTGGGACTTCGTGGAGGAGTCAATGTGGCCCTTAGGCTAAAAAGTTTGGAGACCCCTGCTCTAGAATTTATTTTGCGAGTAACATGGAAATGCTCTACCCTTAACCGTACAACAAAAAATATTTATAATGAACAATTTAATTAAATTTCCTGCGTTTAGGAATGTTGTTTTACGGAGTGGACTTGTAGAGCAGAGCTAGCGCCAACCTTCTTGCTGGCACTGTGTATACTAGTATGTAGCAACTGTTAGAATATTCGTACCCGCATCTTCAAGTAACGAGGTCGATTTTTGGAAGCTATGTCCTGTATATTGTTCGATTTTTTGTAGGTCATGAAGTCTACCTCACTCTTAAGCATATTTCAAAAAATATAATGCTTCCAAACTTTATGATGGACGGTTGTTTGCCAAAAGATATAAGTTCATTTCCACTTTCCTTATCTAAAACACGAAGAATGCATTATAATCGCAAATAAATCACCTTCCAAGATTGCTTCAGAACTTCAGGTTTCAGGGTACCTAGATGAAGAAAAACAAGTTTTATCAATTCCGTCTGTCTGCCTGTTGCTGTTATAACTGTTTGTTGGAGGAAAATGATATTTTTCATGAGGATTATAATATATGTCGATCTGGCACGAATCCAAGAAAATTTCTGTAAAATTTATACCGGCTCACCGCACCTATAAAAAATAAAACTTTGTCTATTTTGACTTTAGCTCAAGAATAGATAAAAATTAAAATTTGCACATAGCTTAGGCTTTAACCTTGAAAAAGACGAATCCAGCAAATACAAGGCTGTTGTAAAAGAAACAAAAATTGGCAACAATGAGTTTGTTGCATCTAATGCAGTCGCATCACAGCTACACCAGGCAGTGCTTCGTGGTAGGATGGGAATGACGGGCGCTCTACGAGCGACCAGCTTAGTTTCCGTTGAAGTTCTTTATTTACACAGGCGCTAAAATCTCGCTGAGTTCGAATTACGTCAGTAATATTTTTTATTATTTACAAATTCAAGTAATTTGTATTACTAAGTGTTTCCTTTTATTGTTTCAACATGATAAGAACGTTAAGATATTTTTACTCCTTGTTGCCTTTGATTTTTTTAAAATATTTAGTTTCACAACTTGCGAGGGACGTTCTAAGTAGAGCCCTTTACAGATTTCTTTTGCTTTAACTTAGAAATAGATAAAAGTCATAATTTGCGCATAGTTGAGGCTTTACGCTTGACGAAATTGCAACCCAAGAGTTACAGGTTAAATGTAAAGAAAGTCACAAAGGGGCAACAATAAGTGCGTTTAATACCGCCGCGCATTACAGAAACGAGAGAGGTCCTCCACACGGGTGGAGTTGAAATCTCATTCGCAGGCGCTGTAGTTGAAATTCCAGTACGGGTAATGTTTTTTTTTTATTTGAAAATTTATATACTTCGCATTACTAAGTGTTTCCTTTTATTATTTCAGTATTACTATGAAAGTTAAGATAATTTTACTTTATCTAAGATACCTCTAGTCACTCGAGTGCTTTTGAGTTTTAAAATTGCTTAGGTTGTTACGTGTAGAATACGCCGCCTGTCGTAATCTCGATTTCGAATGGTATTTTTCCGCGCACCGCGTGGCTGAGACATTTGGCCGACACATCCGCGATATGATTTTATCTGGGAAAACCCGATTGCAGGCTGCGACGCGTTCTTCTTGGCTGGCAGCTTACACCGAGCAGTTCAGTGTCGTTGCAATTCACGAGTTCGGGGATGTTTTAAAAGGGTTTGTGGTTGGATTTATGTGGTGGTGATATGCATACCCTCACGTTTTCTTGGCTTTGGGACCCCGAGCTCATTAAAGGACGACATTTGCTTCGTTTCGGCGGATTTGTTAGTGATTGGATTCACGAGCTGTTCTTTTTGTGCCTAAAACCACCTGGGGTGAGTAGCTATTCGCGTTAGGAATCCTGTCTTTGCGTATTTTATTAGGACCTCTTTCCCTCTTACAGCAAGCAGTACCAGGAAAAATTTAATGCCGGTTTTAATTAGCCGTGACAGCGAAATTGTCCAGCCCGGCGGCCACGCTGAACTTCGGCCCACCGCTCTTTTGTCCAGTGTTCACGGCCACGTGCTGCAGGTCTCGCGAATCGAAGGTGTTGAGCCTTCACGGAACCGCTTTCCCTTGTCGCCGGCGCTCAATTAGGACACAAGAAGGATCCGTATTTGGCACCTCAATCCCGCTATAGCAGCACCGTTTCGCGCTGAGAGCTACCACCTACGGCTGCAGAAACTTCTCGGCCGAAAGATCGAGAATCGCGTCCAATTTCCTCCAGAACTGGGCCCCCAGGACCTTTTACGGCTAAGTAGCTTGCGAAGCTGCTTGATTTTAACATGTTATGAAATGCAGTTTGTGTCAGAAACTGTGAGTATAGTTAGCGTTTCTGCAATTCCGATGTATGCTATTTGTGTATTATTATTTGAAAACTCGTACTGTGATATTTGCTTGTAATTATACAATCTTTATGCATATTTAATTATGGTGAGTTTCGTTACGGTCGATTGCCGTTATTTGGATCTATATTACAGGAAGTATTGTATAGCATTTGGTATGCCTTGAGTTTACAATTTCTCGTCAGATCACCGGGGTGCATTCACCGTTATTTTCAAAAATTGTTGGCGCTCTGGGCTTTTAGTAATTATTCTTCTACCGTTTTATTTTTAAGAACTACACGGCCTCCGAATCGCTGAGATGGCGGCCGGCATTTGCACATAAGTGTACATAATTTTGTTTTTTTGGAAGATCGCCCAGTAATTATAGTATTAACGAGCTAACAAGGTGCCACTTGCGAAGGAAGTTCTGAGCAAAGCCCTTTACAGATTTTTTAATGTACTGAGCACTACTTTAGGTGGTCCCTCACGTAATCGATAGCGTATTCCGTTGCGGGGCCCCAGAAGTATTGTTAGCGATACAGCACAATGCTTACCATATAGCTGTAACACTATTGCCAAGGTGTACTTGTATTGAACATTAATTCAAAACAGAAAAAAAAATATAGAACTGAGTATATAAGTTACGACACGATTTAGTAATTACAATCAATATTCGAGATTGGCACCTAAAACTCATCTTAACATTCATCGTTTCGGTAACCTCCAAAATCCTTTTGTGGCGTTCTGTAATCACTGCTGTTGCTTTTTGCTTTCCCCTCTTAAACACCAAAGAAAGTATTGTAATAGCGAAAAAAACACCTTCCGAGGTTTCTTCAGATCTTCGCGTTTCAAGGTTTGTCTGTCTGTCTGTCTATCTGTCTGTCTGTCTATCTGTCTGTCTGTCTGTTTGTCTGCCTGGTTGTCTATCCGTGTAGACAGACACACGGATAGACCGCCATCCGTGTGTCTGTCTGTTGGCGGTTTGGCTCAAAAACTATTTGTAGGACGAAAACGATATTTTGCATGCGCATTGTATCTCTACCTGGCACGAAACCGAGAAAATTTCGGTCAAAAATATACTGGGCGAACACCTTTAAAAAATTTAAATCTATACTATTTTCCTTTCACTCAAAAACTATTGGTTAAATAAATTTCATACTTTGCACATAGCTCAAGCTTTTAGGCTTGAAGAAAAAAGCATAGTTTGGACATATTCAGGGAGAACAGCTTAAAAAAATCTGTAAAAGGCTTTACCCAGAACTTTCCTCGTCGACATTGTGACAAATTAAGTTGGGAGTAAAAATATCACGTTTCTAATAAATTAAATAAATGTTCAAATAAAAAAAACGTTACCGATGGTCGAATTCGAACGGCAGGCGGACCGCGTGTGCAGCCCACGTTTTGTGGGATTTGTAAGGGACTGGGCAATTTCTACCTGCGCCAGGAAGCACCGACCTCTCGTATTCCTGCGTCGCAGCTATATTTAGTAACGCGCTAATTTGTGCCTCGTTTTTGTATCGTCAAACAGTTATTCTGTATCTATTGACTCCCACTTTTGGTAAGAATAAAGCCTGCATTATGTACAAATTATTACTGGTATCTATTGCTAAGTTCAATGAAAAATAAACAAAATTTTATTTTTTAAGGTGCTCACCCTGTATATCTTTGTCTGAAATTTTCCCGGTTTCATTCCAGGTATATATATATATGTTACCGGAAATGTATGTAATCCGTCATTATGTAGAATTCCTAGGAAATGTATATAATGCCTAAAATCGTCAGGAAAATGTGTGAAATAAATTTTATTATACACATTTCCTAGGAATTGTGTACATTTCCTAAACTAGAATCGGAAATGTGTTAAATTCGGGATGTTATGTCAGTAGGTTAGGTTAAGTTAGGTTAGGTTAGGTTACTAGCACTGAAAAATCGTCTCACTGCTAAGGAAAACTTCAGTTCATCTGTATTTTATTTTTCATTCATTCACAAATTCTACAGTATAATGTTGATTTTCATACATTTCCTAGTACCATTTAGGAATTCCATACATTTCCTAGGAAATGTATGTATTAAAAAACCTTTGACTAATTATTTTACACATTTCCTAAATTGGCTCGGCATTATATACATTTCCTAGGAATTGTATATAATGTTATATTGTTTCATACATTTCCTGTAACATATATATATCGTCTTTCTCGGACAAATATTTTTTGAGTTATACCGCCAACAGACAGACATACAGACAGACAGGCAGACGGAATTGAGAAAACCTGTTTTTCGTCAACTAGGGACCTTGAAACGTGACGATCTGAAGAAATCTCGAAAGGTGATTTTTTTGTGATTACAATACTTCCTTAGTCTTTCCGACGAGGGAAGTAAAAAATTAAAATTATTTTTTTCCTTTGAGATTTTCATAGTTTTTACTTCCGAAACGTTCACTTGCATGAAAAATTCCGTGTAAAATGTTTTGCAGATTTTTAAATTAAGTAGTGTGGGAAATATCCAACAGAAGTTGTTATTCATCGTCTAACTTTAATTTGACAAAGTACAAGAAATATTTAATTAATATTTATTATAAATAAGTGTGGTTGGTTTGCTATAGTTAAATAGCAGTTGATAATGCTAATTGCTATATTTATTCTTTAAACGATTGTAGTAATGAGCCATTCTGCCCTATCTTTACTAAACGTCGTTACCTAATTCATGTGAATAGGATAAGCAGAATTTATCAATAAATTGCCAATAATATATAATTATAATAATTACCATATAATTATTAGAAACAAAATTATCTTTGCAAGTTATTATTAAGACATAAAGTTCAACTAAAACGCCCCCACATATAAAACTGTAGCTTGTTTTTACTGTTATTTGGTATAAAAATTCAAAGGCAAATTACTAATTGTTATTAAAACTTTAAACAAAAATAATCTTATGTTAGATAAGTTGCTGCAGTCACTTAGAATCACAAATTTCTAAGATCTAAAACAGCCCACTAAGGAATACGGTCTCATTTGAATTTAATTGCAAGGCGAGGCATTAACGTTGATGATTCTTACTGTAAAAATGTGTTGCAGCGAATGTTATATTTATTCCTTACCACGCATGACCATGTATACAACCAACCTCCAACTTCGAATGTCCATTTTTAGTTGTTGAACCATTCCATTTGAAACAGTCCTTCGTAATTGTTTATGGTTTAGGTAAACTTTTACCCATTTCATGACGTATGCAAAATTTTCTCAGTAACTATGACAATAAGTTGTAGTAGAAGTATTAGTTTTATATGAAATAACTATTTGAAAGTATACTTGAACTTTAAAGATAGATGTCGAAATGTACGTGAATTTATATCTCGTCATCAATGTAATTAAGTTAGTCACTGTAATATTTCTCTAAATATTTATTTTAAATTAACATAAATCCTCTTAATGTTCAAATTAATTTTCTAAATGCTATTAACAATATTTTAGCTCCATAAGCATTTCATTGCTACTAAATGATGCAAAACAGTGACTAGTTTAAACTACTGACATTAATATTTGTTTTATTAGGATTCAAGTGGCACTTTGTTTGCATTTGCGAAGGCGAAGCGCAGCGTAGCCGAGCAAACGCAAAAAGTGCAAATCAGTCACTTTTAATCCGAATAATACATACTATTTTTTCCGCAACCTGGAAAAGTACAAAATATTCAAAATGTGAAATGATTATTTAAAAATCATTATGACAACTACATCCACAGCCATTACTTTTAGTTCCATGGAAGTACAAGTACTTTTAATCTTAGGCACTGAAAGTGTTGCATAGCAACATACACTTTTTGTGTCAGTAAGCAAAACGTCCACTTCAATGACAAATTTTGGTATTAAAGATAATGACATTTAAAACGGTTGCGGAAAAAATCTGTTTATATACTGAAAAATGTGTAGTTTAAGTAATTTAATCTACAGTTCACTCGTTCATGATTGTCTTTATTACATAATAGAGAATAATCTCTTATTATAACTTCCATAAAATGTATTTTTTGCAATTAACAAGTATATCACGTACAGAATACGAGTATATGTACAGCAGTATTGCGTCTTCAATATCTTTCAAGTGTTTGGATGTTCCCCAATAGCTTCTAACTACCTACTCGGTTATTGAAGCCAGGGATAATCGAATTGTTGAACCAACTCCAACTTCAGCCGTATTTGTTGAAGATATACTCACAGGTTTAATTAAATGTTACAAAAAATACGGCGTATTTCTTATTTTATAGGTATGTAGTCAGCAACGATCAATCATATTTACTTTTGCTATACATAATCTCCCCTTAGTATAGTCGTTGATGTACATCAATCATAGAAGATTAACAACCAAGTGTCAGCGCTTAGTCTGTTAAACCTGAGAAACTGTAAATATTTTCCAAATTAAAATTCGAAAAATACTTGAGACTTTTATCTAAAGCGTAAAATAACCGCCAGCAAAATTATAACCAATTCCCAGTGACATCACGTCAACATGTGAAAAACTAACCCAACTTGTTCCGCCCGAATAATAAATTAAAACAACGATAATAAGTAGTTTTTAGCAAATTCTAGCATAGTAGTTTCACGAGAACGCTAATTTCAACAAAATCAGCCTTTTTATTAAAGCTATGTAAACTGTGTAGTTTCACTAATAATAAATCAAATTTCAATTTAATTGAACTTTTTATATTGTATTCCTAATGTGTAAATATTTCTTATTACACCCGTGTATTTAAAACCATATTTTTACAACTGCGCATTAAAATAATTACAGTGATAAAGGTATTAGTAATAGAATTTCTACAAACACGAGTAATAATTTGTCTAGACATCATTATACAAAAAACATTAGGTAACAACAGCAACGTGTTATTGGTTAGCTTTTGGGAGAAATATGTAATTATAGGACTAGGATTTCGATTATGTACTCCTTCAATACCTTTTGTCTTTATTGTAAGATTATGAAGCTACGTAAGCTTCAGACGTATTACTCTAGAAAACAAGTAAAACTACCTTATTGTTATATATTTATGTCCACGTACTAAACTTGAACGGAAACTTTAATGTTTAGTTAATGATATTTACTTCCAATATGTTTTCAGGAATTAAAATGTTACCCTCCCGCGCAGAAATTATATAGAATAATAACAACCTCTGCATAGTACGACATGAACGAAATTAAATTCAATCTTAAGAACTGACACATAGTTCGTAATCAGCACTAGTTTATCTTAAAAGTAGACTAGACTTATAGATATTTTGCAATATCACAATACAAAGATATCCAATAAAGTCAATTAGTAGATTTATAGCGTTTTAAATATTCAATTTTCCAATCATCATATATTTATACCATTAAAAACTAGTACTTGTCCTATATGTTACTATGGGGGAAACATGGAAATTAATTGGTTCATAGAGTGGAAGTCAATATCTATTACGAACTTATAAAGTTTGTAAAAGTGTTAGGGTAGATAAAATTTTGATAACAGCTATGTTTTTTATTTGACAAAATGCGTAAAAAGGCCTTTAAAATATAAGTCTTAAAATTCCAATTGACTAGTACTTCAGGAAAACCTTCACTTCTAAAACTTTTAAAAAGTTCAACAAATTTATTTAGTAAACGTTCTTAGGAAGAAATTGCAAGATACCAGTCCTGTCCGCAATGACTAATTGGGCACTGAGAGAAAAAAATTATATTTACAGTTTATTAACTACCTTTTGCCTATTGTAGTAAAAATCAATTAAAAGTTGATGAAAATACTAGCAACATAATATTGTACATTTTCGTCATAGAAACAAAATATGAAAAGCTACTCATAACTCCCAAGGGACTTGTCAAATTATTTCTCCCTCAAACTCATGGTAACCATGCAACTACAAATAACGTCTTAGCAACCATACAATAATGCATTCCTTGATGTTACTTACATATTCTAATTTTAAAGGTCATTATGAAATTTTGAAATTTCACACTATTTTTACGAATATGCTAGTAGATAGAATATTGTATGCACCACGGGAGATATTCATCTTCTTTACCTTCGGCTGACATGTCAGCCTCAGGGAAAAAACATATTCATATCTCCCTTAATACATAAATATCTATTTTTCTACGATCGTGTCAAAATGATAATTTTTTGCACTGTTTCTAGTGTCAAACGCGACGTTTGTAGCACTCTTAATATTAGCGCCCAAAATACGTCTTATTCGCACGTTGCCGTTGGAGGCGTGTTTTAATAATTTATTAAAACACGCTTTTCCGCAAATTTTAATGTCAACATAACCTAGAATATCTAACACAATATGACGGAAAAAGTGTCACCCAACTAAGTTTTTATATTTCTGTTACGATCGTAGAAAAAATAGCGTATGATACACGTGTATAAGAGCCATTAAAGCACTAGCGATGTTAAAAGCACTCCGCTAGCGCGTCGTGCTCTTAAACTCGTCGCACGTGCTTTAAAGGCGTACTTATAGACTTGTACCATAATATACTATTTCTACGATCGTGTCAAAATGACAACTTTTGCACCGTTTCTAGTGTCAAAAGCGACGTTTGTAGCACTCGAATTACGTCTTTTTAACACGTTGCCATTGCAGGCGTGTTTTAATAATTTATTAAAACACGCTTTGCCGTAAGTTTGAATGTCAACATAACCTAGAATATCTAACACAATGTGACGGAAAAAGTGTCACCGAACTAAGTTTTTATATTTTTGTTACGATCGTAGAAAAAATAGCGTATGATACACGTGTATAAGAGCCATTAAAGCACTAGCCACATTAAAAGCACTCCGCTAGCGCGTCGTGCTTTTAAACTCGTCGCACGTGCTTTAAAGGCGTACTTATACACTAATATCATAATATACTATTAAAAGCTGTTTCAATTAATCATATAAGTATGCTCAAATCGTAAAAATTTTACAAAATTTTAAGTAATTAAATAATGAAACAAATGTAAGAATTTCTTCTTAACATATACACTACTAGATTAAAATGACCATGGTAAATCCTGAAAGAAAGGACCATCTTCAACTGATTCAACCTGAAAGAGTTTTTGACTACATTCAGTCTTTATTATTCTACTACCTTTAACTTTTCTCCCTCTATCATATCATACAGTCGTATAACTGTACGATTTGATCGCATATAATCTATTTTTTGTAATCATTTGTCAGATTAACAATGTACAATTGTTATACCTAACAGTTTTGTGACATAAGCAAATAACATAATCAGCTTATGATGCTTCTTAATGTCCCGTTTAAACTGTTACCAGTAAGTTGAATTATTATTAATTTACATAACTATACATAATAATTACATGACGATGATGTCACTTACACGAGGAATCCTTTGTTAGCGAAAACGGGGAAACTATTCATCCTCTCCATTGGTGATATAAATATCTTGGGGAATTCTTCTGTTCAGTCTTGTATGTGTGTTTTTATGGCCTAGATGTTAGTGGGCGGCTCCGTCGCAACTAGTGTTAATGGCAAAACACCTTTTTGCAGTATTTTTTGTGTAATATTCGACCGTTGGCATTCCCAGTCCGTAGTGAAGCTGCGTGTTTCTTATGTACATACCACGGTGCGTTAACGCCATCTTTAGAATTTAATTTGGTAGCGTCTGTATTTTTGAGATGTTACTCTTTGAAGTGTTGGGTTAAATGTTTGAAAACTCCATTTTCAGTTAAATCTCCTCCTTTAGTTTCTCTATTCCGTAAGTTATTGATGTTCTTTTTGAGTTCAATAGGGCATGTAGGTTCAATTGTCTCTGTTATAACTGGTAAGTTTGACTCGATGAAGTTTCCGATTATGGCCGAAAATAGTATACTATTATGTTATTAGTAGTAAAAGTAATACTTTGTGTGGCGAGGCCGAACGCCTTTGACTGACCAGCGTAAGCGAGTCAGACAAGTCCGGGCGAGACACACAGACACTTTTACTCCGAATAGTACTCGTATATGCTATTTTATTTTCAAACGCCCGAACTAATATAAATAATAGCCTTTTACCTTTCAGTTTCGAGAACCATTCATACCTCGCGGGAAGTGCAACGGAGGCAATGGGCCGCACGCGAATTATATTACGCTCCCCCCGCATCCAAACATACAACACACTCTACAATCCTAAACCGACCTTACAGCTATTGCCGCTCCAAGAAAGTTCTCGGCTACGACCAGATTTGAATCCATGAGCACCTGGTTGCTAAGCACTACTAACCCACTCAACCACCGAGGCGGCCATAATTTTTTTTTTAATTACGATAATCGAGAATTGACGTTACGTCAGTTCTCGCTGATCAAAACAACCATTGTCAAAAATATTCGAAAGCTAATCAGGTTTTGAAGTACTTTTACACCCCCGGCGTATAAAAGTAACGCATTTACCTTGTCTGTCAAGTCACATAAGTTGTCAGTTTTATGACGTTTGAAAATAAAATATTGTTTTAAATTTTTGATGAAAACACTGTTTCCAGCTGACTGGCAAAAATGTCTGCCGTTTCAGAATCTGAGCAGTGTATAACATTATATATTGCAATTAGTGGTAATAGTAATAGTAATTTATTTCCCCAATATATACAATACACAGAATCAATCAATCATAAAAAACAACATATCATAATTACCATGTCATGTATATATCAGAGTCCATTCTTGGACGTTGGGAAAAACGTAGGTAGTTGATGGTTTTGCTTAGTAAATCTTCTAGTGGCCTTCCATGTTCTCAGTTCGCCAGATTCTAGATCTTCAATATAACTGTGGTAGTTATTGGTTCTATAGTTGTCTAGTTCGCGTGAAATAAATAACTGTTTAATGTTTTCTCGTTTCTGGGTCTCTTATTCATTGCCATGGCTTGCGGAGTTTACTATTTTGTTTAACGGATTCTATTATGTATGTAGGTTGGTGGGTATGTTCATAGTTTTCATTTTTCTTTTATTAGAGATGGATGTTGCTAGTTTAACACTAATTTTAACTGAAGCAATGTATTCTAGAACGGTTTGGTCTATATCTTTGGGAGTTTCTAGGTTTTCAGGATGTTTTATATTTTCATTAAGTATATTCCCAACGATTTCCCAGTTTTAAAATCCATTTATTAACTTAAGGATTGGCAGTTTTACGTATGACTCGCTTTGAAAAGTTATTAAAGCAGGAAGGTGGTACGAATCGCTGTTTGACTGTTTGATGTATGTTCTTGCTGATCATTGCGATAAGGATGAATTGCATACTCTTGAGACGTTAAGATTTGAAAGTTGTCGACCATGAAATAATGACCGAGTTTCAGTTCTTCTAGGTTAGAGGCACAGCAAACGCACTATGTATGTTTGCAGTTCAAATCGCCAACCACTAATAAGGGTTCTTTTTTTTAATATGATTCGAAGAACTTCCCCCAGAAGTTTCTTATTGTGCTGTTGGTATGCACTAGCCATATTGATGTTGGTATCATCGTTTAATTGAACATTCATTTTACTAAACCCCCTTAAGCTGCTCTAGCGTCTCTATTCTTTCTATATATTGTGTAGCCGGATATTTTTATAATATCGTTTTCGTTTAGGTGAGTTTCTGAGAAACAGGCTATATTAACAGCATACCTTTCTAGGCAGGCAATTAATATGGATCGTTGGTATATAATTTCGTTAGCATTCCAATTCAGAAGTGTTATATTTTGCAGAGGTTTGTTACGTTTATGGGATATTGGTAATGCTTGGAAGGGTGTCATTTGAGAGAGGAATGTTTTATGCAGTGAAGGGTGAGTTTTTTTCTTCTGTCCAATATGAGCGAATATGTTTGGTTTCCGGTTTTTTGGGTGTGAGAAGTGTTCATAGTTGTTTTGGGATAGTTTTTCACTCTATTGACATATAATTAATGTAGGTTTATACAGGTTGCAGTGAGGTGTGTGGTAGGTGGATTAGGAGTTCCAGATATATATCGATTGTACGGAATTGGATCTGTTTCTCGGTTTTCAATATATATTATATAACTAATGCAGCCATGAAATTTAGCTGCATGATGTATATTTCAGAGTTGCAGTTAACGCATATAGGGTGATAGTCTAGTCTTCTTGTGCAATAGCTAGTAAAGTGATTGTCTGGGTACTTTACACATCGTGGGCTTTAGTGGCAGTAATTTCGCGTATAACCAAAGTTCTTCCATTTGCGGCACTGTTAAACGATGGCTTTTTTTCTATTTTCTACTTTTACAGTTGTATAAAAGAGTTTATGAACTGTACAAATGTCTTTGGCGTTATCATTAAATGTTAGGTCTACTGCACAGTAATGGCATTTTGTCCTTATTAATTGGTTGTGTTATTTTTATAATTGAAAAGTCTTTTCATCCATTTTGAACTTCTTCTGTTGATAATGACGACGGTACAGTTTTTATGACTAGTTTTCAACTGGTTAAAACTGGTATTGACAAAAGTGCTGCCAAGCTTAAATGTAATACATTTTGAAAAACAGAATAATGGAATGATTTTTTTTATTTATTTATGTCCTACCAGTACATTAATTGAAATTAATGACTCTATTTTAAGGTATCTTAGATACAGAATAACGCTCCAGGGCAATTATTTTCTTCATAAGAACACTAGGGTTCTTATGAAAAATTAACAGTATTTGTTTCCATGGATACAACTTGGTTATGCACCACTGTCACAATGAAAATTAATGACAGCTCAGCTAATGTCACAAATCTAACTTAGATCAGCTAACTAGATACTATATCATAGTAATTATATGAATTGAATTATGAATATGAATTAGGTAAGAAAATTGGTAGGACGTAAAACCTTGAAGGCACTACGGGCATTATGAGCTAAGATCCCGCGATTGTTGTACACACCTCGGGCCAAAGGCCCTCGGTTAGTACACTAACAATCTTGGGCTCTTATTTTACTCATAATGCCCTTAGTACCTTAATAACTATTGAAAACTTGGAGTAGGCACAATCAAAATATAACTTAAATATGGCTAAAATTCATAATAAAAATACCATTATTGATGTTACGATTTTGTTCAACGTCGCTACTAACTTCTAAGCTATATATTCCTTTTCTCCAGATCTTTTGGACAAACCATCTTTTCAACGTAAATCTTTTAGTAGGCGTGTATAATATTCATGATCCAAACATGCGCAGTTGTAGTCACCACGTTTGAACAGGTACTACTCTTACGTTTGATGTCGACAGAATAGAGAACACGTTACATTTTGAGTTGTTTATTTTAAGAGATTTTTCTTGTAACATATCAAGATTTTTCTAATTTGGAGCTTCATTTCTGTTACCATAATGGGCCTGGGCCCGAGTCTGAACGCGGCGGTGTGTTATTAAGTACGGAAGCTAGACAACCCACATTTTATTTTTTTTCTTCAAACCTTTTTTTATTTCTTTTCTGTTTCATATCACCAAATATCAGAATTTTACCTTTCTATCTCTCTTTTTCGTTTCGTTTTCTATCATCAGCCTATATTGAAGCTCCTTTTTCTTCTTTTTGGTTGTCCATGATTTTTTTGCACCAGTTCAAGCTTTAGCTATCCTTTTCTTTCTAGCAAGAATCTCTTCATTAGAAAGATTTCTGCTACCGTTACAAGAACTCGTTAAAATACCATTCCCTTACATTTTTCAGTGGAATTCGTAATCTGTTTTTTGCGGATCGTGCCCTTATTATTTTTTTTCCTGTCTGTTTCATTTCTTTTCTTGGCACTTAGAGGCTTTCCCTGGTATCTTTTAGTTTTGAGATTACTTCGATAATGATTAAAGTACACCAAATTAGATATTAGTAACTTATAACTGAGATAACGCCATCAAATAAAAAAGGCACATATCTGTCCAGTTCAACAAAGCCAACGTAACGTTCGTTCCGTAACGAAGGCTTATTGACTGGACATTGTAGAACGATCCAATTGAAAGTTTTTACAATACGTGCGATATTCGCTTACAGCAGGCAGCTTATTTCGAGGATATAAAATTAAAACCGTATTTTCGAATGATAGGAGTTATAATAATTAGCCATGTACTAATAGTGCCTACATGCGCTGTAGATAAGATACGCCCAAAAAAGACGACTTTTAGTTTGCGCTTGATAACTATTTGTTAAATAAAAATATATAATCTACTTGATACTTCATCATACAAAACACGGGATGCTGACTTCTTCCAAGTATCGTTGCAGACTGAAAATTGGGACGAGATGAAATTGATTTAATTTTAACCCAACCTTCTTACATACAAGAAAACAGTTACTTCTAGAGTTATATGGAATTATAGCTAATTACTCACAGTTTAGAAACGTATTGGAAAATAAAATGTGACATGGTATTGCCATTGTATTCGTAGCTCCACAAAATATGTTAATTTCAGGAACTATCTACATGAATGTTGTGAAGTGTATCTGCGCTAGATCTACACACATACACAAAAATAATAGAGAGAACAGATCCTGAAAAGGATTTCATACTTAGTTGGGACATTAATTTTCATGTTTCTATCAAATGATGGTTATTTATATAACAAGAGATTAAAACGGAGCTTTATTCGCAAAGGAGAAAGGTTAAGTGCTTATCCCGTAGGTAACTAACCTTTAGTTATAACTTCAATACCATTTAATTTTCAATCAAGGTATGCATGCAGCCTTAATCGCTATGGAGTAACTTTAGTCCCTAGCGATTAGAGTTATGTTAGCAACGAGAAAGTAGGGATTACAATCATACTTTAAGTGTGTGTAGTAAATAAAGAATATAGACCAATGAACTAAGGGTCATGAGACACCGTTTCAATGCTGAAAACTGAAAATGTTTTATCCCATATCATATATTTAGGTCATTAGACCATTGTCATTGGATTTTGCTCGTGTTCGTATACTGTGGTCCCATTAAAAAATGCAGACGCTGCGCCAGTGACCTGAAAACATAGAACATAAAATTCAACACCAACAAAATCCTTACCTGGTCGTGACAGAGAACGATACATTTTAAAACAGCAGATGGAAAACAGTGCACTGGAGCTAGTAAAACAGTCGACTTGTCAACTATAATATTCGATTGCAATTATATTAGTGGTAATTTTTTGTGGAATATTTGCCATTCTCTGTGAAAACGTGGTTACCTACAATTTTTCGAACAAGTTTTTGAGTCAAATTACCAAAAGCAAACCAGATTGAGTTTATAAAATGTAAAAAATATGCGACACAGAAACAATTTAGTGAGAAAATTGAATGAGAACGTATCATAACTCAAAATGTTTGCGCTCCAATCACGTTAAAAGTTGTGATATTATTTAAAATCCCTCTACTTTGATTACTATTATGTGTTGGTCACCGTGAAAAAAACAGGCACAATATCCACTTGCATAAAAATTTTATTCTTTTTAAGCCGCTGTAATCGTGATGCAATCAACAAAATCGTGTCATTTTGTTGGTTGACATTAATTAATAGGACTTAAGTTATCGAGTTAATTAGTTGCTTCTTAAGTCAACAGTTTTATATTTACGAAAATAAACTTTTTCTACTCTCAACTTTTTACGTTTCAAGATTAGACTTTTTTCACTTTCAACCTTAAACAATTTGACATTTGCTACTGGTTTTTTGTCAGATTTTCTACTTTTTCAAGTTTCGACTTATACGTTAAGTGGTAACTAATGCCACTACTATAGCCATGCCTGATTTGTATAATATGTCAATAATTTGTTAAGTGAATTGTAAACGCAGTTCATATAGATTTTTTTAAGAGACTGCGTATATTGAAATGTAAATAAAGAAATCAGTTTCTATCTAAATTTGTTTAACTTTTATAAAGCAAACACTTTTTTTCCTAAAATGTGCTCGAATGAACCCACATCCTCATTCTAAACTTGATGAATATCCAATATTCTGAAAACGAATCCACTCAACCTTTTCATGGTTCACGTATTCGTTTACTTTGTCATAGGCGTACAAGTTAATAGACTTTAATAAATGGCTGTGTTATTAAAGTGGGACCACATCATTTTTAATCGCCTTTGTTACGAAAATGCTCTGTTAATTATTCAAATAAATAAAAAGTATCTCTTTACCATATTCGGTTATTCACAACTAGTTTAAAATTAAATTCACTCTTTCATATACGTTTTAGAAAAACTTAAGTTTATAGAGGTTACAAGTAGTACAGTAATTTTGATACAACTTTAGCGTCTATTCAACTGTAAATCTATTATTATATGAGTCCAAACATTTTAGAGGTAGAAATAGTTTGCACATACATATCTACATATAACGGGTGATCATTTCCAATCCAGGACATAGGTCATAAATATGAACGTTGGCTGTAGTTTCTGAGGTGTCAAAATTAATTTGTTTTTCTGGTTCGGATATTACCCATTCATTTCAAGTCACAGGTTAGTTACTAAATAAGATGTAAATGTAAACACAATATCTCTCCTACTTTCTAGTGATACACTCGCTGCATTTAAACACTACAATAAAATGGCATAGAGTTAGCACAGATGGAATACAATTAAATGGAAACTTAACTTAGAATAAATCACCCACGTGCCTCAAGCTTACCAGCTGTAAAACGCTTTTTATTGTAAACACTCTTCGACTTGCAATTATTATATAAATGTTGACAACTTAGAATCAACAATCAAACTTCAAATGTCATTATTGAGTTATACTACCCTATGCCGTGGATACGTGTATATCGTAGAATTTAATCCGGATATAACAATTTCAAATGTACATCGTTGCTTTAAAATGGTTCATTTTATCGAAATAAAACAAGTTTTCTATTTAAAAATAATTAATTATCGAATCTGAAATGCCTATTAGGTACGCAATAAACATAGTGATAAAAAATCCGACGTCTTTTCTTATAAGAATATTGTATGACCAAGTGCAACAAAGAAATATGCTGTGCAAGTTCATATCATGAACAAGAGGCTTTGGAAAACAAGAAAGGTAGAATAAATTGGTTGTTTTCCAACTATGCATTGTGTCTAACCGTATACAAAAACATGTTCGAAAACAGTACAAGTGGTTCTCTATGTTCCGTATGCCATCAAACACACTGTATTATGAATTGATTCGTTTATGTTTATACAGAGTTTTAAGTAAAAAAACTGGTTGCGTTAATTGACTATTTAATGAAATGAAATGAAACAGGAAACAAAAAATACCAGTGGAAAAACCAATGAAACCGGTAGATAAAACAAAACAAACAAAAACAATAGTTGTAAATGTAATGGAAGGCTATTGACTAAAAATATATGTTCGAGCTGAGTGACAACTACAAAGGAAAATGTGTTATTAAATCCAAGTTTGATTTTATTCGCTATGATACATCAAATTTACCTATAAAAAAATTGCTAAAAGTTCCTCGCATCTATTCAACACATAATCACAAGATAAAACCCTCTGTATGAATTATATCTTGTGTGTAACGTTTAATTAACTACTCAAACTTACAGGGAAGACATCAAATACATACTACCCAATCTCTATCTCTTTCCATTTACTAGATCTCCATGCATTGAAAATAGATTAGTCAGGTCCGATTGACTGGCCCACCAAATCGCCAGATTTGACCTTCATAGCTTATACTAGCTGGGCATTTATGAGACTTTGAATAAGAATAATAGCCAATTTAAGTTATAATAGAAACGATATCGCACTGGTACTAAGATCGATTTCACACAAATCATAATTATTCAGCAACCATGCATATACCGGGTGGCCATAAATATCTGATATCACATTACCTTTGGAATCAACACCGCTTTATTAAAGTGATGAATCCAACTAAACTAAATGTCATTAATGTCATCACAACTAAAACTCCTATCTGTCAAAAATTATTACAGATTGCAATAAGTAATGGAGTTAGAACAGGAGATTTTTATAATTGAGTCGTAGGCTAAACTGCAGAATCCAGGGCACATTCCGCTCCTCTTATTGCATTTTATTACATTACATAGGTATCAATACTTATTGTAATTGAAATATAATGCTAACCAACATTTATAAGTAGCTAATTTCATGGCTACCGGGATCTCAGATATTTATGGCCACCCGGTAGTACCCTTTAGGGCGCATATCTGTGAGAACGTTTGAATTTATCATATCGATGACACAAAATTTATTTATAGCTATCACCGTGTTGAATGCCCTATATATTCCGCTTTTGTGGATGTTTATGAGTCTTTATGAAACCACACCGTTGACATACACCTTCTTGCTCGCACCTAAGCAACAATCTAGAAGTGTGAAAGAGTAAGCTCTACCAACGATTTGTATTACAACCGATGTGTATTTCGATCCGACTGAAACTATTACCGACGTTTAATGTTTGTAACAAATATATTATGTCACCGAAATAAAGTATAGTATAGCGTATTTTGGCCGGCCCGGCTCTGCGAGCAGAGAAAAATTGAGTATCGGCATCAATTATTTTACTAAAATTATGTATTAGAACTTGTAATGGTACTTTGCTAGCCCTTACGTTGGGCATCGTAAACTGTAATGCGGCTTTGTTACGTGCCCTCTACTCTACTGTACTATGAATTTATATTGCCCTTTGTATGCTAGTTAGCCCAGCCGTAGAAGCACAAAACCCGCTCTTACCTCAATGCAGCTAAGAAAAATGTCTTGATCACCTGTAATGCTGTAATTATACATGCAAACGCTGCCAGAAATGAAAACTAAACAATTTACATGGAAAGATATATACTCTGTAAAAGGATCACATATGCATGGAAGTACACACAAGGAATACACAATGTTAGCCGACAAAGACCATGTGTGCTTTTATCATGAGCACGAACCAATCCACTAGCTTTATGCTTTAGTCTAACGGTAATGTTTAAATTCCACACTCAAATTTAATGAATCCGACCCTGCTTCCAGTAGCTAGAAATCAGCTGACGCGATACCCCTACAAGATGATGTAACGCCTGGTTCTGACGCTCCGACTCAGCAGGTTACCGCTGCTTTCTGGCGCGTAATTTTCCCGTTGAAGTTACTACACACTACGTTGTTATCCCTTCATAACCCGCTGGTATGGTTATTTATAAGACTAACCTGGAGTTATAGTTGTTGCTCCTTTGAAGCTTGCACAGCGGCTTTTGGCGCTAAAGAATTATTAATCCCTCAGTGTCGGTTTAAACGTAAATGGCTGCTCTCGAGATGGTATTTCGGCTCAAAAATTACGAGGCGTCGGCTGTTCTTAACGCAGGTCAACCCAACTTTCAATCGCACTTTTTAACACATGCGTAGCGTCCCTTTTAACTTGAACCAATGCTCCGGCCGCCTACTAGTCAGCGACTGTCCACCGCGTCGCTGTTCGCACACAAGTTGCTTTGTTCTATTAATTAACGCACGGAACTTATCAGCTGGCTTGCACTATTTGAACACGCAGAATATTCGTTACAAATTTTAAATTCACAATACGTTACAATCTAATTACTACAATAGAAGAGCTACAGTTTAGTTTTATTCCTAGCAGAATAATGGTTAAATACCAAGGTTATTACTAGCTGCGAACTTGACACTAACCGGGCCTTTACAACCTTTATATATTATATAACACAGGTGGCTACGTTTAATTTCGTAGTGTCCCACAAAATACTAGAAGATATTGTATCATACTTGCATTTGTGAATTTGTTTGATATACACCTTGTTTAACTTTTCACGTTCAAGCCCCTGCATCTTTCTTATTTATTTACTGAAGTGTGATTGGACATTATCAGTAATATTTGTAAAATAATAGGACGGAACTTTTATTTTGAATTGTCGCATAAATTAACGTTCGAAAATTATTTGAACTTCAACAATATGCTTTAAAAGTGCCGTTTACCGTCTAATTAAAAGTTTCAAATCATTTTCTTTAACTTTATGTTATAATTGGAATAAAATTAAAACGTATTTAATTCGAGAATAACTTTTAAACGCATTCTTTATCACAATCAATTACATTTCTTTGAAATTAGTACATCAAAGAATTAAAACGCTTTACTGGAAAAACTGCTAGTACCTATTGCAAATGAGCAGACAATGTGATTTATATACCGTGAGTTTATTTTCTCGCTGAACAGGGGAGCTACTTTTTCATTACTGCTTAACTGCAATAAAAATATATCAATTAATGCTATAGAAAATACATAACAGCAATGTATTAAAGCGTTTACTTTAAAATTGAACATGTACCGAGAGAGTCGCCTGTAATCCGTGTTACACCTTTGGCAATACTGAAGTGTATTGCTGTTGACACTGTAAGTCTATATCAACCTCGAGGTTAACAGGTTAGGGTTTGCGCCCGTCTATGTCAAATAACAAATAAAACCTAACCTGCTAACCTCGAATTTGACATAGACTGACAATACACTTCAGTACTGCCAAACGTATAACACGGATCACGGGTGACTACCTGAAAATTTATTTGGTCTCTCACTATATGTTCAATTTTAAAGTTAACGCTTTAATACATTACTGTCTTGCTTTTACTATAACATTAGCTAATATGTTGGTATTACATCTAAGTAGCCATGGAACGTAGGTCTCATGTTCAGCCATAAAGTAAACTCACAGTATAAATTCCATTAAACTCTTGTTGGGTAATTTCAGCAGGCATTCACGTTGCACGAAAAAAATTACAAATCTTATAAACAATATATATTCGGCTTCTATTGTAAGATCAGTCAGCGAAAGGTCACCTAAAGAAGACCCGTTAGAAGCGCAGTTAAGAAAAATAACAAAAACTTCGAATAAAAAAAACTATTAAGCAAGAAAGAAGCGGATAGGAAAAAAGGTAACGACAAAAGCAATGAACATGGAAATGAAGGGGAAACCAAAAGCGAGAAAAACATAAGAAAGAAAACTAGAAATGGAAAAACAGAAACCAAAAAATACAAATATAGGAAGATAGGGACATGGAACATCAAAAGCCTGAACGGGAAAGAGGAGGAACTGAGTAAGGAATTTGAGAAAGCTGGGGTTGAAATATTAATAATACCAGAAACAAAACGGAAGGGAAACGGATCAACAGAAACCGACAAGGGGCACCTGCTAATATGGAGCGGAATAGATAAAAAGGAAAGAGCACAATCAGGAGTAGGGTGCATAATCCATAAAGACATTAAAAACTCGGTAATCAAGTGGGAGGCAGTATCAGACAGAATACTAGTAGTAGAATTCAAAAACCAGAAGCAGGTAGAAACGATAATTGCAGTATACGGACCAAACGAAGACGAGAAAGTGAAAAATAAAGATGAATTCTGGGAGCAGCTAAGTTTAAAGGTAGAAACAGCCAGAGGAGGGATCTTTGTAGTCGGAGATTTAAATGCCAGAGTAGGAAAGAGGGATGACACATACAAAGTTATTGGACAATTTGGAGAAGACGAGAGGAATAACAATGGACGAAGGCTGTTGGATTTTTGCACAGTTAACGACCTAATCATAGCAAACACCTTCTACGAGCATAAAGACATAAACAAGTTCACGAGAGCAGTAGTAAGCAGAGGAGAGCAATCTATAATAGACTACATAATTGTAGAAAGAGAGAGAAGAACTATAATTAAAGATGTCAAAGTGAAAAGGGGATTCGAAATAGGCAGTGACCATTTCTTAGTAGTGGCCAAAATAAAGAATGATGGTTCAGAAGAAAGAACAGATGAAAAAAAGAAAGAAGTTAAGAAAAATAGAGAAACAATAAGAGCTTATAGATTAAAGAACGAAGAAAGAGCCAAGAAATTCAAAGAAACAATTGAGAGAGAAATAGGAGAGATGATAATTGAAATAGAGAACAAGGATACGGAAGAAGTGCGGAAAATATTCAAAAATATAGTCACAGAAGCGGCCATGAGTGTATGTGGTACACACAAAGAAAAAAGTAACAAGAAACAAACAGCATGGTGGTCAATAGAAATAAAACAACAAGTAAGACTAAAGAAAACAAAGTGGAAAAAGTACTTAAACAACAGGACAGAGGAGAATTATGAGGAGTACAAAAATCAGAGAATACAAGTTAAAAAGATCATCCGAGAAGCCAAACAACAGACATGGAACGAGTTCGGAGACAAATTAGAAAAAGATAGCAAAGGAAATCAGAAGCTATTTTTCAAAGTTCTAAAGAGCCTTAGAAACAATAAGAAAACAGAAATAATTGCCATAAAAAACGAAAAAGGAGAAATATTGAGGAGAGAAAAGGAAGTCATGGAACGATGGAAAGAGTACTTCCAAAAGCTGCTTGTAACGGAAACAGAAGACGAAAGAGAAAGGGCACAAGATACTGATAACGAATTAGAAGAAAGAGCAGGAGATGAGGAGAACATAATTAAAATGGAAGAAATGGTAGGGGCAATAAAGGAACTGAAAAACGGCAAAGCACCCGGCGAAGATAGAATCACGACGGAAATGATGAAGAACATGGGAGACAGTGGAGAGCGAATGCTACTGAGGATATTCAATAGAATCTGGCAGGAAGAGACAATACCCAAAGACTGGGAAATAGGGCGAATACTCCCAATCTATAAAAAGGGAGATGCCATGGACTGTAATAACTACAGAGGCATAACATTATTGAACACTCCAATGAAGTTGTTTGAAAAAATTATAGAGAAAAGGGTAAGAAAAGAAGTAGAGCCGACACTACTACAAGGACAAAGCGGATTCAGAAAAAGGAGAAGTACACAAGACCACGTATTCACGTTAAAAGAAATTATAAATAGATCGTTAGCAAGGTCAAAAAATGTTTATTTTGCATTTATGGATATGGAGAAGGCCTTTGATCGGGTACCAAGAGCTAAAATGTGGGAATGCCTGAAAGAGAAAAAGGTTAATGATAAATTAATAAGAGTAATCAAATGCTTGTACCGAGTGACTAGAAACAAGGTAATAAGTAAGAATGGAGAGTCAGACATATTTCATACAAAGGAAGGGGTTCGACAAGGAGGAAGCCTTAGCCCGCTGCTGTTTATCACTTTTATGGACAAACTAATAAGAACGGTAAACTCAAGAACGAAACCGTGGTTTGTGGGATACAGAAATCTTGAAAAGGTGGAGATATCAGAGTGCGCCTTTGCGGACGATATAGCCTTAATAGCCGGAAGTGAAAAAGAATTAAAGAAAAATCTGTGTGTATGGAATGAAGTACTAACAAACAATGGAATGAGGATGAATAAGAAGAAAACAAAAATCATGGTAATAGCAGGGGAAAAGAAAGAAATGGAAATTAGAATAGACGACGAACGAATAGAACAGGTGAACAGTTTTAAATATCTAGGAGTAACCATAGACGACGCAGGAAAACAAGGAGCGGAAGTGAACAACAGAATAGAGACAACCAATAAAGTTTACTATGCCTTGAGCAAAGGCCTCATCAACAAAAAAGAAATATCAAGAGAAACAAAGATGAACGTATACAAGGCGATATACAGACCAGTCCTCACATATGGGTGCGAATCATGGGTCTTATCCGAACGAGAAAAAAGTAAGATCAGAGCAACAGAGATGAAATTCCTACGGAGAGTCAAGGGCGTTACCAAAAGAGATAGGATCAGGAATGAGGCGATAAGAGAAGAACTCAACATAGAACCAGTGGAAGAGTATATTGAACGACGACAACTTGGATGGTGGGGACATCTCCAAAGAATGGAGAGAGGAGCACAGACAAGGATGATTTGGGAGGCAAAAATGACAGGAAAAAAGAAAAGAGGCAGACCAAAGCAAACGTGGGATGTGACAATAGAGAATATACTAGAGAAAAAAGGAAAAACGTGGGCAGAAGCGAAAAGAATAGCAGAAGACAGAAAAAACTGGAAAGAGTTCATATCGAGTTGAATCTAGAAAAGTGTGTGAAAGTGATAAAGATAAAAATACAAAATGTTAGCATAGTAGAAGTAATTGCAATACAATCCTTACACCCAAACGGGTAAATAAGGAACTTGATTATATATATATATATATATATAAACAATATATATTCGGCTTCTATTGTAAGCCTTCTTCAGAGTTAACGTGAATGACTGCTGAAATTACCCAACAAGAGTGTATTTATTAATAATCCAGTCGTAAACTAAAATTACTATAAATTCCATTTTCTCCCAGCCGGGACTAAAAAGTTTATGCACTTGACTTTTTTATTTTCTAGGTATTAAAGTAAGTAGCACTTTATTCTCTCACAGCTTGGCATATTTATTATTTTCATAATATAAACCAGTTTGTTTCCATGACAACAGATGACTAAATATTAGGTAATTTGTGTGCACTTCTGGAATAAACTTTTTTGATCCCTGGGCTAAAAATGTTTACAGTTTCGGGAGTAAAATCGTAGTTTACACCCTTGGTGTATAAATAACTATTATACAAAGCTTAAAGATAAATACAAAACCCCAGCTGTAACCAGTTTAAATATATTACTAAAATTGCACTCCACCTCCTAAAATTCAAAACTGCCAATAGCTATGCTGTTATTTGCAGGCTGGATTTTTGACGACTATTAAATTTCTCCGATTTCTTTTAAATCTATAAATTCAAATAGGAATTCATAGCCAGCAACCCAATTTTAAAGACCTATAAGATATAAAACTATTGTAGCCCTGGCGGTACTTTAATACAACGGCTGCGTTTAGCAGTCTATGGATTCCAATAAAAACGAAAACATTTGCACAAATTGAGTTTATTCTTTCAGTTTCTAGTTGCAACTTCGAGAGATTGAGGTTAAAGCGCATAGGAAGACACATTTTTAAAATTTTTCTAGATGCCGCAGAATGCCTTTCAGGCAATGATTTGCTACGATCATAAAAGAAGTTGGACATATGATCAAAGTCGCCAAAACTTAGCGACCGTTTTTAACGGCCACAGTCCTACGTCATTTAATAAGTTACTGGTTCCGTGAATTTATATCTGGACGGTGTACGTTAGAAGATGAACCGAGATCTGAACGACTTCCAGTAGCTAATTAAGCTGAAAACACTGCTATCGAAAGCTGCTTAAGGAAAATCGGAATATATGTAACTCATAGAGATATTCAACAGCAATGAGCTATTAGATCATTTCCAAGAGGTATCATTTTACATCACTAGCTAGGTATAAGAAAGCTGGCAAGTAGGTGGATTCCACATTGATGCCGGCCTAAACAACAATCAAGTGTTTGGGTTATTGAAAATGGGGCTTTCTTCAGACACAGTAATTTCTCCTGGTGATCTTAAAACTTTAAATTCTGATTGACATGCAGTAGTTCGCTTTCCTCAAGTCTTTGAAAAATTGTGTGGTAATCGCCGAAAATCTGGTGGTGGGATTATGTTGCGCCATGCTAATGCATTTCCGCGTACGACCGCAACCACTATTAATTTGATACACAATGATGAAGGCAAGCTGGCCATTTAACCCGTACAGTCCAGTTCTTGTCCCAGCAATTTCTGTTTGTTTCCAAAGATTGTCTGTTTCGAGCAGCGATTTCAAAAAACGAGCAAATGCATTATGGTTATGAGAGAATTTTACAGCTATTTTTCTTTAAAAGTCAGTAGCCTTTTATAACTGATAATTATCAGAATAGCCCTCGTATGAAAACATATTTCTATCAATTTTGTCCTAAATGAACGTGTAATTTAAAAGCAACGAGTCGCCTGGTTTCGGTGGATTTTTTATCCAAACTGAATAATTATAGCCCCAGGGCCTACTGGTTACACATTTCAGTATCCTTTGCATGCTATTCATTTGATACAGACAATCAAAGCAAAGAGAATAAAAGGCTGGAGTATAATATGTGCTAAATTTATATCCCTCAAACACAATATTTGTTGATAATTAACATACAGAGTCCGGCAACAATGCGGGGGTAGATGATATTTCTAAAACTACGCGAGTTACGTAAAATTTGCTTATACAAACGTTGTGGAGGTTGTGTACATTAGCAAACCATTTTTTAGTATACAGAGTGCTTCAAAAAATATGGCAAATTAAACTTGTGTTTTTTAATGGACTAACTATACAGGGTCATTTTTTGACAACGATCCACCTGAGATATTTCAGAAACCAAAAGAAAATTAAAAATTTCCGAAAACATGTCCACTTATATGTCAAAAGGGAAACGGGTGGACCTATGATTCACACTTTTGACGTTTACTCCTGCGCCCCACAAATACCTCCCCAAAACTTTTAAATGGAATGACCCATCGCGTGGTATCTCAAATGAAAGCTTATTTTATAAGGATTATGGTGATGTGTCACTTGCCACGCTTTTTATTTTCTCATATATTTTATGAGAAAGTTTATCATTGCCACTTCAGGAGAACGGTAAGCGCTATCGAAACCTAATTTTAATCAGGTAGGCGTGGAAAAAAAAAGCAAGCTGTTGACGTTTTGTCTAACAAACTGTCACATTAGTTGGTAAGTGGACCTGTTTTCGGAAATTTTTAATTTTCTTTTGGTTTCTGAAATATCTCAGGCGGATCGTTTTCAAAAAATCACCCTGTATATACAGTGCTTAAAATGTTACAGTGAAATGGTAATCATTTTAATATTAAATTGTATGAGTCTAGCGTCAAATGCATTGGAGATCTTAACAATTTTATCAAAAAAAAATGCTAAATTTATATTAAAATTATTATTCTTTCAGTGTAAAGCTTTCAAGTTGCCTAAATATAAAGCATTTCATATAAAAAAAAGCAAGTTTGATTTAACACATTTTTTGAGCCACTAAATATTATCAGAAATACTGATTATGTGCACCACTTTTGTACCTACAACTTTCCGACATCTAATCTGCACATTATTTAGCTTTCTAATTTCCTAAGTTTTAATAGTAGCATAATATTACTAGATATAAAAACACGCTTAAGTTGAAAAACCTGAATTGCATCGTTTACTGTCAAATATATTTAATATTTTTAAGAATCATTAAAGAAGTAGTGTGTATCAGAGCCTTAAATCACATTTTTTTTAAATAGACTGTGAAGAACGCCGAAATCGTCATTAAAATACAAGAAATCGGCAGTGAAGTAACTTATTGTATAACGACTGTTTGCAGTTGTTGTCGGGGTGACAGATGGGTAACATAACATATAAGAGTTGGTTAAAAATGATAATTTCACAATGTCTCGATTTTAAAAAATATAATGTACACCTCGGCACCTTCATGTGGTTAATATGCCTCGCCCTAGGAACGTCTTAGTATCCAAATAACTATTTATATTGGTCTGACTTACTTTTTTAATCTTTTCACAGTGACCGTCAAAAAGGGCTATTTTATTTTCTAGATAAAAATGTATAGTTTTCAATACATCCTTCTAAGCAGTGGACGATTAAACATGTCTCCAATAAGTAATTCCTGCGGAATAGCTCGAATTTCTTCTTTAATGCTTCCTTAAGTTCATCAATTGTTCTTGGTTTTGCAATATAAACTTTACTTTTTAGGTAGCCCCAAAGAAAAAGATGTGGAGCATTGCGAACATTAAATTCTCTTCGAAACAAATGTTGCACTTAAATAATTGAATTAACTTTGATAAATTGTTCAACACAAAAACCACGTTGTGGCGCTAGCCATATGTCCATTTTGCTAAGTGTCAAAAAATTCTGCAATTATTTTATACACATATACAAAGCCTACTCTTTAAAATAATATAACACACATAGCGATTGCTGTGACATTTAATTTTCTATTTAGAAAATAAAATAATCAGTTCTTTTTTTGACGGTCCCTGTATATGTATATAACTAATAATAAAATTATTCTAATGTAACACCTACGAAATTTTGTGTCTATGTTTAAGCAGTTTACGGATTCCACAAAAAGCTACTACTGTAACATAATTTTTTACCTCAGTCCTTTAATTTGTCTTCACTTTTCAGTGTATATCTTTCTAGATGGTTAGCTCCAAGAACATTACTTAATAAATTGTAGCTTTTAGAGTGTTCTCTTGGAAAGTATATTCTTTGTCTTGGAAAATCTAATGTTACGCCAAAGCAATTCCTAATAATATGTAATCAAAATGTTATTATTTCATTGAATTATATGTCAGTGTAATAAACCTTGGAATAGCAGATTTCTTCCTAAAAATAAGTATTATTTGTCGCCTTGCATATTATAAAAATAGTATGTCTCATAATAGTTCTTATATCGCCAACCGCATATGCCATATACAAAAAGTCAGCTCTTTAGGAATTTCTAAGTCATGCTTCACCGTTGCGTCGACAAAATACTGCCAGAAACTTCCGTCTAAATGAAAAAAGTTTAGGACATGACGCTTATACGAATACACCTACGCATCCCCCTGCAATCAAACATAAAACGTTTGAAGATGTCTATAACCTTTATAAAGTTCCAAAGTTGAATTGTTTTATAATTTATCGTCATCTAAATTTATGATCTCCAAAATTATTTATCACACGCCGTCAACTGTAATAGAAAGTTTGCTTGTTTTCACGGTTTATATCTATTTTTGTAGGAACTGACGCGCCTACCAATATATGGTCGGATTTATCTTTCATAAAGCTGATAAACTAATAAACTCATCAATAAGGCGGACCAGTTAGCAAGACAAAAGTTGTATATGTCTATAAAAATCTTCTTGACATTGTTAGTTATTCAGTGCAAGTTTTCGCTGAGCTGCCTGCAAAGCATCTTGTTATCTTTTAAAAACCGAGACTCTTCCCGAAATGGTCACAGTACTACAGCCATATTCTTTGCAACCAGTTGACATGATCTCAAGAAAATAAAAGTTAGTAAACTACTTATTTACCTCCAGTTTTAATAGAAATTATTAAAATGTATTATAAACTTTACAACTATACGTGTTTGTCAATCAATAATTTAAAAATACAGTACTTATGTATTTAGTTGGTTTACACCACACAAAAATTAAATTTTAAGTCAACCTGCAACCGCTGTCAAAGGTTGCGTATTTTCTTTTCAAAAAGCAGTTATAGTTGAGCTTTTTGATATAAAGGTGAAAATGATCACGGGTAATACCACAATAGATGAACATTTTTTAGATTTTTCTTTGTCTACATGCAAATTATTGATTTGAAATTACTCCAAACAAAAACTGCGTTAAAAATTTCAGAAGACCGCAGATCGAGACAAATTTGAGCTTGTTTTTTGTTGATAGGCATTGGCAATAATTTTTAGTAAACGAAAAGAAATGTCTTCAAAAATTTTACCGTGGGTGGTATTTGGAAAAATTATTCAACAATATAGATATATGCTTTCAATTTTATTATTAATTCAATACTGGAACTTCCCCAACGATTATTATTTTAGACCGACGCCGATATGCAAACTTCACGTTGATTGGCCAATTGTATTGGTTCGTTAATTATAGTGTTGACTAATCGAAGAAATAGTTCAAGTTTTATAATGCATACTGTTTCAAGACAAATTTTCTAAAGATTTTCTGTTCGATTTTACTGGTAGCTTTCTTGTTAGGAGCCATACACACCAAGTTAAATTATCAAAGTTAAGTAGAGTTTCAATGAGAACCAAATTTAAATTTTATGTAAGCTCCTTTGCCCCCGCCCTCGCCATTTTTAAATGTTAAATAATTCCATGACCCCAAACGCTAGAACAAAAATAGCAATAGGTACTTGTTTTTTTTGTATTACTCATTAAATTAACAAAAATAACAGAATATGTGAAATAGATTTTTTATAGCAGGCCGTATGTTAATAATAAAACAAGCGTTAAGATGTTTATCTTCATCGGGGTAGTTATAGACTATTAACCAAGTTAACTAAGTGATATATATTACCGCTTTTTTTATATAAAAAAATACATTGCACTAGATTTATTGATGAAGATAAAATATTGAACAATACACGTTTGCTTATAGCATTTAACTAGACTCGTTTGATTGCCGCAAAACTCAACTCACCGCACTATTTTGGCAATCAAACTCGTTTCGTTAAGGTGCTCATAATCAAACTTGTATCGTTAACATCTATAATTCCCATTTTCCATTAAATTATCTTGTTAAATTGTTCGCTTAACTAACTGTAATAATTGATCCAAAAATGCTCAATTACATCGATGCTAGTACCGAAATTATTTTACGGGGGCTAGTTTTTTCCACTCTTAAAATAATCGTTATTTCTAAATTATGTATGTTGTAATATTTAATATAATGGAATTAACTTAAACTTAGTGAAAAATAAGCGAAGTCTAGTCGTTTAGAAACGTGTTCTTCTTTTACATGTAGAATTCCACAAGCGGACTGCAGTTATATTGAATTCAGTCGATTTTTAAAACGCCTTTTGCAATAAAATGTGCATCCAAATAAGATTAACTCGCTGCAATCCAATGTTTAAATACTGAGTGGTTTTCTTCTTAAAAAATATATACGAAAAGCTCTGTGTATGGAGAAGCTTGCTATTCAAAAACGGCAGATCAAACTTCAAAGAAAAATCAGACAACAAATAATGATTTCAAATACCCAAAATGTATTTTTTTACAACCACCAACAAATAGTTGCAGTCACAAGACTATGACCAACCATGTTAAACAAACCAGAACTTTAGACCACAAGGATGGCACTAGTGATTTCAGTTCACTTACAGCGAAACGGCTCATTTTTGCGAATAATCCCACTTCTTGTATTAGATCATATAGGGCAATCAACAAAATTTCGTGTTTACAGTGCTGTAGCTCCATATAATTAAAGTGGGGTCACAGCACTCTAGACGTGAAATTTTGCTGATTACCTGCTACTCAAGGCGATAAATAAAATGAATACACGTTTACAAACATGACGGTACTAAATAAGGTTCTCAGTCATTCTGATGCATAATACCTCATCGTACAGAATCAATGAATAACTACTTGGACTTGTATCACAGTAATATAAAAACTAGATACACAGCCAAAGGAGGGAAATAAGCTGTACAAAAACCGACATAGTCATCTTTGATGTGCATTTAAAATAAGACAATTAGTATCTATTGCGAAAAATATGAAAAAGCCTCGGCTTACCTGTTTTATTTATTATTGTTTAAATAATATTAGTTAATTAAATGACTCTCATGGATTGGGTCTCTACATCGTGCCAATTTGTTATTTGAATATGTAAAATATACTTTATAATATACTGGCTACTTACATAAATTGTTATGGTTTCATTGAATGTGCCAGTTTCTAGGCTGCCTATTTAGATAATGAAATAGCTTTATACGGAATATTTGAAATTCTAAGAGTTTTTTTAATGTCAACTTGTAGTAACCTAACCTCAACATATGTGATGCAATACAAATTTAGTAGGCTTATTTTAACACTTACAATACGTCGCCTAGGTGATTTAACGTAAATAAACAACGCCACTATAAACAACACACGTGAAGGACGCCACAGAAAATGTTACTGAATTTTACAGAAAACTACTTCTAACCTTGGTATGCTGCTCTGCGAACAGATGTTTAGGCTTGTATCGGCCCATCAGCAACTCTCTCGATGTCTTTGCCCTCTTTCTTACTGTTAGCCTGCCCTGCAAGCCGCCTGAAACTTACTACAGCGACGCCTGGCTTTTGCCTACGGCTCCGCTGTGTTGCACGAAGGTTGCTGCCGTCCCTGGGCTGTTATGGCCTCCGCTTCTTATATTGGACCTCCAATTTATTCCCGGAAAAGGCACCCTGAACCAGATGCTCACACATATATCGCCTTTTATCGTCTGCAAATGGGCTAGGAAGCCCCTACAGCCTATCCACAGCACTGCACTAACTTGAAACACTTCGAAAAATTGTATAAATCGGTATTTATTAGATCTTTTTACTTGGGCTTTGTAGAAAGCTAAACATAGGCTAACTTTGTTGTGGCCCCACTTTATATTACATTGTTTCTTTTTGTTATTTTATTTTAAGTCATGGCTAGTGCTATTTGATTACAATTTCAAATTGAAATTACAACATTTATATAAAATATCTATAATTGCTTTTGAAATGGTTCAATTATTTTAATTCGTATCATAACTGTATTATTAACTTAAATTACATTCATTTTAATTATGAAAGCAAGTAGAAAAAACTAAAATCAGATTTGCATTCTTTTTTAAAATGTGTCCTAATAATGTCCAGACATTTTTGTTCTAAGTTACAGAAGAATCGACTAATAACGAAAAAACAAAACTCTATTTTTTTTTAAATAACACGAAAACTAAGACTGTTAAGTCTAATTTATGTTTTGGATATTGTTCAGCATTAGAATGTGCAACTTTCCGCAATTTTAACCAACCTTGTATCTCTAACCGATTTGTAACTTTTGAACACTGCTCGATATATTTGAATTTTAAATTACAATAGCAAATTTATTACAACGGTCCTGCAGAGCCTACAGGCCACTACAAAAAACTTGTTCATAAAATCACTGCTCTCCAGCTGGCCTGCTGATCTCATTAATATTTGCCTATTTAATGTTGTTTGTTTGAAAGAAGAATATAATGAACAGCTATTGTACGTAACCTAATCTATATTTTTTTATAATAATCATTTGTATGAAATGTCTTTACAACTCTTTTACAAATTATCTGTCTAATGTTATTAAAAATGCAAATTAATATTCCTTGTCCCTATTTTTAGACAATGTGTCATAATTATTTATATTTTGCTCTGAAAACTTTGTTCTGTTACGTTCGAAACATGAAAATTGCTCGGGTGATGCGAAATGGAGTATTTCAGTTTCATTGTTGACTTTCGCCACCAGTTGCGTTAAAGCGTTCTGGGATTCATGTTACCCATACTTTCCTAATCTCCAAATCGAAGTAAGTAAAATAAAACAACGTTTTTGTCTTTCAAATTATGGTAGTACAATTCGACGAGTTACCAATAAGCTTAACTTCCTGTTCTTTCATCTTCCATATCATGCCATTGGGCGACTTTCGTCTTTATATCGATTTGGTGGTCTTATTTCCAATTTCTGGCTTTACCCTCTTAATTAGGAATTCCTTTATTGTAGATACCGATGCATAAGAATTTGCAGTTACTATTGAATTAAAAACTATTGAACATTTTAAACAAAACCTTCAACATTTTGCTACGCTGGCATTATTCTTTATTCCCGTTAATACTCCCACATCTAGTTTATATTTTTCTAGTTGTTGAAAGACTTCTTGCTTGGCCCTTAGTCCTTCAACATGCTATGTGCCAAAATTCATTATCCGCTTTCGTTGTTTTTATCATTCCCTGTTTGACCATCGAAACATCCAGGCCTTGAGCTAGGGTTTTTAGCGGTCTAACTGTTGCTAGTTTTCTTCACAAGAGTAGGTTACTGGCCTGCCGTCTCAACCTCCAATCTGGAGGGCCAAATGATATTGCGATGTACCGTTCTCGAGTGAAGAGGTATAGTGCTGTGTTCCTACAAATTTTATAAAGTAGACAGTCACTGTACCAACTATTTAGTTAAATATCTTGTACATATTATATAAATCTGCAGTTCTAAATAGTAATCGCTGGTGGACTTAATCATGCTATTCACAAGAAATCAAATAGAAGATATTAATGAAATAGTTTCTAAGACAATGGAAAGTTTTAGAAGATAAAAAAAATCATTAAATCAATTGCGGACGCTGTTGCAGCAGCTATAGTGTCAGAAGAAATTAACATCAAATTCCTGAAGTTAACGCCCAAATTGACGAATTACAATGGATAATCTCGAGCAATACACTCGCCACAACTCACTAAGCATGTTTGGTCTAGTCGAAAAGAATAATAAAAAACTACTCTATACAAATAGATTGCATAGAGTTGGTAAACGGGGAGCTACCTACGTCCATTCGGCCCGTCATCATCAAGTTCACGTCATACCAAGTCCGTGAACCGGCCTTCCAAAATAAAAAACAGCTAAAAGATAGGAGGATCATTATTAGAGAAGACTTAACAATGGTAAGGGTTAAATTATTTAAACAGGCGATTAACATGTACTCACGTCAAAATGTTTGGACGTACGATAGCCGAATCTTCGTAAAAATGAATAATAGCATCAAGAAAATAACAACTCCTCAAGTTTGTTGATGTTACATTGGTACATTAAAAGTATTCTTATGTTTTTTAAGAGCTTCACCGTTTCCATTTGCACTTAGTGATTGTCATTAATTTATTTTTCATAATTAAGTTTTTGGATTGTCACTTATAAGTCAGTTTTCACCTGTATTTCGAATGGTTATATAATAATGATTGAGATTACTATAGCCAACCTTAATATTGGATCTTTACTTGGTCATTTTGGTATTTTTAAGGATTACATAGGAAATAATAACTACATTATCACGCTGACGGAGACGTAGCTATCAGCGGATTTTGGGGAACACACTATTTTAATTGATGGTTATTCATTGAGTCAAAACACAAAACAGACAAAAGAGGTGCGGAGTAGCTTTTTATTTAAGAATTTACTGATTTATAAAATTGTTAATATTACACATGATATACAGGGTGTTTCAAAAAGATGTTGCCAAACTTGGGGAGGTTATAGAAGACATTGCGGTAAAAAATTGCATATAAACCCCTAGTCGAAAATGAGACGTTTTGGCTCTGGAGCAATTTTTGCCAAAAACGTAATGTTATCTTGTTGACAGAAAAAGACTTCAATATTTAGTTATTTTTATTACATCAACTCCTTGATCTATGACACCCCTGTAGCCACACAAGAGGAACTGTTAGGGAGAGCGTGGCAGCCTGTCTTTTCGTGCAGAAAGATCTGCATCCGTTACAACGGGTGCGCGATTCCATGAATCGACGGGCACATTTTTTGTAACGAGGTAAGGGGTCGCCATTTTGAACCATTGTTATAAATTTATTATTTTCGCTTTATCTTTAATAAAAATTAACTCAATATCGAAGTCTTTTTCTATTAACAAGATAACATTACGTTTTTGGACAAAAATTGCTCCAGGGCCAAAACGGCTCATTTTCGACTAGGGGTTTATATGCAAAAAATGTTACCGCAATGTCTTCTATAACCTTTCCAAGTTTGGCAACACCTTTTTGAAACACTCTGTATATTGTTATGATAGACGACATTATGCTCGTGGTTTAAATTTTTTTAAGCAATTTTGATGTTATTACAACCCGTATCAACACATTGTAAAAGTTGATGATGTTTAAATAGTTCCCTGAATAAATCTGAGATAATGCAGATTAGTATTTGAAAGATAGCTATTGGAAAGTTACAGGTGGATTAAAAACTAAATAAAATATTTATAATACGGTTTAAGAATCAATTACAAGTACAAAATTCTAATGGGTAGAATTAAGTAGGTGAATATCAAATAAAAATATAGACTAGAAGGCATCAATAATAATATGGGGTAGTTAAAGAAGTTCTTTAGAGCAAAAATAACAAACTAAAAAAATTGTAAAAGGCTATACTCGTCGACATTATGACAATAATAAATTTTAAAAATCAAATTAAGTTAGGAGTAAAAATATCTTCACGTTTCTAATAGATTAAATACATTTTCAAAGAAAAAAAATTATCCCGCTCGGGTTTGAACCCGCCGCATCTGCAGAGCTCCCCAATGTAGACCCTATCTGCATCGATAAAGCAATCTACGCTACCAAGCCGCTTTCAAATAAGTTCAACGCGCTCTGTTCTCAAAGAAAACGCTGTTATTGTTGAAACGTTTTTACTCTTTTGTGACATTATTCTGTATCGGTTGAGTCTTATTTTCGGCAAATGTAAAGCCTGACCTATGTGAAAGTTATTACTTCCTTTTATTTCGAAATTAACACAAAAATAAACAATATTTTATTTTTTAAGGTGCTCACCCTGTAAGTATTTGTATGCAATTGTACCGGTTTGATGCGAGGTAGATATATAATATGTATGCAAAATATCGTCTTCTTCCGACAAATAGTTTTTGAGCTATTCTGCCAACAGACAGACAGACAGACAGACACACAGACGGACAGACAGACAGACAGACAAACAGACAGACTGATGGAATTGAGAAAACCTATTTTTCGTCATATAGGGACCTTGAAACGTGAAGATCTGAAAAAATCTTGGAAGGTGATTTTTTCGTGATTACAATAGTTCCTTCGTCTTTCAGACGAGGGATGCAAAAATGTATTAAATAATTTGATATCATTAAAATTATGGAAGATAACCTTGTTTATTTCTATTTATGGTTGGGATAAATAAGGGACATTAACAAAATTTGCGTGGCGTTACAAAAATAAAATTTGAAGAGAACAATAATAAGAAGAAGCATTAACTGAAGAAGACTACTGGTAAATAGTCGACGAAACTAATGAATAGAAGAATTGCAACATACAACTAAAATACTAGATAGGCATACTGGGTCAGCTTTATTTTGAATATTATAGTTGACATCTGACGGGAGTAAAATGAGATTACATCATCGAGAGAAGGAGCGTTCCAGGTAGCAGTATACTGTGGCAAATTGAGGTCCAGTTTTTGCTGATAGCTGACGGGTGTTTGAGATTTGTTGCTGTTGGGCAGTAGGAGCTAGCTGTCTATTGGAGAGGGGTGCATTGCAGCAGGAAGACAAAAAGGGTAGAGCTGCTGACTTCAAATAAGTTGCTGTCTTGGAGGTTGTGTAAGAACGATACAAGGTGGGTGTTTTCTTAAAGTATACTAACTAGAAAGTAAACAAAGACGTTAATAAGGTGAAATTCATTATCAAATAAAAACTTACTGTGTTGTTAAATATTATAATGTACCATTCTAAGGATTGGGCATTTGTCATTTAAATTTGAAATTAATTTTTGACGTTTAGTTGACATTCAGATGTGATTTACGATTTGAATGAGGTTTTAAAATATTGGAAGATCAATTTTTCAGTATCAAGTAACTAGATAACAGATCCCATCCCTGTAAAAGTTTCAGGCGCTATCATAAAAAGAAATAAGTGACATTATTATTCAAGGAGGGCAATTAATCATTTAAAATGTCTAATTAACATCAATATTTAAAAGTTTGCATATTTAAAGGCACAACAAAAGGGTAGCCAGTGCAATATATATTGAGAAGGTTATGTTCTTTTAATTTGATATAATTAATTAAATAAATGATTAAGAACCACCTCGCAAATATTTTATTTCTAAGACGATTAAAAGGAGTTGTAATTTACTAACTCGTTGAACTACATGGTTATATGCCCTGTTGATATTTTATTTATCTGCAAGTATTAATAATTATTATGGCTAGCTTAAATTTGGGTAAAGCATTTACTCTTTCTCTCGGTTAGGTTCAATTGGGCTGAATGTATAATTCTTGATTTAACTTAATACGGTTCTGTACTTCGTACTACTGCGCACAAGCAAATACTCGAAAATAGGTCATAGGTTAAATTAAGATGGTTTTCGCTGGCAAAGTGCGATCTTGAATTTACAAACTGAAAATTTATCACAGTTCTACCGGTAAATATTTGAATTAAGCTGTTTCGCGGCATTAATATCATTTGTTTTCTAGCATTTGTTAAAGGGGCCCACATCTACGCACCAATTGTATTAGTTGGCGTCGTTTACGGATCTAACTGTCACATAACCCCAAATTATGGAGTTGGGCTATTTTGCGGGCTGGATTTATTTTACAGCAATGAATATGGCTTGTATTGCCTTGGGTATGACTCTTTCTACAACTGCATAAACTTCCCGGTGCTCACTTAGCTAATTTTAGGTTTAAACAGTACCTGTGGTTGCCGATCTTATATCGGGGCTTAAAGTCGATGCTGGTCTCGTTGTCAGACTGCTATGGGTTGGATCCTGCTGAAATCCCTGGAACACGTGCCCACGTAGCTGCTCGCTGCTCTGGAGTCTTCCCCTCTGGGCTGTCTCAACTTGTAGGACTCCACGCAGATACCAAAATAGGCTGCTTCCGATGTTAGGTTATGGTCGCTCGGGCTGGGAGAACTTTGCAACTTTAGGTGTTGAATTTCGATGCATATAACACCACACGACCACGAAATTGCACTGAATTGAGTAGTATAATTTTTATTGTTAAAATAATTTGTTGATTATATGAAAATTAGTTTTATTCCGGAGTACATTTTACAACATGTCAATGCTTAAATTAATTAAATTGTTCTCTCTAATATCCGCTATAAACAATTGCTAGTTTTAATCTTAAATAGAAACGAATGTGAATCAAGTTCAAAATGTTTACTTCTAAATCTAACTTTGTCTAAAAACTACAACTGATGTGCAAAATTTATATTCTAATATTATGGTCCACATTTATAATTAGTTAATCAAGTCTTTGCGTCACTGCACGTTTGTTAATTTGCTTTAAACTGTTCACATAAGTCACTGCACTGATTAATTTTATGAGAGTACTTCCTTCACCAAGGCGCCGCTTGATTTCACCTGTCTGATTTTCCACACAATTTTTAGTTCATCTGCTGACAAATATCTCACTGTTTAACTTTCTTTGAATTTTTCGCTTCAATTTATTGCCTTTGCAAACCATTTTTTGTAATTAATAGTTCGGCCATTACTTTGCACAAACCTCTTCTTTTAAAATTTATTTTACATTCAATTTAGATCCTTGTGAGAATTGAGCTTTGCTTAAACCGTTCTTTAATTAATTATACTGCTATTAATTGCCATCTCTTTACCAATGTATTCAATCTATTAAATTCAAAGTTTAGCCTTGCAGTTATATAAAATACCCCACCCTGAGCTTTAATGAAATGTCCAGTAATTTGGCAATGCTATCAGAGTTGAGTTTGTAGGGCTTAATACCATCGCAATATATATTATCAGTGTAATGCAACATGCAAGTGCATGTAGGATCTATTTTAATTTTTAATATCCAGTTGATTAATACAGTAAATGAATAGAACAGTTGTATGAATAACCGGTGGCGGTTATTAGGGATCCAAATGGGTTTCTATTGGAAATGACGGATACTAAATAACATTGAAAAATATTCACATAAAATTCACGTTGATGGTTGAATTCGGTCAATTGTGATCTGCTAATAATCTCCAAGTAAAATAACTGTAGTGGTAAAATAACTTTCCCTACTATTTAATACGATTTAGTATCAAGATTATTATAATTTTGAAGTTCATGTCAATGTTATTTTCTTTGAGTTTACTTGTATTTATCTATTACAAAGTTAATAGATTACAATGAGCAAAGCAGGGCCAGTGTACTGCGAAAGTGACTTTCGTGTGCTACTGGATGAAGTTTATATCTTAAAGATAGAATACAACGAGCTTGGGGTAAACTGGAAGGGCCAATGTATTGGATAGGTGCTAGTCAACAGTAAAAGATCATGTTAAGCAGTCAAGTATTTCAACCAAATAAGTAAAGGTCAGTGACATTTTATATTGGTTATAAACAAGTTTGAAGTGAAATTAATTTCAGAATAATATTTAAATTTTTGCCATTTAGAACAATCTATTAAAATTTATTTGCAAGTAAACTATGGTTTTATTATAATATATCATTTCAAACAAAACTAACTATAAATGTCAAGTTTGAGATACTTTTAAAAGCTATTGATTTAAACAATATTTGAGTGGAAATTCAAATATAAGGTAATGTATTTATAATGTTGATAAATGATAAGTAATATTTAAAG
>OW679194.1:127458280-127498599 GCA_940337035.1 Agriotes lineatus
TGGTTAGACCTAAGTACTTAACCTCGTTCTCCCAGTTGACATTTGTCTCAAACAGTTTTATGTTCATTCTGTTTGTGATGTTCTTTCTACGAGTGAAAGCGACGAGAGTGGCTTTGCTGGGATTAATTTTAAGATTATTCTCTAGACACCACTCTTCGGTTATCTTTAGTGCTGATTTCATTATATTGTCTACGGTTCTTTGGTATTTACCTTGAATCAGTATGACAATGTCATCAGCGTATCCTTGAGTGTAGTAGCCTTTGTTATTGAGTTGGATCAGCAGTTCATCAACTGTGAGGCACCACAGGAGTGGAGAAAGAACTCCTCCCTGTGGACATCCCCTTGTCGCCTGCACTGTCTTTTCCTTGTCAAATAACTTGACTTTTACAACTCTAGTGTTGAGCATTGCCATAGTCCATCTTATCGTGGTGTTATCGATCTGATGGTTTGTCATTGCTCTTTCAATAGAGTGGTAGGAGGTGTTGTCGAAGGCACCTTCTATGTCTAGAAATGCTCCGACTGCGTACTCCTTGTACTCCAAGGTTCTCTCAATTTTCCCCACTAGTTGGTGTAGGGCGGTTTCACATGACTTCCCTGTTTGGTAAGCATGTTGATATTTGTGAATCGGGAGTGAAGTTAGGGCTTCCTCCCTCCAGTATCTGTCTACTAATCTTTCCAACGTTTTAAGGAGGAATGACGTTAGGCTGATAGGTCTGTAAGATTTAGCTTCTGCATAGCTGCTCTTACCAGGCTTAGGGATAAATACTACTTTAGTCACTCTCCAGGCTTGGGGAATGTAGCCTAAGGCAAGACTTGCTTGGAACATGTCTTTGAGTGGGTTCAGCAGTATATCTATCCCTTTCTGCAGCATTACGGGTTGTATGCCGTCATTTCCAGCAGATTTGAAAGGACTGAAGAGGCTAGTTGCCCATCTAATCCTTTCTTTGCTGACTATTCTCTTAGCTGTTTCCCAGTCTTCCCTCCTAGGGGTATGATTGGGTTCAGCCAGAGTAGGTTGTTCCACTGCTCCGGGTAGGTGAGTTTTTATCAAAAGAGATAAAGTCTCCTCTTCCGTTGTAGTGTATTCTCCGCTTTCTTTTTTAAGAGTGCCTACTGGGTTCATGGCTTGCTTTGAGATGATTTTGTGGAGTCTAGCTGTGGATCGCGTGGTCTCCACCTCCTGGCAAAACTTTTTCCAGGCTGCTATCTTAGCTGCCTTGATCTTTTTGCCATAGTCTGTGAGAGCCTTGTGATAGTTCTCCCAGTTATTTGTGGCTTTAGACCTGTTAAACAGACGTCTGACTTCTTGTCTGGTCTTTTCTAGGTCTTTATTCCACCAATTTGTGTGTTTTTTTGCTCTTTGCTGACTTGGGTCTATTAGAGGACAGCTACTCTGAAAGGAGTCAATTATGGCCTCTTTTAACCGGTCAGCATTTGAGTCTAAAACTACTTTATTGGGAGATCTGAACTTGAGGTGTTCTATCTTCTCTTGTAGTTTTTGTTTATATAGGTCCCAGTCTGTCTTTCTTGGGTTGTAGTAAACTCTTTGGCTTACTTCCCGTTGAGACAGTTCAAAGGTTATATAATTGTGGTCAGAGAGTGATGGTTCGTCTGAAACTTGCCATTTATTCACTGATTGACTAATTCTCATAGTGGTTATGGTAATATCTATAACTTCATGTCTATTAGTGTTGTAAAAGGTTGGAGTGTTACCTTTATTGACTACTACTAGATTGTTAGTTAAGATAAATTCTAAAAGTGACTCACCTCTTATGTTGCAGTTGGTGCTGCCCCAAATGGTGTGGTGAGAATTTGCGTCGCAGCCTAGGATGAGGTCTAGATCGTCTTGGAAAGCAGATGATACTAGGTTCTCTAGTTCCTCGCTAGGCGGTGGGTCCCTGGAATCGGATGGAAGGTAGACGGAGCTTATAATGGCTTGGTCACAACCTTCATCGTTATTCCATTTTATTTTAATTGTGGTTATGTCTCTAGAACAGAATTCCATTAGTGGTAAACAGTCTAGATTATTTCTTATAAGTATGCATGTTCTAGGACTTGCATGATTATAAATAAGCTTGCCTTTAGCACCACCTAATCCACGGACTTGTCCCTTAACTATCCATGGTTCTTGGATCAGTGCTAAATCGATGTCATCTGCTAGCAGCTTTCTGCTTAGATTTGCAGTGGCTGCTTTGCAGTGGTGGAGGTTAATTTGTATTACTTTCAGGTGCTTCTTTCCTATCCTTGGAGCGGATAAGGAAAGTGACCTTATTGAGGCCTAGGTGCGCTACGCAGTTGATGGATGTTAGTGCTTGTTTTGCCCTGTCATCTATCATTGCTGCAAACGTTCTACCGCCATCTTCTAGTGGAGTGACGTTGAGTATTCTCCAGGTATCGGTCTGGAGGTCTGCCTTCCGTTTGTTCTGCTTTCCGATCAAACGGAGAATAACCTCGGGTTTCTGTTTGTCGTACCACTTGGGGACGTTGAACACTACCCGGACGGAATTAATAACTTTTGCCCGCTCTTTTACCTCCAGCTTGGCATTGGTCCACGGGTGCAGCTTAGGTACTTGCTCACTTAACCAGTGTTTGGTGAGTTCGTCCTTGCACGCAACCACGTATGTACCAGCTTCGAGATAGTGGCTGGTAAAGAGAGGTGTGTTCTCTTCTTCTTCCATCTGGAAGATGAGATCTATCAGACTGTCTCTGACTAGGTCACCTTGTTCCTTTGTCAGTTTGACGTCTGGATATGCAGCAGGGTAGATGGCCATCTTCACCGTAGTGGCTGCCTCAGCGAAATCAAGCTTGCTGGTGCCTGCCTTTGGTGAGGTCGGCTTGTCTACTTTCTGCCTGGGCCTCTTTTTGGCGTTTACCGGGGAGGGAGTGGCTTCGTCAGAGCGTTGCCTCTTTTGTCCCTGGTTGGTTGCAGTTTTTTCCGATTTCGAAGCTGGGTCTGCTGCCCTCTTCTCCATCTTCTGCTTTCTTTTATAGTTTGGGTCGTACTTAATGCCCTTGGCTTCGCAGGCTCGCTTGGCGCGTTCTCTGCGTTCCTTGGCTGTAAGTTGGACCTTTTTGAGGGACACTTTGCCTAGTTGATCGGCTATGTCCGCTCCGGTTGCGGCCTTTTTCTGCTCGGAAGACTGTCCTTGACTGGAAGTCTGGACTGTCAACTCTGCAGTAGAGGCACACTGTTCCATTTTTGTCTCGGTCACCGAAGTCTGAGCATCAGTGATCGGAAGCGGTGATGACTCCATCAGTGTGTCGTCTTCACCCTGTGAAAAAGCAGTTGTTAAATCCATACAAGTGAGTATTTAATTCAACTGTAAGAGGTTTGGCTAAATACTTCTGGAGGGCGCCTGGTATCCAGAAGGCTCCGTTCATGACGCATATTATAAGCCCCTGCGCCTACACCTGCTGGTGCTCTGCTTTGCACGGGTCGCATAACATATTCGAAAAGGGGATTTTGGAACCAGAAAGGCTGATCTTCTAGACAGCCATGCATCTCTTGAGCCTGGTCCCCCGCCGTGAGATTTAGGATTTTTATTGAGGTTTTCTCCTCTTGGTCCGGGCAGTAAAGCCAAGACCCCCAGCACAGATATCTCCCGTAATACATGCCTACAGCAGAGATATCCATGTATGGTATAACGGCAATGACGTAACGAGAGGTTCGTCTTTGCCGGCATCGTTATCCCAAGTGCAGACCCTTAGCCACGACACGACAGCTGGGCTTGGGGGATGTTTATCGACTTCCCAGTCTAGATCCGCGGGGTTCAGTCTCAACGGGGCCACCACGAGAAGGATGCAATCGCTAGGATCGCATATCACTGATCGTTGCCAGTGATACCCTGCGGTCTTCCTTGTTGTCAGGCGGGAGGTGCAAGACCTGAACAACTTGGCTGCGCTGCCTCGACATGAATCTTCACAGCGTTTATAGCCGTTCAGTTCAGCTGGCAATGCTCGACCCCAACTGTTCTAACGCTGCATTAAATAAGATCGGCGATAAAGGAACTCCTTTCCGGATTTCAAAATCGGACCTACTTTTTTCCATTTTTATAGCCTTTATATTTCGTATAATAATTAATAGTAATTAAAAACATAACCAGCAAAACAAATATTTATTATAAGAATTTTCAGTAATTGAATTTCAGAATTGTTAAGAAATAGCATAGGCCATGAAAATAATTGCATAATGACGTTTTCAAATAGCTTTATCTTTGTTTAAAACATAATAAAATTAGAGCAGGCTTGGCAATTCATGTAACAATGGGTAAACTGTAAACAAAATAGTTGGGGTAGCTTCTGCGAAAGGTTTGGTTGTGAAATTGCCAAGCTGCCCCAGAGAAGCAAGTTATTCTATGAGTTAATAAATACCCAAGTTAATTAAAAGTGTTGTTTAATTGAGTGATTGTGTCCTGGGTTACTTGTGGAAGTTTTGCCTTGCATTGGGCTTCCGGGCAGGTAAAATACGAGGTGTCGAAGTGGTCCAGTGGAAGCAGTGGTGTTTTGGGCATATTCTACGGAGGTCCAGACAGCTTTATAAGTTCTTATACGAGTGAATAAGCAGCGGGAGTATACCACAGCGGAGCATGAGATTTGGGGCCCCAACTTCATTGGAAGGGGTTCCAGAGATGTCCGAGAGCATCAGCCGTTTACCAGGTAGGTTTCAGCGCAGATTTGAGCCTTACTAACTGCAGGCACACAATAACAAGTGGCCCAGAGCATCGTGGAAGTTCCAGCCAGGGGCAGGTAGCCCTATTTTCAACGGAGAAGTCATCAAAAGGTCAGAATTGCCTCCTAAAAGTGTTAGTTTTGTGAATGTGCTTGGTTAGCGTCCCTTACAGCGTCACTTCCGCTTTGTGACGTGGGTGGAAGTGTTTTGTTTATGACGCGAAATACTTACATTCTATTGTCTATTGTCGCATAGCAACAGCGTTAATTGCGCGGACATCGAGAAATTCATTAAAATTATCAGCTTGTTTACGTATTCTCGAAGCAAGGAAACCACTTTGGTTTTCTATTTGTTCGCATCAGTTAAAAAATATAACCCACTTGTTAAATCCTATTAGAAAAATAACGATATACAGAGTGCTTACAATTAAATGATTCATTTTAAAATAGGACCATAAATAAATAATTTGGATAGCCAAACGTAGTTAATTAGCAATGATAGCAAAAGCAAGTTCATATTCGTTCTTTTTTTAAATAGATTCCGCGACCTAACCCTGGGATGAGAGTAAATTAAAATTATAAATGTAAGAATTATTACAGTATAGCCAGGAAAATTACAAAAACTATGTTAGTTAGGGCTGTTTAATTTATTCAAATGATTAAAAATCTTCTTCAAAAATTTACTATACCCATATCATTTATTTATTATAACTTAAGGGGGAAAATATAAAAATATGAAACTAATGCAATGTTTTTCTTGTAAAGCAGCTATAACCGCATGAAAATTCAAGAGGAAACTACCAGTTCACAAGAAATGTTATTGATAATGGTTGTGCTAATGCTACCTACTTCAAAAATAACACACTTTTTATTGCAAGTTAAATGTTATGGTTTTTTATTTTCATAATAATAGTTGTTGTTTTATTTTCCATATAGGCCTAATCTAATAGGTTACAAAATTTTCACTAGAAAAAAACATTAACATATCAAATGAAGGACTTGCAAAGTCTTCTAGAAAAACAAGGTTTTATAAAAGTAACTCAATGTTTCTGTAATTTTGCATGAGGCCATAATTCTAGATTCTGAATAACTTTTATTAATATTAATGTTTTGTCATGTTCGAAACAGAAAAGGTACTTTACCTGAACAAAAGATATTTTTATGATATTGATATGACGCCGGCACCTTAGAGGGTTGTTCCTAGGGTATTAAGGAATATTTACTCCAATACTTAGGACTACATTATTCTTTGTGAGGTAGATATCTATTATGCCTGAGCTAACTCAAAACACGCAGCGAAAAACAACGGAGCGATGTACAAAAATAAATCGTATTTTTTACAACAATAAAGCAATAGAGATAATTCTTTCACTAAAAATTTCTCCATTTTTTTCTATACATTTCATACGCTGGAAGTATGCCTTTATGTGCAATTGTTTTCAAAATATCTCGATGCCGAAATGTATATCGCGCATTCCCATTACGCTGTATTTAAACAATTTCTGTAGCATTTGCTAAAAATAATTTCGTGATTAATTTGACATCATCTGAATGCAAAAAGAATAATATTTCCAATGGTTTAAAAATCATTGAGAAATATTCAAAACTAAGCTTACAAATGCGATGTACGCATAAAATTCATAAATTTTTAGTAATAAAAAAATTTGGAATTTTTTTTCTGCTTGTTTGCAATCGCAAAAAAATGTAGCCCTCCACATTTAGATCCGCAAGGTCATTCCAGGTAGTGTACTTTTTTTAAATTATATCTTCGGGTGCACACCCTATAATTTTAGAAGCGTTTTTTGGGGAGCCTGATTCCTAACTACGGCTCGTGATAACGTTCCAAAGAGTACGAACTTGTCTATTTTCAACTGCGTACAGAAGTGGCAGGCTCGGGTTATCTTGTCCGAGCCTCAATCTATGCTATTATTAACGTGCTCGCGATTCGGCGCGTCGTGGGAATGGTCCAGGCTCGCCTAAGCTTGGCTGGCGCGTGGCTCGCCAAGCCACGCGCCGCTCGCCGATCCACACGCCGTGGGAAGGCGGCTTAACACTATCATTGCCACATGATTCTCAGTTCTCAATGTACCTATTATATATTTGAACATTGGCAGATTTGTTGCCGCACATCGGAGATCCTTAGTAGTTCCTTCTGGCAGCGCTTAAAATTAATTTTAGCATAATATCCTAGAATGCAATAATGTATAATGACTATGTTGCTTTGTGCCACCTTAAGAACCAATTGGAATAAAATATTAATAATAATAATAACAAAGCGCAAATAAATGCATAAATTTATTTGGTTAATGGATTTACTTCCACACTGTAATGCAGGTTTCTCTTAAACCATCAGATTTATCAAAACAATTAAAAGCAACAGAGATATACCTAGATAATATTATACGCAACACTTTTCACTCCTTTAATTCTTTTTATTTTTGGATGACGTGAGGAAAACTAAAATTTAAGCATTTTTGATTAAGAAATTGCCACCAACTTGTTTATTTTTCTTAAGGCCACTTTGTTGCCGCCTTCCCCCCCCCTTTAAGAACATCCAAAAAGAGTTATCAACATATGGCCAAACTTTATCGTGACTTATAACTCCCGTGAACGTTTAACATAGGAATTCGCGCCTACCATTACTCGCCAGTGAGAATTTTTATTATTCTAGCTCAATTATTTATATATTCATTTATTTCAACTTTTAGCAGAAAAATTATGAATTTCACAAGTTCCTGCTATTCTGGTAGTGCGAATTTTGTAAAAAATATTTGGCTTCTTACTAATAATTTAAATTTGCTTCAAAATGGTACAACATAAGTTAACAGAAGGTATAATTTATATCATGTAAATTCCTATGTGTAACAGTGAACGGATGGCCCAGCGAGCAAATGCTCGTCTCTTAGGCGGCCGGCCCGGGTTCAAATCCCTGCAAATCTAGAGTTTAATAAACGTACGCTCGCCAGCTACCACGCTAACACCTGTGGTAGTCGTTAACTCCTAACAAGGAAACTCTTACTCACTTTCGACGGGCAAGGCTAGCCACCTACCCGGCCTAAGAGCAAAGAGAGCTCGTAGAACCACTTTGTTGTTAAAACAGGTTAGTGGCCTATAACAAGAGGAAGAAGAGGAAATCGCTACGGTCACAGTTTAAAAACGTAGTGTATACATAAATCCTTGCAGGGTTTTGCGATTGCTTTTTACCATGTAAAGTATGATCAAAAATTAATCTCATCTAGTATGGCTATGAAAGAACAAATTGCTCCCTTTAAAACTGGCTCCAATATATGTTATTTTTAGGTTAGATTTAAGATGAAGTGTCTATTCGACCGGCGCAAGCTTATTTTTGGACAATTACATTACTTTTACGTGCAAATTCATTTATTTCAATATAATATTGTAATAAGATGGATAAAAAGAATATTTAATAATAAAATTTGAAAGTTTGAATTAAATATAACTATGTAAGACAATTTTAAAGGCGTTGGTTTGCACTTCCACAGCCATACTAGATGAGATTAGTTTTTGATCATACTATATCAATTGTGTTTCACTATTTGTCAAATGTAATTCCCATTTTTCAATATTGACAAGTGTTGACAAGAGGGAAAAGCATTTGGGATAAAGTGAAACATATCCGATACATGGTGAAAAGCAATCGGAAAACACTGTATATCAAACCCATCTTTTTACATATCAAGTGCAGGCGCCATCGCGAATATGCTTTGAACCTTTTTGTTCTATAAACGAAAATTGAAAGTTTAGTTCCTTAATTTGCATAGGCTTGAACGGTTATTTATTCTTCGTAGCAATTATTCCGTATATTCCAAACACAAAGCACTTCCACTAACGGAGCTGAATTATTTTTCGAAGATATTACAGTGCGCTACGTCCAGGATAACCTCGCAGAGCTTTCAATTAACTGTAATACCGTAATATTATTTTCTGTTGACAATTTTTTCTGATCAATTCTGGAAGCGATTCGTTTCTTTCCGCTCTGGATGCTAAAACGCCGGCTCTAAATAGGAGTGGGGCCTCGAAAATTCAGAATGAAAGCCAGCGAACGCTCAATTTAACGTCGCGTTCGGTGCGGTGTGCATGGCTTGCCCACTTTGATCCCGCGTCTCATTCAAATTCCTCGGAGCTTATTATTTTGCTTTAGTGTTCCTAAATGACCACAGTCAAACGTGCGTGAGAAACTTTAACCGGAACCTTTTGCGTAACTGGATATCTTGCTGAAGCATCTCAGTTTTGTGAAGGTATGATCTTACAAATTATCACTTAGTAGATGATAGGGTCATTACAAATGTTTATATTAAAAAAGAGTGACATATTTATATAGAACTTTTTTACATTGAGCGATTGTTGAAGCCTTTTTTTACTTTCCTGTGATAATTACAGAAAAATAACTGAATAGTATATCATTGTAACTAGTCGTACTGATACAGAATGGGGATGATTTATATATATTTGGACTTTTTTGGTCGGCAATATTGCATTTTATTTAAACAATTAATATAATATAAATGCCATTAGGTTATACGTCATATTCACATAATTTTCACTGCTTTCTAAGAAAATGTCTACAGTTTTCTATACATTTTAGCTTAAAAGTAAAAACCCTAAAATATATTTTTATTATAAGGATCATGGTTTCTTGACCATACGAATTAATGCATCAATTAAAACATAGCTTTATTTTCAGATATTTCTGTGGCAAAGAAGATTCTCCAAAAAAGACTGTATACAGCAAATAATCTACTCAGCATGACATGAGCAAGTTTAAATTAATAGAAGGAGGTGCGTTCGTCGGAGAAGTAAGTGTTTGAAGTGAAGTGCAACAAAGATGACGGTTAATTAGCATCACTTTAATCGACATGACTTTCTGGAACATAACTTACATTAGAGAAAATGAGACTGACGTCAACACTTCGATATATTCAACAGAAGCTGCATTTAACATAACCAATGAAGAAAACGTGCTGTACCCCATCACTCTAGTCATACCAATTACTGTTATTTATGTCGTTATCTTCTTCACCGGGCTGATAGGAAACGTGAGTACGTGCATCGTTATCTCGCGTAACAAATCGATGCACACCGCCACTAACTACTACCTCTTCAGCCTCGCCATTTCCGATTTGCTGCTTCTAGTTTCTGGGCTTCCCCCGGAAATGTACAGAATATGGTCGCCGGAAACGTACGTGTTCGGCGAAGCTTTCTGCATTCTTCAAGGGTTTGCTGCAGAAACTTCTGCAAATGCAACAGTGTTAACAATTACAGCTTTTACCGTGGAGAGGTATCTAGCGATATGTCATCCTTTTCTCTCGCACACCATGTCTAAGCTTTCACGAGCTGTCAAGTACGTTGTCGTTATATGGATTACAGCATTATGTCTTGCTATACCTCAGGCAATACAGTTTGGTGTTGAATATGAACAACGAGACGACGGCCTGGACCGAAGTCGATGTACAGTTGTTTCGACGAAGTTTAACTTCGAACATGCCTTCGAAATCTCCACATTTGTGTTTTTCGTTGGACCAATGACTCTGATTACGGTGTTATACATACTTATTGCCTTAAAGTTAAGGAAATCCAGACTACTTTCCATGCAAAAGAGGACTTCATCTCTTAATAATGGGAATGACGAGTCCTGCACCCCAAGAACATCCCGGAGTACAGCCGCACAGAAGAGAGTAATTAAGATGCTAGGTAAGTAATTACTTAATTATACATTAATCACTATAATAATGTGAACTGTAGTAACTTTATGCAGAAAGCCTTTGGAGTGCAATTACATCAAGTTCTACTCAATTTTTAAGGAAATTTAATTAATCAACTCGTTTGTTAATGGGCGATTAATAATCTCAACTATCAAAGGGCACTCACACGCTATAGCTCGTTTGTGCTTTAAACAGTTTCGATTATTAATCGCCTTCATTAACGCACTTGTTGGTTAAATAACTATTAATGAACTTTTTTAAATATCTCTAATGCTATAAATTATTCACTACAGATACGAGTATGTAGTGTAATGAATTCAAATTGTAGAACCGTTATTCCGGTTGTTGATAAATCAAGAAACTTTATTTAAGGACATGAATTATCCATTGTTTTATTTACCTTTGTTTATAAACCACTAATTTAAAGAATAATTCTAAAACGCTTATCATAAATTTTATGGTTTATAAGGGACCTCAACATAAAGCCAAAAAGTTGTTATGACAACTGATTTGTTTTTACTGACTTCCTAGTGAAGATACAGGTTTCGAAGGACATCGATATCCTTTTTTAAGTCGACGAGCCGCATTTTAAATTAGAATTATTCTTAGGACTCAGTTTTTATTTATAAAAAAGTTTGAAATGTTATTAAAAGTACTTCGATTCTTTCGTTTTAGGCAGAGCATATTAGTATTGATATGTTTATAGGATATCTATTGCTGTCTTAAATCCTATAATCTCTAAGCAATACGTAGTATTATTAGAAAATATTTGAAAACGATTTTTTTTTATTAATGTTTAGGTACATTAAACAGGCTGTGTTGAAACGTAGGAACAAGCTAATATCTTAATTTTTTATTTAAGAGAACTACAGTATAAAAGTAATATTGCATGCTTACTATGAATTTGTACCACTTTTGGATTTACCGGAAAGGATATCAACTTTTGGAATAGAATGGTATATTTTGTATTTTGATTTCTAAAACTACACAAAATTTGCTTTTATATTTTATGGAGATAAATTATGTCAATAAAATTTTGAAAATATGTGTTGTATTATTAATGCATGATTTTCACTATTGGAATAATAAAAATCAATAAGTCGTAACATGTTTAATATTTTAAAACTTTTAAAAATTACAAGACGTTTCGCTACTTATGGTTGCATCATCAGTTGTTAAAAATATATAGTTTAAAACTTGGGCTTACATTTCTGAAATGTAATCCGAAATGTAATCCCAATTTTTAAACTATATATTTTTAACAACTGATGATGCAACCATAAGTTGCGAAACGTCTTGTAATTTTTAAAAGTTTTAAAATATTAAACATGGTACGACTTATTGATTTTTATTATTCCAATAGTGAAAATCATGCATTAATAATACAACACATATTTTCAAAATTTTATTGACATAATTGATCTCCATAAACTATAATGTAAAATTTCTAAATGTCAATTTTCTTAACTTAAAATTTTCTTTATAGCAATATAAAATTTCAATACCTTTACTGCAGAAATTAATCATTACAATTTCAATCCTTTCAATTCTTAAAATGTATACTTAATTATAATGATCAGGTTGCCTCGTTATTGCAAAATTACTGACAAATGAAGGAAAGCAACTGTGTAAAGATGAGGATAAGGGAGATTAAGATGGATAGCTTTAGTTTAGCCACATTTGCAAATTTATTAAATCCGACATTTGTAACTGTGCATTTTCCATTAAAATAATTAACAAAAAATGATTTACTACTACAGGTTTCTTAACGTGTGTTTCACTTCTTACCTTCACACTTCTGTATCTTTATTACTTATTCCCTGGTCGATTTCAAATTCTGATTAACTATACTACCCTTTAAAATAATCATCCTTACAATTTTTAAATAATTTTACTAAAAATCAGCAACCAACTAGGATAAAAAATAGACGCTACAAATATAAAGATCATAGTAGACCTAATTTTATAAAAAAAATATTACTTATTTTTCATCAACTGACGGCACTATTTTTATTTTTTCAGCAGCTGTTAGGTGTTTCAGTTGTTATAAACATGCTATTTAAATTTACAGGACGCCTAACTGACAGCTGATAAATTTAATTGACAGTAGCTAATTAACTGTTTTTGCCATGGCAACAATGGCAATAATGGAATTTTCGTTCATTTAAATTGCATTATAATATTATGAATTATCAAAAATAAAGAAAATTCGATCAAAGTTGAAGTTCGACTATGTTTATGATTATCAGTAACTTTTGTTAATAACTGTTTTAGGCACCCGTTCTGAAAATCATGCATTACTGTACAATGTTTTCTTTACAGGACTATTTTGGAAAAAAAATGGTGTTTAGGTTGGTTTGCAATATTTGTTGAGTGTGGTTACTAAAGAAATCAACTACAAATATCTCTAGATTTTTACGAAGGTATAATGATTGTTTGACATTGTAATGTTCCAATGTTTAGGTAAAATTAAGAAGAAATGCAGGTGCCTAAAAAATGTTGTACGTAACTCATCCGGAAACGCTCTTTATAGGACTTCGGAATCGGATTCAAAGTTGTCTACGCATCCTGGAAAGATGGTCTTTCCGGACTTACGTAAACTACTATTTTAGTAAAATAATGGCCTACTTGCTTAACATCAGTCTCCCCACAACTAATACTAACTAACTAGTAAAATTATGCCGACTATTCTTTTTTCATTGTTGGCTTATATTTTAGTAGATTGCTAGTTTGTAGTAAAATTGTAAAAAAAATATAAAGATAAATATTTTAAAGGGTAGTATAATTGAAATAAGAAAGATACAAAGGTGTGAAGGTGGGAAGTAAAACACACTGTGCGAGTATATCATAATAGCTACTTGTTATTGTAGGCTTACTTGTTGTTGTCGTTTTTTTGTCTTGCATCGTAACCATAATGACGAATTTTAAATTATGTACTTACATAATTCAATTTCCAATAGTGTTATTCTTGTTGTCGATATACTCAAGTGGTTACAAAAATTGAAGCTGCCAGTATGAAAAAAACAATTTTCTATTTTTAATTATCAAAATCTTAAATATGTACTATTCGCTGTCTCATCAATAAACTTTTTCTTCTGTTGAAAATGTGGATTTTTTCCTTTTGTACCCTTCTAGTTTTCGTTTTAATGAGTCGTACAATTTTGAGTGGGTATTTTGCTTTTTCAATTTGGTGTTTAATATTTAGTGTAGACTTTAGTATAGTGTTTCCATAAACATGATGATTACCTTTAGCTCGACAATTATTCAAAGTATACAAACAATCAGAACATCATCTGAATATGATACGATATTAATTATGCATATCCAAATTTTCCAGTCTATCAAATGTTGATACAGCTTCATCAATCCGTGTGGTAATAAATTATTAGTCGTTGTTGTTGCTTTTTCCACAATACGGCGGCGTTGACGTTATTTACATATCATTATAACTATTATCAGACATTATTTGTATTGTTAGATCAGATTGTGTGTGAAAATTGCAATCGAAATCAACAACTCATGATCATCAAATAAAATTGTGTGCTGTTATTGGTCAATTTAGTCGTTTCTTAATGAAAATATGCAACTTAATGAATGCCATTAAAGTGCAGGTTAGCATATATTTAATAACTACATTAAAGCAGGGTAGTAGAAAAATTAATTTTTCGTAATACCATTAGGAAATTCCGAACTTTTCAACTATCATTCTAGTAGTGAAAATTGCTACATTTCTTCACTAGTAAAAAATAGCATGTTCAACCCGTTAGCAAAGTGATTCTTTCATGCCTATGTAAAATTAATCCACTCGCTTCGCTGCCGTAGCTCATTAATTTAACCTTCAGACTCGCTGGAAAACGCTCACTTTTCTTCTAATCGTCGATGCATATAAGATAAAGATAGTAAAGAAGTAATATGTAAGAATATTGTCAGTGTCGACTTCTGCCTTGCAACTGCCAATTCCGTACAGGCAAAAATTAAGACTATGCAAAAGCGCAAGAAAGAATATTTTGATTATTAACAGCTTATTTGTGAGTTATAATGATTCAAATGTTGTTTTTATAATCTAAAAATATGTTTTCAAATAAAATTAATTATTATACATACCTTGCTACTACTGCAACTATTATAAAGGGCACAAATTTTCGCAACAACTAACAATTAACACAGAATATTACTTAAAATACTACATGAACACAGAAATATTATATTAAGCTTAGTATATTTATACTTTAAGTAATAATATTCTAAGGATTTTATTTTCGTATCGATAGCGACCATTCAGAAGCTTAACTTTAGTTAAGTATAATTTCGCCTATACCATTCATGAGGTTAGAAACTAATCTGTATGCGTAATTTTCCTGAGTTTCCATGTATTACAACAATTATTTCAGTAACTGACGTTTTCGATTATAACAACCTTTGTATAATCTCAATGATTAAAATCACATAGCCTTGGCTAAAAAATTTGCAAGCATATAAAAACAATCTTAAAACGGCATAAAAATGAATTAAAAATGTGTCAAGTAAACAATAACAGTTTACGTAACAAGTCTGAAAAGACCATCTTTACAGGAGGCGTAGGCAAATTTCAGGCCGATGCCGAAGGCGAGGCCCAAAGACTACAAATCCAATTACGTACAACATTTTTCAGGCACTTGCGTTTCTTCTTAATTTTACCTAAATATTGTATAATTACAATAACAAACAAGTATTATAACTTCGTAAAGATCTCGAGATATTTGTAGTTGTTTTCCTTAGTAACCACAGTCAACAAATGTTGTAAACCAACCAATGTATTCGATTTCCTTAGTAACTACAGCCAAAAAATATTGCAAACCAATCAAAACGTCAGTTTTCAAATTTTCCAAAATTGTCCAGTAAAGAAATACAATACAATATTTTTTCTACGACCATAAATTTACTGTTATAATTCATAAATGTCGATTTAACAAACTTTGCAGTGATGACAGTTATAATTTATGTCATAGTAAAGAGATAGCCGTGACCGGGGCAGGTGACTGTTTCTGCAGCCGGTAGTTGTCAAAGTTAGTTATCAAAGGTAATAATTATAATAGCACACATTTTACTTTATTCATTACATAATGCTTTAATTGTTTAAAAACCACTTTACCTCTAACGAAAGAAGTAACTAGAATAACTATAACCTCACTTCCAGTTTAAAATACACAAATTGATAACTAGCTGACTAACTGATTTCATTTTTAGCACGCTGATATATAATACGTCATTTTTATTTCGATAAGCTAGTGCTAAAAGGCTTAATTTTAGTAGTCGTCGTAGAAAAAAATTATTACATTTTAAAAATTCCTGTTTACTTTTTTACTTTATTTATTTTATCTATGCATGGTATAGTCTATCTGTATACAACTCAACTATCAAACATTTTAGGCACTCAACGTATTGCCTACTACTCAACGCTACATCTCATGGTGTTTTAAGTAATACTTAGCTTCTAACTGACTGTTCTTGATCATCTAGAAGTATAATATATGGTAATACAAAATCAATTATACTAAAGGAACTTTCCTAGGCAACGCAGTAAATAACGTCGTCAACTTATATGACGCTGAAATATTGTTTTCATGGACATGAAATTCAGTTACTTCAATACAAACAAATCGAGTTGTTAATAAATTATTTATGTGTTTATTTTTGAAATTTATTCAAAAGATAATCAAAACGAATACAATGAGTAGTTCGAAAATGTTCGGGTTATGCGTCTCAAACATCATGCACAATAACATATCATGTCAAACTGACACTGTTATTATTGTGTAACAAGTTATCGGCATATAACCTGATAATAACGAAATACTTATAGTATATTACTATTGATTATTTTATTCGTAGAGATTTCAACCAATCAAAAGGCTGGATTTAGTTAAGTTATCTTGTATAATTTCGATTATACAAAATCGATTATACTATAGTAACTTCACTAGGCAACGCAATACATAACTTTTGTCAACTTGATGTTATTTTCATGGAGATGACTTTCAGCTAGGTTAATTCAAACAAATCGAGCTGCCAATAAAATATTTATTTGTTCCTAATATTAAAATTTACTCACAAAATAATCAAATCGAATACAATGCGTACTTCGAACAGGTTATACGTCTCAAACTTCCTGCACAATAACAAATCGTGTCAGTTTGACAGAATAATCCTCCCGCTGGCGCGGTCGGACTATTTAACCTGTCAAACTGACACTCTTTTATTATTGTGCAACAAGTTATCGACATATAACCCGATAATATCGAAGTACTTATAGTATTACTTCTGATTATATTATATATCTTTACTCTAAAATGACCAACTCTAAGTTTTCGTACTGAAAATATTGTCTTTTCTCTTACTTTTACAAATGAATAGCCAAGGTGTAATATTATAAATTAAATAGAAGAGACTGTCCATTCAGCATGTATTGACATAAATAATTTACATATCAATTATATTCGCTATAGACATGAGGCAAACAACAGTTATTCGTAATAAAAAAATTTCAAGACATCACCATAATTCGTATAGTCACACCGAATATATTATAACTGCTACACAGTATAGCGATAATTCAAAGGTAAAAATTGTGTTGGTTGATAGTAACATTTTTATTTTTATTTTATTGGCTTGACTAGCTTTTAAATACCTGCTTTGGAACAACCTACTTAAAGTACCAGTTTTACGATGTACTCGTTTGTCGCAAATGCATAAAATTGCCAAGGGCACCTTTTCAACATGTTAATTTGTAAAATACCCCAAAATGGGACTCATTTTCAATGTTCAACAATAATTCGAACTTTAAACTACAATACTTTACGATAATTTTCGAAATAACAAATATTCTTTAAACTATGCAACCCCATTTCTTTGACAATATTTTTATAGAAAACCACTAGTGATTATGTACCAATTAAGATGCGTAGATATAAAAATTAAGTTCAAGGTTCTGTAAATACCATAGTTGCGTGGTCATAACGGATTGCCCTTTAGTAATCAACAACTTAATGAATATTGATGTCGCAAGATTCGCGTAAATCAGGCTAAATTAATTGCCGCTCTAAACATAAATTGTGGCCCCCGCAAAATAATATGTGGCTACTGTGGTGAGAAAAAATGAATATTCAGTATTGAAATTATGGGTGAAGATAGTGTCGTATATAGAAGATGAATTTTTTGCATGTGTTTACACAAGCTTGGATACTATCTCGAGCGTATAGCCAATTTTAACTTGAAACTACCCTTCATGGCATTACTTTGCTTATATTATCTCCAGTTTATGTACATGCTTCTAATAATGTTTAATTAAAATAGGTTGCTGACAGCTAAACGATACCTTGGGCACCAATTCCATAGGTAATTTTGACTTGATTAAGTAAAAATAATCAAACTTATTTGCTTTAACAGTCTAACACTGGGTGAAACGAAGGAGTGTAAAAGTTTTAATGAATCCCTAATTTCAAATTTAAACCAATTCGCAACTTCCTTACTGTCATCCAGTCGATATCTCAGCATTCATGAAAATACATCAGCTCCGAACTTGTACATTTTTAAAGTAGGTCAAACCTGTCATTCCATTCTGAGTTTTAACTGAACCGCGTAATTCGAATTTAAATGGGCGGCAAGAAGACCGTTTATTACCATAACCAGTTAAAGCTCGACGTACTGAACTATTACATTATTTTACAGACTAACACTATAGTTAACTAGGCAGCTGTCAATTTAAAAATAATTGCACCCGCACGCACGTCTAAATCATTTTCTTCTTATCCAACACTGTCCTGCTGTAATGTAAAAGATTACTTTTTTATCACTTAACATGATTGATGTACGAACAAACCAATTTGATGTGGAAATGACGGGTATTGTATAATCAACTAGAAATACACCTGAAAGCCTTCCAAGCCGTCTATGTTTATTTGCTAGGGGACACAACCATACATTAACCACACAGTAACTGTAGTTTTCATGAAACTACTACTGCAACTGATGTCTTACTGACATTTAGTTGTTAGCTATGTCTAATTTTCCCTGTTCAAAAAAGAAAAAAAATCGTCCTACATAGACTATTCGATCGCAACTAGCTCCTAGACCTATATTTGTGCTTTAAACTGTTGTCATATAAATATTATATTAATTCCAGCGTATTGTTTTATGGTTATTTTAGTCAAGATTACTTTGCATGAATTTAAATTTATGGTTACTAACCTACGTTATTACTAATAGTTTTTTGTAGTGTTACTATAATTTGTCTCTACAATTTGATGATTTATTGAGCTTAGAATTTTAATCATTAGAATTAATAACTACAACGCGTAGATTAATAGATTTCAACATCGAAGTTGAATCATTTCTAATTGCTATCATTTTCTATCTTTTGTAAAAATCCACGGGAAAATTTTCTGGTCGAAGAAACTAAATTCTTTTTTTAATTATTCATTCAATAACATATTTATAATTTTCTGAAATATAGAGCAATTTGCAGATCTTATAATATTCTGTGCCGGGGAAACAAAAATCTTATTTCACATTTTAAAAAACTGGGGCTGTATTTATCGAAATGATGAAATGATCACTTTGAAATCAAAATTTAATTTCACCGTGTTAAAAAATTAATATGCTCATAAAGCGGAACAACTCTCATTACATGCCAAATAAAAAAATTGTCACAGAAGATATGGTTAACTTTTGTAGCCACTTCAAATATAAAAATGTTAAAAAAATATTTACTTTTAACATTTTAATTGTTATGATTTTATTTTTATTTGGAAAGGATTATAAAAAAGAATCAGAAACGGGGCTATGTACAAACATTAAATGTTAAATTTGACAATATTTTGTAATTCCAAGAGACTTTCTTGTTTAATATTTTTTATTGTTTAGTATATTTTAAATTTCTTCATTTTTAGAGACATTACACTATATATTGCTTTTCTTAGAGTGAATCATATTCTAAACATAATTGTTTACTCCTGCACTCAATCTGCAGAGACACTGTATACAAAGTAGCTTAAAGAGGACTCTGTCAGTTTCTGTTACTCCAGATAACCCATGGCTGTGTTGGATTGCAAGTCTTGTGGCCACTGACACCTTAATCTTACCCGCAATGATTTGGGAATCCCAGGTAAACAAGGAAATTCAAAAATTTGCAATCCGTAAACAACAACAATTCAGATTTTTTTTTTTTTTTTTTTTATTTGAAATCCCAATATATTTACAATCTGCACAAGTGCATTCAGTAAATTATGTGATATATTATTTGGACATGTAGAAGCATCCCCAGTAGGATGCTCCTGTAACAGTAGTCAGCTTGGTGAGTTTTGAATTTTTGGGTAGAAAGGAAACTTAAAAACTATATCTTAAAACTAAAATAAAACTAAAGCAAGATTTAATATTGTTTAAGTATGGAATCTAGTGGGCAAATCGTTTGGCATATATTTTTGGAGTCTACGATTGCGATTTCGTGGTACTATAAGGTCCATTACTAAAGTGTTGGGGTGTGCACTAAGACGGTCACTGTAATTAGCACTGAAACGGCTGACTTCTTCTTTCACTGAAGGGATATGAAGATCGTTACGGATAGCCGCGTTGGACACAAACCAGGGCGCGTTCACAATCATGCGCAGCACTTTGGATTGGAAGCGCTCTAGGATTTCTAGGTTTGAGTTGGCAGATGTACCCCAGAGTTGAATACCATAGCTCCATACGGGTTTGAGAATTACCTTGTATAATAGGAGTTTATTGCTTAGTGATAACTTGGAGTTACGCCCCAGTAGCCAGTACATCTTGGATAAAATTAATCCCAGCTGCTTGCGCTTACTGAAATCAGATAGACATGCAAATGACCTCGTGGAACAGGTCTCTCACACACCAGGTGCCCAAGAAGACAAAAAACTCAGTTTTGTTGCGGAAATAAAAAGCAAAGTCTTTAGTCGAAGAGCCACACATAACATTCGACTCGAAAGATGTAGTGGAGTAATAAACAATAAATAATAAATACATTGAATTGCTTTTTTGTGATAATGGTTGATTTGGTTCAAGATAACCTTCATTTTGATTAATCGTAATTACTAGTTTTTGTATATATATTTCTAGACAAAATTACCCACTGCATCCGGTTAAGTTACAGTTCATTTGGCTTCCTAAACTTGTAGGCTGTAATTGAGTTAGTCATCTAACTAGCATTAATGTTTGGTTATCCCAATATCCAAAAATTTGTCTGGTTTACAAAGATTGCCCGATGTATTGATAATGTTTGTTGATTCGGGTATTGGAGCTTTACAGTATAAAAAATCTGATAGGTTTTTAAATTTTTCATATTCGTCATACCCAATGCTGGAAAACAAATAATTGCACACAACATTTTGTATGTATGTATTCAGCAAATTGTTATTTTAGTATACTGTTAGACCTCCTTTTTTAGATTCTTGGTCTATATTGCAGATAGATAAAATAAATATAGCGCTGCGAGTTTCAGTTGGCAATGAATGTATTAATTAACATTTAATTCGTGTATGCTGTACCCGCATAACACAAGCCCGTATAAATAATGAAAGGTCCGCTAATATTAGCCCCGGTAGAAAGCGTCTGTGAATGATCAATTGACTTTCAAATAAAGGACTGTGGGCAGTTTATCAAAGTAAAATGTAAACTCAGGTGAAGACTACTTTAAAGGCAATAATATATTAGGCTGACGGCATTAGAACAAGTTGTAGGAAGACTGACCTTCATTTTAGAGAATTGCATAATTCGTAATCATTACTCATTCATTATAGTCATTATAACTTATAACATAGAATGTAATTGAAGTAAGTTAAAATTCAAATAGGGACTGTTACATACTGTCAGCGTTGCCAGGTGTAAGATAATTATTGTTTTTGTACGATAATTTTAGCAAATGTACGATGTACGATACTGCATGTACGATAATGGCCTTTTGTACGATAATTTGGATAGAGGTAACTAAAAAGTAAATATATGTACAAGGTACAAAAAATATAAATTATAAATTATTATATATTTATACAGTTTTGTATTTATGGAAAGTTTCAATGTAATATTCCAATTAACTATGTTTTGGTTACCGCTGGTCACGTTCTGTATTAGTTTAATTATCATGGGGAAAAATTATTTCCTGATTTATGTGATTTTATTTTAAACGTCTTATAATTGCCACATTCAAGTGCAAGTTGCAAAAGACAGTTTTTTTCTAAGACAAATTTAATAAAAACTAAATACAGGACTAAATTTGCAACAGAAACAGTAAACGGAGTGATGCTATCTTCCCAGCATATCTGTTTAGAAAAAAAAAGGTTATCAAAATAATTATTAATTTTGTTTTAGATAAATACGTAAATATACCAGGCGACTAATCTGACGACCGTTATTTTATTTTATAAAAATCAAAACATGGTAAAAATAACAAAAAAAAATAATAATAAAGAAGAAGAGACCATAATTTTATAATACGATATTTTTTTCTAGAAACGATATTTTGTACGATAATGTACGATAATTTTTGACTGTCGATACGATAATTCTCTTTTTGTGACCTGGCAACGGTGTTGTATTTGAAAATGGAAAATGGAATGCCGTTGCAATTGGAATCAATTATCTATATAAATCATAATTAATTCACTTAATAACTTTTCTATATAGTAGTTAGAATGTCATTTTCAACAAAACATATCTACTGCATTTACATCAACCTGCCGCTAGAAGGAACAACTTTGTACTTATTCTAAACTTAAATCTTAAAAAATTTAACAATATAAGTAACAGAAACTAAAACAAAACGAGTAAGAACTTCGCAAAGAAAATGTAAGAGATAAAACGTAGAGAAAATAGTTTCCTCCTTAGCGTGAATTAATCCTAAGCACTGACGAAGCATAATTAAAATCAATACTATTTTATTCTGATCAAACCTATCTAAAATTTTGCCAATCGTCGACCCCACTTCCTAGTTTGGTTATTTTTTATTGTTTCCCAATCATCTGCTAAAAATGTTGCAGACCCGGTGTAAGACATCAGGTGGGTCGACTCTACTTTCAAAGTTGGCAGACTTTGTTCCTAATTCATAAATATTTCACTGGTCGGCGAAGTGTCACAAAGGAAGACCTACATATTAATGGTGTCCTTAAAATACGTCAAATATCGGTATAATTGACTTGTGAAGTACCAATATGTAACAAATGATTGTTAGCTCATAAAATATGACTAGTGATTACCTAAAAATCATCTTTAAACATTTTCGAGACTTTTAAACCGAGAAGCGCCAACCGACCGCCCACCTGGGTGACCCCGGTATATCGAACTTTTACCGATTGCATGATAAAACCTGTAAAAACAGCTTAGCGTTTCCTGATTTATCTTTTTTATAAAGTTTTTAATAAAATATGTTACTTAAATATTACAATAGGTTTGACGTTTGCCTTCGTTATTCATTCGCCACTTGGTGGAACCTAGTATTAAATGGATTCACCTGCCATCTTACACTGTCGTTGCTGGGGTATTGACTAAGGTTTAGGTTCAGACTACCCCTGCAAGCACCTTGGAAAATATTATGTATATAGCACAGTAAGGTTTCCATTAGTCACAACCACAAGCTTTAGAAGTACAGGCAATGGCTCTCTTGCCAAACCATAACTTAACCTCCATATTGAAATTTACGCTTTTTTAAACATCTCATCTGGCAAATCAAGACTCAACGGTAAAAAACTGGTTGCCGGGCAACCTATAACGAATCATAACTGTGTTCTCTAGCAAAATTCCTCAAAGCAGTTTCTGCCAACATTGGCTAACAGAAGTTGAATTTGTAGGCCTCTCATTGGCAAAGTGTTAACACTAAAATGACCTAAAGTATGCTATTTTTGCCCTTTTGGATCGGTTATTCTCAAATAATTGTAGTGAATGTATGATGCATAAGTGATGTTAGTTAAATATAATAGCTAAGTATGTAACAAGTACATAATCTAAGTCTATTGAACAAGCATATTTTATGGCCGAGCGAAGTTTGCGAGCGAGGCTAATAAATAGGGCGAGTCAGTAAAGTCAGATTACGTACGGGTTGCATAAAAAGCTTTATGTTTGGCTGCTCCTGTATATAAATGATGAATGTCCAGTAAAACCAAATTAATATGCACTTGAAACAAGCAGAATTAAAAAAAGTATTATAATAATCCATTACTATAATAACTAATTGCCGATTCTTTATTTACTAACCCGTTTCTTGTTAATGCTTAAATGTATTGTTTTTAGTTTTCTTTTATTTATTGTATTATTCACTTGACAGTGACAGTTCAGTTTAATTTATTTTATCATTATGGTACTAGTACAAGAAAGTGCAATTTCTGCATTCTATACGGTTTAGAAACAAGGTCTGTATGATGCAGCAAATATAAATACTGTATTACATGAAAGTGGTCTTTTGCAAAACATGGAGGGCCTGTTGAAAATGCAAGGTTAACGTCCTTAGCCATTTTTTTCAAAACCACCGAAAGGGGTAGCTTGGGAGTATACGCTCGCGACAGCTCAAGCCGCAGGTGGGGTGGGTTTCAAAGAACAATACGATTACCTGATATTGCAGGTTCCGAAAGGGCGCCACGCCGCTGTCCAGCTCGGTAATAATACTCCCTGGTAAAACTCGTAACGGCAAACCTAAATAGCTCAATAAAAACAGAGACTCGGTGCAGCAGTAAAGAAAAGGCCAGAGGACATTACTTCACATATAATGGAAACAGTGGTTCAACAAAATTTGATGCAACTTGTACATAAGATGATAACAAGTATGCAATTCATTTAAAAATACAACCCAATTTAATATAAATACATAAGAAGATGTAGCTATGATTTTATTTTAATAAGGACCCCAATTTTAATTAATAAAGTTAAGCAAAAAGAACAATAATTAGGTATGTAAATACAGGACATATTAATTAAGTTCTCAACGTCGTGTTATGGCACACACGCCAAGTGAATGAGCAATTGCGTTCGCTGCTCTTTTGTTAAGCGCTTTCTGTACCTGGGGAGAACCTTATTAAAAAGATCTGTTTAAAAGCGGCGCTTCTAGTAGACAATAGACTTGTTATTGAGCCGAACGTGCAACAGTTTTAACTACGTTCAAGTCACAGTAAGAACCATAAAAATTTAAATGTTTAAACACAGTTGACCGTGTCAAATAACCAATAATGGATCATTTCATAAATCCAAATCTAGTTTACAATATTACCCATAAAATTTAAATGATTAAACACAGTCGACCGTGTCAACTAAGCAAGAATGAATTCTCCATAAATCAAAATCTAGTTTACAATATAAACCATACAATGTAAATGATTAAATTACAAATAAACTGGCCGCATCACTTAGATACTTCAAAAATAAGTTAAAGTTTGTTAAGAAATGTCAAATTTTTACCACTAAACAATTAAATTAAATTTACGAGCAACAGTGTTGCAGTCGATGTCTCGACGCTACAATTAAATGTATAGCAGAACATTATAATCGACGATAAACTCCCAAGTAAATCCCTGAAATTATGCAATTCGCGAACGAGGTGAGCGATGCCAAGAAATTCATCTGGACTCTTGAATTCGATGGCAGAAGAGCAGCACAAAAAGTACATAATAAATTACACCTCCTTAATTGGTACCATGATGCGGTAACAAAGCTCTTCGAAAGCAGCCGGGAGCCTCTTCAACGAGCAGCAACCTGGCAAGTGAATTCCAGCATGAACCAAGACTTCGACGAGGGTGGAAACTAGGTCGTGGCCTATTTAACCCCGTTCAGGGAAGTTCCCATAACATCCAGCGGTTCCTCAGCAATTTGCACGTGCAATTCGACCAAGGAAAACCGGCATGCAGGTCACCGGCCAACAAGAATTCGGCGCATCGAGAGCCGGGACCTCAAAAATCGCTACTCGAAAATCTCCTGTGAAGAGTTCACAGCTCAAAACACATTTAAGAAGGCAAAAATTGCCTACCAGACACAAGGCGTTAACGAAGTTCGTCTGCGTTTGCCACTAACAAGGGAAACTGCATTCTGTCTGGAGATTTTACAGAACGCTAGTAAATTCACTTGTTCGCGGAAATCTATAAATTAGTGACGCTTCACGTCAGAACCACCCAATAGCGACCACACGGTAAATCAATGACATAAGGATCACCCAATAACGTTCGATATCGAAATATTACAGTGTGCGCCACCTAAACCTCCAATGTCAAAGCCCGAAGAATCGCAAAATACTGACTGCGGTGAAGAACTACGCTAATAATACACTTTGAATTGCTTAAATTCAAGACGCCCAAGGGTTGCTAAAATCGAAATGTAGCACAGCCTGTGTCAAATAACAAACAAAGCCTAACCTACTAACGTCAAACTTAACGTAGGCAGTGGCAGTGCCACCAACAATACACTTAAGTACTGCCAAACGTATAACACGAATGACATGCGACTCGAATTATAAATGAATTTGCTCTCTCGCTACTTTAGCTGACTCCCAATTAATTTGTCACTTTGACTGTTCACAGCTATCAATACAAAATTTATGTTTTTTAGATGTTTTTAAATAAAACAATATACTTATATTAAAACCGAAACGAAACAAATCTTGCGAGAAAAGTCACAAATGCAGATGCAGTTCAAATTTAGAATTAATATAGGACTGCCATTAGTTGAATTTGTAGTATTTTATGGTTTACAAATTGTCTGTATTAGTCGTCTGCTCACAAAACTGAATTTTTATTATACTGAGGTGTTTCCATATAATGCATCCTATTTATAAAAACTACATAATGGTACAATAACATTAAAAGCGAAAAGTTAATTTAAAATACGTTATTGTATTGCGATTGTAGTTTACTATTAAATTGATTATATGTTCTTTTATGAACTATGTAACCGAGAATGACTTTTAAAGCTAAATCGCATTACGTATAGTCGTTACAATTAAACTTAACTATTCGTACTATATAGTACTGTTTGCAGTTAGTTTGAGAACTTAATTTAAAATTCTTTATTCATATTCTACTTTGAATAAAATGTATAAGTTAAACATAGTCCCTAATTTTAAAAAGGTACGAAAACTATGCAACTATAAACTGTTATTAATAATTTCATAAGTATTCAGGAATTTTATAACAATATAAAGGGAAATTAAGTTTGAATTATTTGTAATTTATAATTGCAGTGCTTATCTATCAAAGTTTAATGAAAATAATTTCAAACACCGAAAAATTATAGTTTTTATAGGGTCGGTCTGAAGATAAACGCATTTACAACCTCGTTAAGCAAACAATGTCAAGCACATTTTTATACCTGCCGGTTTTTCAACTTGCTCTTGCTATTAAAGTCAATTAAACAGCTATTACATCTTTCACATTAATTCGTGTAGTCACTGTGCAATAAATCAACAACGCCGTTAAAATTTAAGAAAATTTTCAATTAGGAGATAGCGGCCGAGTTGGTAGTCAATCAATAACCTTAAAACCACATCAGCTAATTTAAAATAGCCGCAACTCTTGTGTAAATTTACTTCAGAAATTAATCATTATTTATTTACAACCGAAAGCCCATGTAAATTATAAAAATCTAGCTGGGATGGAACAGCCTCTCTATAGCATGCGTGTACATTTTATGTTTCCATGTAATACGTAATTTTATATTTTGGTAAGTAGAAATGTTATCTAGAATTATATAGCAGTGGTCAACTAGGGAATATTTTTCTACAAATTTTGACATCGAAAGAGTGACACATTTCTCAACGCTAGAAAACTGTGAAAACAGTTCTAAGGTGATTTATAGAACCTCCTTCTCCTTTTGGATTTTGTCAGGTAATATTTATTATCTACTTTTAGTTTTCCTCTAGTATAACTAATCCACAGTATCAAGGCTCTATCGCAATATATTTAACGTCACGCACTTTCTATAGGTATATTGAAGGATTGCAAAATCAATACAAGTTTGAAATTAACTTTAGTATTTTTTCAATAGATTAAAATTTGTATATATAACCTTTTAGCTAGAGCAGAGCTGCAACTGATTATTTTTAAATGTACTTAGGGAACTGTTATCAATCCAATTAAAATAATAACGAAAGAGGTCTTATAGCTTTCAATAATTTAGAAACAATCTCGCTGCTACTCCACCCTTGCCCTAGAAATAATTATTTCCATTTTGAACTGGCATGGCAACTGTAATTGACAGAAATGATACGGCAAGAAACTGTTCTCACTCTTTTTGCTCTCTATCAGAATTCGCCAAATAAAGTCCATCAAAGCTCTACTTCTATAAAGCCGAGAGGGTAAACGAACGCGGTTCATAATTAGACGCTTCGCTGTTGACTTCACGTATTTGCAAAGATAACAGTGTGAAAATTCTTGGTAGAAAGTATTAAATATAAAATAGCTTTCTCTCTTAAATCGTAATTATGTAACCTATACATTTATTATTTGGTATAATCTAATAGCATATTGTTTTATTTGTAAATTGCACATATTTCATTTTAATAATTTTTATATTCTGTAGAATAACAATAAATTGGCGACAAATCTATTTTCTAAAATTATCAATTCTAAAATTTAGCTGCATTATAATAAATTTTTTGCAATTTCAATATAAATTACAAGACAGCCAACAAATTTTATTGTCAGTACATAACGTTTTTTAGAGAAAACTTAATTTATAAAACCATTGCAAAATTTTGTTTGTTATCAAAATCACTACCACTATCAATTTTGCTACACTGGCGCTTATTAGGTATAATACAAAAATAATTTAAACTCAAGCTACATTTTTTATCGTATTTCCATTTAAAGTCCAAAAGTCTACATTTTTTTACAGTTGCTCTAATAGCACATTTAGGTGAAGGGACCAACACAAAATTATAGTTTCTAGGTCAAGGCCATTTTTATAGTAGCATAATATGAATTCAACCCAAGGGTTTCAGACACATTTGGAATAACGGCCTTCTCACTCAATTTAAAGTGGATTTGCAGTTTGCAAATGAACAAAGGGAAATGGTCTAGGTATAGAAGTCGAGTCCTAAAACGTAGAAAATCCAATAGAGGAAGTTTGAATACTATTAAGTTAGTAAATTCATTACTGTTTCGTCCTGAAGTTCACTTCTGTAACGAAAACCCAGCTGATACTGTGTGTATGACTTTTTCTTCTATTTAAGAAGAACGCTGGAGTTTTATTGCAGTATTTTTTAATCATCTGATATTAATTTCAATTTCTCGTTTACAAGGTGATTTATAATAGGTGTAAAAACATTGCCATCGTGTTCGGGAAGCAGTTTTAAGACAAAAATGCCATATGGACGTAGGTCATATACCAATTATTTACAGAAGTACAACAGATTTAAATGTTATTTTGTAATGATGATAAAAGAACAATTTGAAAAAATAATTAACTAGAAAAAATAAACAAACCGCAATCGCAAATGAAAAACGCTTGTTTGTTTCGGTAATTCCAAGACATCATTGATTTTTGTATTTATTTTTACTTCCCTCATCTGAAAGACGAAGGAAGTATTGTAATCACGAAAAAATCACCTTCCCAGATTTCTTCAGATCTTCACGTTTGAGTCCCTAGATGACGAAAAACAGGTTATCTCAATTCCGTCTGTCTGTCTGTCTGTCTGTTTGTCTGTCTGTCTGTCTGTCTGTCTGTATGTCTGCCGGTTGATGGTATAACTCAAAAACTATTTGTCGGAAGAAGATAATATTTTGCATACAGTGTTTGTAGATCGCTGGACAGCTCGTAACTTTATTATTAATCGAGATTTAATTTATGGCCTCCTATTTTTACGTAGTGATAAACAACTTTGGTTTTTTAAATGGAACACCCTGTATAGTTTTAGAAATTTGAAATCAGCACTAAAAGTGCTTTATGGTAGCATTCTTAAATTTAAATTTTGGAACTTATTATTTTTCAAAATAATTTTTTTTTAGCCGAAGTAGGCCATGAATTACACAAAATCACTAACAATCGAACAAGAAATGCAAAACAAACTCCACTTGACTCTAAAAATTTCTCATGACCGAGTTGTAGCACCAAACGTAGTAAAATAATTGAAAACTATGGGTTTTTAAATGGAACAATATGAGTTTCATTAAACAGTGGAAAACCACAATAAAAGGGCTTTCCAACGATGTACCATATTAGCCATTTCGTTTAGAAATAGGTTCTAAAAAATCAAAAATACCTAAAATAATTTAAAAATAAATGTTTTTGTTAATGAAATTCATGTTTTTAAATTTAAAAAACATAGTTTTCAATTTATTCAATTAATTCGGGCATGAGAAATTTTTAGAACCAAGTGGAGTTTATTTTGCATTTCTTGCTCAATTGTTATTGATTTTGCATAATTCATAGCAAACGTTAGTGAAATATTTTTTTTAATTTTGAAAAATAATAAGTTCCTAAATTTAAATTTCAAAATGCTTGCAAATATCTAAAACTATACAGGGTGTTCCAATAAAAAACCAAAGTTGTGTATCACTGCGCAAAAATACCAAGCCATGGCTTAAATTGGTTTACGTCAGTTTGTAGATTGTGCACTGGCATTTAAAAAAAAGTTTTTTTCGATATCTCTATTATTAAAGAAGTTATGAGCTGTCTAGCAATCTATAAACACCCTGTATACCTGGCATGAAACCGTGAAAATTTCAGGCAAATAATCAGGTTTTACATTTGCCGAAAATAGGACTCAACAGATGCAGGATAATGTCATAAAAGAGTCGAAACGTTGCAACAATAAAACCGTTCCCTTAAATAGAGGCGCGCGCCGCACTCATTTCAATAAGGCAGGATGGCGCAGCTCGACTCATCAATGCGGTTACGATCGCTATACAGATGCGGCGGGTTCTAACCCCAGCGGGATACATTTTTTTAAATTTACAAATCGACTAATTCGCGCGAGGGAAGTTCGATGTAAACCCATTTACAGATTTTTGTTGTATAGAATAGTTAGTATCTCCAAAACAGTAAAACCGACCTATAAAACTGTATATCAAAATGATTAGTATTTCAATGCAAAGCTTTCAAGCTACCTTCATATAGGGCATATCATTTGAAAACAAAGTAAGTTTGATTCGCCACACTTTTTTGAGACACTCTGTATAATTAAAACTATTTTAGTAACATGCGCCACCTTCGCAGTTACTACTTTCATATAAGCAATATTTATTGAACTCTGACAGTTTTATATTCTACCCCTCCATCGCTGCCGGACCCTACATTTAGTTAATTTGGAAAAAGGACTATATTTTGTTGTAATATTCATCAACTCCTAAAATGCCAAAGCTGTTCAAGGCTAATAACCTTATTCAAATTTAAACAGTCTTGATAAAAGCGCATTACGTAAGCGAATACGGTACAACATAATAGCTATTGGAATTTTAATTAAATTGGAAAGATGTTCTTTTATTTTTTACGTATATTAAATCGGTATTTATAGCAGCCGCCTCATATTTGGAGAGTTTTAGTAAACTTCAAAATTATAACGCTTTATAAAGAAAGTTAGCTGGTTAATATTGTCTATCTAAAATAGATGTTATATGATAATTATACTCAGGTAAGTAATTAAAATGGTTTATTTAATTTTAGTTATTAATTAAACTTGTTCTGAAGAAAATATATTCGGCTGGCAATAGTTATTGATGCACCACAGATGGTAGTCTACAGTTGATTCCTGAATAGTTTGATATTAGATGTGAATGAACCATAGATGTATGAAGGAGGCGACCTAAAACTTTAAATACAATGATTTCGAGTATTTACATTTTATAAATTTTACTACATAAACTTCCAATGTTTTATAAATATAAAGTCACCTCTACAGTGAGGTCAAGAAAGTTGAGAACACAGTCATTTTCTTAATAATAGCTTTCATAATGTACAGAGCAAGACATCACCTCAAATGTAGATTATGTTCCATTTTTCTTAAGATAGGAATATGTTGTATGGGAAAAAGTTATCAAAGACATGAAAGTCATCTATCTAATAAAATGTTTTTTTGTGCACAGAACTTTAATTTATTTTATTAGTTGAAAATCATTTTTCCATTGTGATAAGTCTAGAAATCAAAATATAATTCTAAATTAAAAAGATTAATATGTTAACACTACTAAAATATCCTTTGCCTTTATTCAAAATATAACATATTATAATAACGTGAATACTTCTCCATTAGATGCAACGGTGGCAGCGTACCTCACTATCGCAGATAGTATGTACAGAGATCGATGCTCGCCGTACTTGCGAGGAAAGTATCGTGTAGTGCCTTTATAGATTTTTATATTGAATTTTTTCCTGAAAACTTTTCTGGTTAGCTTTATCGTTGCTGCTCTTAATGCAAAAAGTAATTGTTAACAACCTTTATGAAATACTAGAATAAAATCGACTCTATACACTTTGACGAGAAATAGTTCTACAAAAAATTTTAATTATAAATATTTGTTTCAGGGCTGTTAACGATGAGAACCTTGGTGTAGCATAAACACATCACAGAGTGAATTTACTACTGTAAAACGTTTAAATATTAAAAAGGCTAGAAGCTCCTTCGAGGAGTTTACAAGATTATCATCACTGCTCACTGACGCAGGAGTGCTCTTAACCCACGTTGTTATTGTCTTTCAGTAATATAAAGATTCAGATGAAAATGTATACACATATTCATTTTTATTAAAGAGATGTAAAAACGTGGGCGCTATACTGTGACCTAAAAGATCAAATGCTGTGTTTCGAAGGTGCTTAATACAGTTGATTACAGTTATATGTTTATTTCTGATAAATCATCAACAACACGTGATTGTAGTAGTTGTTATTTTTAGCTCTCTAATTTTGTAAAAGAAAGCACAATATTAAATTGTTTTTTATGAGAATGGTTGCTGCTTAAGAGATTGCTGTCTATTTGCGTAAAAAATAGCATATAAAAGTCTTGCAATAGAAACAAAATCACAATATTAGCTAGAAACCCACAAAATCTTTGAAATTTTTGAGCAAAATACTATTATCTAGTAAGTTTTAGTAGTAACATCCGTTTAGAATTTACACGAGTGATTGTTAACATTCAGCTTCTTGCTATGCAATTAGCAAGTTTAAATTTAAGTGGCTTAAAGCTCTTATGAATATTGAAATTTTAACTTGCTTTTAATAAATGTGCATATTTTATTTATGTTTATTCTGCTAAATTGTCATACTGGTATTTACAAATTCAAAACCGGAATCACTCCAATATGTACACCAGTCATTACATTACATTCCCAAACTAGTATCAAGCATAATTATATTGCACGGTATTGATTTAGCACTGTAATCCAATACCGTGAGTATGTTTACTGAAGTAATGAAACCTCTAAATCGACACATCAACACACAATTAAGAACATTAATTATTCTGACTAGATTGGATACAAAATATACAAGGCCATTTATAACGAATATAATAAAATAATTTTTTATGAATGCCATTTTGAATAAAAATGTATGAACGAACATTCTAATTCGAGAATTTCAATTTGCACCATCAATTTGATAAAAGTCTATGTATAATTTTTTTTACTTTTCTTATTTTGTTTGTACAGAGCCTTATTTTGTCATTGTGCCCATAGAGAAACTGCATCAGATAGAGTAACGACTACGTTAAATTAGAAAAAAAGGTGAGGTTTCCTGACTCTGATTTAAATACTGCCGTAATTCGTTTAGAAAAGACCAAGACGTATTTTCGCAAATAACTAATTATTCCGTTTTCTTTAATTTCGTTTAACTGGTTTATTATGCAGTTTAGTAGCAAAATAATAGACACGTTTGAGATAATTATCTCCTTGATCGATTTTTGCTTAGATTATGACGTGCAGTTTTTTTTAATGGAAACCACAATTGACCTTGACACTAGAAAACATTATTGTTCTGTTTTCAGTGATAAAGAATTTTTTGGATAATTTCTACAAATAAAGAGTTTATATTACATTTAATGTTTTACAGTGTGAAGAAATTACTTGATGCTGGTACACTGTATACGCGATACGCATAATGTTAGTACTATTATACAGAATTTCTTAATTTATTTCAGTACAGAATATTTTAAAATAAAATTTTCAGAAGTTTACCAAAATTGGGAGTATTTTAAGTATTTTCTTTTTTTCCTAGAACTTAAACTAGGTACTGTAGTGCTCTTAGAACTTTATAGACGAGTTCAGTTTTATGAACTTAATTTAACACTACTGTTTTCAAATCATACTATATTTTTTTCACTTTAATTAGAAAGCTAAACAAAATTTCTAAGTAAAGTACCTACATGCCACACAATCACAGTTACAATTTAGATTGCAGATTACATATTTTCAATTACTACCACTAGATCTAGATATGAAATATGCGAACCATGTGAAATGTAGGAGTGTTATTAAAAATAGAAAATTATTAGCTTGCCAAGGATTTATTCCGTTAAATAGAATGGACAATATAAATATAAATCAAACAACATACATACATAATGTGGGTATAGTACTGACACATTAGTTTATGCAAGGCCTTTCGGGGTCGGATTTAGGATTTAACCCATTTCTTCCATGCTTGTCTATTTCTTGTTAATATTATCACTTTACTTGTTGTCTTTTTGTTTACTCTTCCTATCTCTGCCATATGTGCCATCCAGGTATTGCTAGGTATTTCCCTTCTTTGTTTTAAGTCTTCTTACTTTCATTACTTTTCTACATGTTCTCGACATAATTAATATGTGTGCGTGCCAGTTAGTTGCTTCTTTTGTATGTTCTTTTGTATTAACTGTTGATCTAACATATTTACTATTTCTTCATTCCGTATTCTGTCCCTGTCTCACCAGCTATCTTTCTCAAATATTTCATTGTTGTTTCACACGGTGTTATGCACGATTAATTTCACCTTTTTTTATACCCTTTTTTCGAGTGCCAATCTGTTTAGTATATAGTAAATATTGTTTGTCATTCCTGGCTCTATTTTTTAATTCTATGTTTATTTTTCCATTCTCGGAAATTATGCTTTCCAAATATTCATATGTTGCAACTCTTTCTAGGCTAATACTTTTGCATTTTATTTCTCTATTTTGACCTTTCTCTGTAAGACAGAGAAGGGTCATGAATTTTGTGCACAATGGTGCCACCACCTCATTTTTATCAAAAATTGACGAATACGGTAAAGTACGTTTTTGGATAACTGGGTATTCAGTTTTTAAAGTTAATTGAAATTAATTATAACCCAACTTTGTATATTTCTTGATTTAAATGCGCTTCAATTTTTAAGTTCGATTTTCTCGAAAACTACTTCCTGAGCGATTTAAAGCAGAGGCGCCTTTTATATATAAAAAAATTACTTTTTTAAATATCCAACTACAATTATTGACGAATACTTCCACTCGAAAAGGTTATAATACAATAAATCTGTCCACCATTACATAGACTACCCTTCTCAACCTTATACCAAATTGTTTGTAACGTTACCTAATGCAGCATAACAGTCATTTTAATTAATTGAAATCCATGTTTTTATTGTGTTTTAAGGGCTGTAGCTCCCTTAACACGCAATTTCGAACCTTTTTTCATATGAACTTTTTTTTTATTTTGTTGAGTACCATCGCACCTAGAAATTTGTTAGCATTATTTTTTACACTCTGTATTAAGAAATACTACTTCAAATTTTTATCGTAATTTTGAAAGTAAAATATAAAGTTATGAAAAACAATAGTGCTAACTAATGAAATATTTTGTGCTCAAAATATTGATCCTTCTTTATCACAAATGTTTTTTTTAAATAATAATTTAGCCAGATCGACAAACAAATTGCCATACATGGTTTGGTTACAATAGCGTTAACACTAAACATACATGGTCACATCGTGTCCGCCTTCTATCACTATGTAATTCAAATGTAATTATACAAATAAAAACTAAATATTTACTATTTGCACTGTGGGTTTCCTAAATCAATGCCCTGTATAAAACCAACACAAAAAGATGCTACGATCTCATAGTGCATTCACTCGAGCTAATATGTCAATGTTTCTATTTGAAACTTCACATAGTACAATTGCTGTATTTTAAGACGCCGACAACTAATAATAGATTCTGTTTGGCACGTTATTTTCAAATGTTTCCTGTTAATAGGAGACAATAAAATTATTTATAGTTAAAATTTCTTCTAGCACAAAAGGATTTAAAAGATAATAGAAACAAGTCTGTGTTGAGTTTTTAAAAATTGCAGCAAGAGTGAAAAATCTGATATCATCAAAACTTTTTAACACGTCTAATTTATTTGGCAGAAAAGAAAAGAAGTAAGTTGCATGCTTTTAGCTGTCTTTTTATGTAACCACCAAACGTGTTAACTCGAAGCTTCATTACATATTATCTGTTAACTGCTGCAATACCTAAGCAGATCTAATATGCAACGATAGGCAAACTAAATGATTAAAAAGTAACTGATTCTATTCGATATAAACAGTAAGGCTAGTAAGAAAGCAACTTTGTATTTGTAACAAAAGAATTATTGTAACAACTAAATAGCAATCTTACATTTTTTTCTGAACAACAGTTTCCAACTCTACCCATTTGTCCACACACAATCGACAATAATTCACTTTAATTGACAAAGGATCGGCCGTCGCAAAGATTTATAGCCCCTTTAATAATCAAAGTGATTTTAGGGATGCTGAAAATCCTGGTTCTCTTCCTCTGCGAAGTTAGCCTCGAATTAAAGGTCTGTGTATTCGAGCAGAAAAGCGAGTTGTCGGTTTCAGTGCCTTGTTTGTCAAGGTTTGCAACAATGACGTTTGCGCTAGAAAGCAATTGCATGACGTAGCGATGCATATTAGGCAGGAAGCGAAGTAATTTATTTAACTCTTGGCAATTCCGCATTTTTGTGGTATACATTTTGTCTTGTGTCCTATTTTACGTTAAATATATAAAATCTATTAATCGTACTTGCTAAAAATTGTTATTGCACTGCCACTTTAATTAAAAATACATTTTGGATAACGATATAATTAACAAGTAACCGATTAACATGAAATTTTATTACCAAGAGTTGATTAATCAATAATTTCAGCGAATAGAAAAAAGTACACCGTTGAATCCACAAAGCTAAAATAATATCTTAGACTATGCTATAGGTATGTATGTTTTAATCAATTTCAGTGTAGCTGCTCTATTCTAATGTGATATTTTTTATTGGATTTGTATAATCGTTCTTCTAAGCTCTGAAGTCGCTCTTTTACTTCCTTTTACAATAAAGGAAGTATTGGATTCACTCCAAAAATTCGAAATTGAGTTTTCAACACATCTTCACGTTTTAGAATCCCCTGAACCCCAAAAACATGTTTTTGTTCATTGGTCTGTCCGTCGGTCTGTGTGTGTCTGTTTGCCTGTGCGTGAACAGAATATCTCAAAACGAAAAGAGGTATGGCGTTGAAACTTCATACATAAGTTTTGTATACTATCTAGATGCGACAGCAAGCTTTGAAGAAAATCGCATAACCTTATCCTTTTTTCGAGTTTTTCAAAACGGCTCTAACGATTTTTTTTCACACTTTATATTTTTATGACACTTTTAATGTGTATTGATTTAAGATATGTGATTTTCCAATTGAATACCTCTAAAATGGGTTTCTTTTTTTTATTAACTCCTATTTTAAATAGAACGAACACCAAGTAGATTATTGCATTTTTTAATTCAGTTTAAAATTTTAGAGAAAATTTGTCTTGTGAACTAACGCTCTATTTTGTACGGTTTCTGTAGAATTTGTAATTTATTAAAAATTTTGACAAATGCTTAAAAATTAAAAACAAATCTTTGGCTAATTATAAGATTACTTTAAGAGGAAGTTGTGCGCGTGTATCACACCAAATTTTTACTAGCTGTAAAAACACACAAATCATGAATATCTTCTAAACTAGAATCCTATCGTGTTCGTAGTCATTTACTCAAAATTAAAACATCGCCTATTAAGAATTCCAAACCAGACTGTTATTGTATGAAACCCGCTTTAAGTGATTGTTGCTTACATAGCTACGTCAGAACCATGAATATCGTTCGAATGTCTTCAAAAGCTTTCAACATCGTTAATCAATGTTCTCCTCTCTTAACAGTGATTTGTAAATGCAATATGAAGATTTTAAAATTGAAAGGTGAATAACGGGAAACTATCTCATAGATTTTTACAATAAGTTGTCTTCTTAAAAATTATTAACTACATTTGACAGTTAATCTTATGTAAATTTAGCAACCGTAATTTGCATACTTCCCATAACATTGTTTAAACTATAACCTGTTTAATAATTCAGGGGGTATTCCTCACATAGCATAAATAAACTATGCTAAAGCAATTCTTCTAATATCGGCATGAAATGTGTGACCTCAGCGTTGATGTTTAAATGGATCAGAAATTTTAATGTGCTACTAAATAGTTATAAGTTCCGTGTTAGCATGTGATAAGAAACTGACCAACGGCGTATGTTGTTTTTTGGGTTACTACTGAACGAATGTTGTTAAAATATTAATTATAATTAGATTCCTAAAGCTTTATTTTGATTATAATAGAGCCCAGGAGTCATGTTATAATGTCATTGCTAATTGTTGTAAGCTGTTCTAGATTCTGTCTCTAGTATATTCTTATAACTAATTAATAAAATCATATGTATAATTCAAAGAAACTGAGTAATGATAGAAAAATCAGTAAATTTTACTTAAACTAAAATAAAAACGGTTAGTTTGCCGTAAAATAATAACCTCCACGAATATTACTTAACTGCTATTTACGTTTGGATTACGTTAGACGGTTAGAGAATCGTTCCGTCTTGTGATTTATGCAAGTATAAAATCGGAATGCAATTGAAATGTCAAACAGTCATTGATTACTACAAAGGTGTTTCATTCTGAAAAAAACTTAAAATTCCATGACCTACCTTGTGCCATTTAGCATTTCGCATATTATTTAAATATTTTTGCAATGTAGCTTTATTAGTCGTATATAAAGAGTATCAAATAATACATTCTGGAATCATATTTATATCAACTCATCTTAGCACTTAACTACGTTCCAAAAAGTCTTCGCTGTAATACAGTTATATGAAAATGAATAAGTTGCAACATTTTCGAAAAATCTCTATTATTTAATAAAATAAACGCTCTCTTTGGGTTATCATTCATAATACATAATTGATTACTAATAGTGCGTGGAAACTGATAAATATAAAATGCTTACCTGTTTTCTGTTTTTGTTATACTAATATCTCTTGCCTTATTTGATTATAAAACGAAAAAGTCTTACCTAAAAATAGACTTCTGATAATTATCTGTATCGCGCGTAATAACTACTCTTTTCTAGAGCAATATCAATTATCATATTGTTAACAGAAGGTTGAGAAGATTATACAGTCCAAGTTCAAAGATACATATTGTGCCTCACCCTGTATCATTAACTTTTTTAGAAATTCTGATAGACTAGTTCCATATACAGATTTTCTGTCTCTTTATTTTTTTAACTGTCCCAAATATAAGAAATACTCGAAAAATTCTGTTATCAATAAATTTAATATTTGTGCTTGAATAGATGCCTTTTGCAACTTGTATTTTAATATACTATTAATATACAATATACAATACAAGTGACGTTGTTCAGTTATTAAACAAGTGGGAAAAGCCGGTGTCTTGAACAACAGATATAAACATGTTTAACTGCGATAAAATACAAAATTTTGCTTTATATACAATTTTTATTTGAACTCGATAACGGCTAATAAAGTCGAATAATGATAAAAGGTAGTATTTGGAGAGTTTTTGTTGAGAGTTTAAAAGTTATTCAAGTTGAAAAATAACACAGGCCTGCAAATTGAAATTTTTTGATTTTTTTTTCACCGTAATGGGTGAATCGTATGTATTTTGGTGCGCTGAGTCCAAATATGACCTCAGTTTTTCTCCAGCACGTAGGGATTTTCCGCAAAATGAAAAAGAAAGTTATGCAAAACCCGCAGTACATATAGGTAAAAATGCATTTTGAAATAAAAAAAAATATATTACTAGTGGTTTATTTACATTTTTAAATACAATTTGATAAAAATAATATGTAGTATATACAATAAGGATTTATAATTCTTTATAATATCTACATCTTTTTCCCCCAAAACTCCGTTTTGAGCTTTTCCGTTTGTGTGGGATGTCTGGAAGTTCTCTATGAAGCATCCAACAGTAGTCTCCCACCATATTCACATCCCATCGTCCTTGGTACCTCCGTTCCATTTCTTTGATGTCTTGGTGGAACCTCTCGCCCTGCTCTTCACTTACGGCACCAAGGTTTTCTGGGAAATAACTCAAATGGGAGTTCAAAAAGTGAAGTTTCAAGCTCATGGAGCACCCCAAGGTTTTAAAACATTTCAACATTTTATTTACAATTTCTTCATAATCCGGGTCCTTATTGTTCCCCAAAAACTTAGTCACAACTTCTTTAAATGATATCCACGCCTCTTTCTCAGCTTTTTTCATCACCTTTTCAAACTGATTGTCTTTCATTAGTTTCCGAATGTCCGGGCCAACAAAAACACCCTCCTTTAACTTTGCCTCAGACAGTCCCGGGAATTTCTTTTCAAGGTATTTGAACGTTTCGCCATCTTTTGGCAATGCCTTGACAAACTGCTTCATCAGTCCAAGCTTGATGTGAAGTGGGGGTAAAAGCACTTTTTTGGGATCAACCAAAGACTCAAAGTGAACATTTTTTTCTCCAACCTTCAAAGTTCTCGTTGGCCACACTTTTTGGCTCCAGTGCTGTGCTTTTGCCCGGCTATCCCACTCACATAGGAAACAGGGGAATTTCGTATAGCCACCTTGTTGTCCAAGCACCATAGAGATGACTTTGAGATCACCACAGATAGGCCATCCAAACTC